>QVRM01005553.1:187500-350000 GCA_003439945.1 Dermanyssus gallinae | reverse complement strand
GGCACTGATATAAGCATTTCGTGATCTGCACATTATTTAGAAACCGCCTCAATCGTATTTCTAAGCCATTTTTTGCTTATCTTTTCTCATTCGTCTTCTTTTTTCGGTTGCTCTTTGCTTCTGCTCGTAGTTCTGCGTCTGTCACATGTTTTACTTTTTGAGAATTTCTTAGCGGCGTACTGCAAGAGCTTGCCACATCTGTCTTGCTTGATCCCTCTGGATCTCGCTTAATTTATTTGAATTTCGCTTGATCTGTCTGGTCTCTCTGGGTCCCTCGTGATCTCTCTGGGTTTTTTTTCATCTCTCGGAGTCTCTCGTGATTTCTCTGGAGGGGTTTTCTGCCTCCGTTCCTGGGTCTCTCTTTATCTCTCTGGGGCTCCCTAGATTTATCTGTGTCATTCTGTTTCTGTTTCTAGGTCTATCTTAATTTTTTTAGGTCTATCTTAATTTTTTTAGGTCTTTCTGCCTCCGTTTCTGGGTCTCCCTTGATTTCTCTGGGTCTGTCTGCCTGCCTGCCTCCGTTTCTAGGTCTCTTCGTCTCCGTCTTTCTGGACCTACTCCTGCTCTGCGCTGCTTCTGGTCCGTGCCGCACTGTTGCACAAGCCTCACATGTTCGAGCTCGACCCCATCCGTGAAGATAAGCAAGAATAGATTACGTACGATCGGGTCGTCCCAAGCTTGAACTCCTTTGGCAGCAGAGAAGCAGCGGCAAAAGGGTTACAAGCTAGCTAAGATTGATGCCGTAGCTGTTCTTGCTGCAAACGCTCGCCGCCGTTGTTGTTGAATGAGACAGTGAGAGATAGTCTCGACTACAACCCTCGCATTTTTCTTTATCTCCCGCATTGCTCCTCTGTTTTTCGGTTTCAGCCCTAATACATCCACTACGAAATTATTTCCGGCCAACCCGGTCGGAGTCTCCCGGTGTTTGCGTGTGTTTGTGTGTTTGAAGCCCCGGAACTACATCTTAGGCAAGTGGCATCTTCAGCAGACCGGAGGAAGTTCTTCAGAGAAGATATATTTCTCAATTTTTTTCTATGTAGGACTTCCCAGGCAATTTTCTTCAGGGCGCAATGGGTGTCATCCTCTTTTTGGCCCATTTATGGAATTTCTCCGACTTTGTTCTGAAAGTGTTGCATTTGTATACGGGCTTTCTTGACAACGAATCCTTTTAACAACATGTAATGATGAACCCATGTGCGCGTTTTTTTTCTAATGCGTTACATATACACTCTTGACATGTTCGAACGAAGAAATAGATCCCCACTGGAACGGGGGATCGAACCTGCACACTAAAAAGCCACGAACGCGCACTCTCTACCTGCAGTCTACGCCCCATATTTATATTTATATTTATATTTATATTTATATTTATATTTATATTTATATTTATATTTATATTTATATATTTATATTTATATTTATATTTATATTTATATTATTATATTTATAATTATATTATATTTATATTTATATTTATATTTATATTTATATTTATATTTATATTTCTATGTATATTTCATATTTATATTTATATTTATCTTTATATTTAATATTTAATATTTATATTTCATTTATAGTTATATTTATATTTATATTTGATATTATCTTTATCTTTCTATTTCTATTATATTTCTCTTTATATTTTCTATTTCAATCTTTATATTTACTCGTTCTCTTCTCTTTCGCTCTCATTTAGATTTCTCTTCAGATTTCATCTTTCACTTTTCTATTTCTCTTTCTTTTCTCTTTCTCTTTTCTCTTTCTCTTTTCTTTCTTTTCTCTTTCTCTTTCTCTTTTCTTTCTTCTTTCTCTTTCTCTTTCTCTTTCTCCTTTCTCTTTCTTTTTCTCTTTCATTTTCTACTTTCTCTTTCTATTCCTCTTTCTCTTTTCTCTTTCTCTTTCTCCTGTTATCTTTCTATTTCCTTTCTCTTATATTTCTCTTTCTCTTTCTTTTCTCTTCTCTTTCTCTTTCTCTTTCTCTTTTTCTTTTTTCTTTTCTCTTCGTCGTTACCCCAGAGCCCGCGTCAATCGGTTAATTTTATTTTTAAGGCTGCAAGAGTAAAAAGAGCAAGAACAGAATATCTAAACAAAAAGGGAATTCAAAGGGCGACTTGAGACTAGGCTGGCACTTGAAGGAGATAGAAAGACAACAGAGCGTGTCTTCAAGAAACAAATTTCACCACAGCCAGACCACAGCTGGTTAGGCCCTAAGGAAAACCGTTTGGTTCTGTGTATACAGATGTGTTGTTATCCTTCACTGGGCAGCGGCGGACTGTCCTATCGGCGAAAAAATCGCAGTCGATCGGGGTACAATTGAGAGTAATAGTGAGCTTTCCACTAACGCTGACTTTTGACCACCGATATAGGCGCACTCAGCAAGAGGCTGCTAATATGTCATTGGCGAGATGAGGTGATGCAAGAGACATATATTCGCGTAGCATTATATATAGACAACCACACTTGCGTAGCCTCTGTCTATTGAAAAAAGGTCAGTGCTTGAACGAAACAAATTTCTATCAACGTAAATAGAGAGTAGTCGCTGACGTTTTGCGTCGCACAATTTGTCTGAGTTTTAAAAAACAAACTCTGCAACGGTGGATATCACCAAAAGTGTCTCACTGCACTGCTGGAGTCCCATATCTTTATAATTTTTCAAAGACCAGCACCGAACAACAAAAAAAAATCAAAGAAAGAGAACACAACGCATATATATATATATGATATTGTTTGACCTATGTAGTAGAAACGATGGCGGGCAATTCTGTGTGCGAGGGAGGAGAAGTGCCGGTTGTAATCTTGAAACAGCACTTGTTGAGAATTGCATGTACACGCGAAACAAAGATGACATTGATCGTACTGTTGATTATATACACACATGGACTGCCTAATTGGTAATTTGTAAATTGAGATTTACTTAACAATAAATAATTGGTCCGGCATCAGTGGCAATCTACATTAGGCGTACGTACACTGGACGCCCTACCTGTGAAGTAAGTGGAGTTTATCCATCTGATAAAGGCCCGAACTAACGCACTACCAACGCATGCTCGTGTGCATGCATTGTCGGTCTGGTGGTACAATAAGGTGGCGACGTGTTCTATTGAGGACCAGTGCGCCAGTCATGGTTGTTATCTACATTTACGACAAGCCGCCGATAGTGATAAGCAGAATCCAAAAGCACGGCGGTGTAAAGATGGCTGTGGCCCGCCCCGTTCGAGCGACAACGGGGCTCTGAACGTAGCGTTACGCCAACGACTTGTACAGGTCTACCTGAATGCCATGTGCTGCGGATATCTATATGTCTAGATGTCGGTGCCACACGACTGCTACGGACCTACGAACGCAGGCTGCGATGTTGAATGAAACAGACCGAAAAAGTCGAGCAAGTCATGCGAAACAAAACTCCTCCGCTGAGTGTGTGAGTACGGAGCCTAAAATGATGCCGTAAACTGTACTGTATTTGCTTCCTGTAGAGGCTGTTCCAGTTGTGTGCGGCACTAGATTCCAGAATGCCAATTTTCCGGAACCAGAACACAGAGGCTGGGCTTAAATGGTCTCGCCAATATCGCGTTCCTGCTACAACTACAACTACTAGTTCTAAAAAAATACTACTACTTTTACCACCATTACTACTACGACTACTACTATGCTACTACCTCTACGAATACTGCTGCACTTATACCTGCCGACTCTGCTTGGTGAAAGGCATTTCGGCTTATCGTGTGTGTTACTTTCAACCCATTCATACAGCTGGCGCGTCTCCGCACTTCTTTTAGCTTGCCGGCACGCTTAGCCCACCGAAGGTACAGAGGAAAAAGATTCGATTTATCCAAGCCAGTGGTCTCGGACAGGTGACAAAATAGTCGACGAAAGACGTGCAAATGAAGAAGGAGTAGCTAGCAGAAGAAAAAGATGCGGTCTGCTCCACGCACGAGAGGAGTTACGTCGTTCCAGCTATCCTTTCAGCAGACTCTGTACATTACGAACGGCTTTTGGCCGATGCGTTGGCGTAGCCGATCATTAGTGAGTTAACAGGACCGGTTTATTGCAGTCTCGACTTGTCTTCTCTCCTCCTCCTTCTCCTCCTCCTCATGAGATACAGTACCTTAGAGGGCCCTCTGAACTAATGAATCTGCTCCAGAGGACCGTTTTTGTGTATGATACTGTGTATATTTTTGCTTACCGCGGGAGTCGATAGGGGACGAACGAAAAAGGGGGCGTAGGAAAACCTTGAGAGGCGAGTCGCATCGTTTGAATTTTATTTTCCTGCGTGTTACGACACCATCGTCAACGAAGCGTTAAGCTCGAGTCTCGTCGGACCGAGAGCGGTAAAGGTAACGAAACAGATAAATGCCGATGACTATATGCTTCACCTTTAAACATTGGTCGGGCGACGACTTTGTATTTTGCCGCACCTAGGAATGCCGGGCAGGAGGTAACCTCTGCATTAAGACAAATGATTCCGGATCATCGGGACCTACAAATCTAGCCAGCCTCATTCGGACTCTCACGAAGGCTTGGTTAGAACGAAGACAAAAGAATGACAGGCAAACAGTATGTGTTCCACCTAAGATTATCGCTACATGCAGATACTCATACCCGTGAACATTAAGAGCCCAACAAAAATTGTCACTAATAGTTATGCCGTCAAAACTATCTGAATGTTTCTGTTCACAAACATCTATATATATATATATATATATATATATATATATATATATATATATATATATATATATATATATATATATATATATACATATAAAATCCTCAAACGCTGTTCTACGCGCGTTCAGCAGAGCTACAAGTAAACGGTATAAAGAATGCTCTAGGAATGCAGTCTAATAAACAGGGCAAATGCGGCAGAGTTACAACTAGTAAATTATGGCTCACACCTATTAATTGTACGCCTGAGCGGCGACTCTGACATATATGCACTTAAGTGCGCTCAGAAACAGATAATCCTGCGATTGGTAAGTCACTTTAAGAACCGTTCCTGAAATAAAGGTGTGACATTAGTCAACGTGTGGTATTATATATTTATATATATATATATATATAGTTGGCTGCCTGTCGGCCTTTCAATTTTCTTAGCATAACTTCGCTATCCAATCCGCAGATTCCCCAATGACGTCCACAATGTATCTATACATATATATATATATATATATATATATATATATATATATATATATATATATATATATATATATATATATATATATAAATATATATATATAGATATATATAATATATATATATATATATATATATATATATATATATATATATATATATATATATATATATATATATATATATATATATATATATGTATAGATACATTGTGGACGTCATTGGGGAGTCTGCGGATTGGATAGCGAAGTTATGCTAAGAAAATTGAAAGGCTGACAGGCAGCCAACTCATATAGAGGGAGGAAGATAGAAAGAAGGGGAAATGAAAGGGAGACATGAAGAGATGGCCGCATATAGATAATCAAGGCGTAATGGAGAAGAAGATGAAGGAAGGGCCGAAAAAGAAGACGAAGCGTTTTCCTAAAGGCACCAATGTAATGCCTAGATCCGAGACTGTTACCCTTTACAAAAATGATTCTTGACTCATCCGCATCGAAGAGTGCGACGGGATGGCTATTTTTGGTGTAACTCGCTCGGGGCGCCTATAGTTACGCGTTCACATGTTAATTTATTAGTACAACACGGTCACAGGCCGAGTGTGACGAGTTGACATAGGGACATTACGATCGTGTCCTGCCGTGTCCTGCCAGGTAGTGCGACGGTGTTGACGACGCTAGAGCTGTGCCCAATAGCAGCCCAAGGACACCGTATGAGTTTTACAGGCAACCAGCTGAGAGACCCGATTCAACGTCCCAGGAAGAAAGCAGATCGGCAACTGCTTCTTATGACGATGACGACGACATTGCTGTTCTTGACGATGATGGAATAGATCTTTTACCACCCACTTCTTGTTTATTGCTGCTGCTGCTGCTGCTCGTCGCGTTTCTCGCTTTCTTTCGTATCGATTTTATTAGTGTGTGACCCAAGATCGCGCTTACCTACAAATTTGGCTTGGACGGTGGGGATGATTGGGCCGTTTTGTGCTGTTTTGTTTGTCAGCGCAGTCGTGAGCTGCGCGAGTGTAAGTCTTCCCTTGGTAGGCATTGTCTGAGGAGTTCGAGCTATACGATGGCCATATAGGTGCCTCGAGCCTCGGCTTGCATATATATATATATATCTATTACATCGTCTACAACATATTTCATTATGATCATTATTCCTATCGGCTTGCATATATATATATATATATATATATATATATATATATATATATATATATATACATATCTATTGTATCGTCTACAACAGTTTTCATTATTATCATTATTCCTATCATTCCAATACCATTATCTATGCCAAGCCCTTTTTAAAATCTCTCTCGGTTACGAAAAGCTGCGGATAGCGTTAGCACATTCGCGCGACATCCGAGTCCAACAACAGCAGCAGCAGAAGAGATTTGTACCCATAACCTGCGGCTTGGTTGTGGTTGAGTAGAAACCAGATAAATAAGGCCAGCAGAGAGCAGTCGTTGGCCTGCGTGTTCGTAAGCCGTTTATCGATCCAGAAACAAACGTTGATGGATGAAAAATAAACTCAACTACTGGTCGTGTTGGGGTTTAGATGTGAAAGAAGCCCGTATGTTGCAGCCGTTGTTTCGTACCGACGAAACAATTCGAGTGCGCGACGCACGCCTCCACCCGCGAACCCCGTTGACTGACATTTGTAACGTTGAGTCGTGGGACGCGCAACACGAAACAAAGACAGCGGCACAATATGGCAGACCCTTTCCGATGATAACGAATGAACGCAGCTTATACGGATACTTTCTTAGGGTGTTTGAGCCTGCTTTGACTCGCAAGTGTGTACGTATGTAAATATGTATGCATGTATATATTTAGACGTACATACTCAATACGAAATATATGTGAAGTATGGTTAGCTCATTTTCAGCAGCTTTCTCGAGCAGGCGTTTCTGTCCATATATCTGCAACGCCCTGACGTATATATATATATATATATATATATATTTATATATGTGTACTCATATATATTCGATGACATCAGTCTCATAGACGTTGGGGCATACGAACTGTTTAGTGGACAACTAGATGTTACCCGAGTGCCAGTCGAATATGACCTATTTCTACGCAACCAGCATATCCATATAGAAATGTGAGCTAAACATGAGAGTACGCACGTATGGCGAAATACTGACGAACGGATCCGTACTGTAGTACGCCGCGCGCATGGCGCTTCGTGTATCGGTTTCGACATATGCAATCGGTTTCGACATATCAAACAGGCGTTTTCCGTCGATTATAGAGCACTAGGATGCTCTCTATCAGTGCAAAAATCTGTTAGTTTGGACTCACAGACGCTTTGAATGTTTTTACATTTAATATTACGTTTTAATGTAACTTGGCCAATCCAATTCAAATGCATGTTTATTTTGTCAAAGGAAGGCATATTTACATTATTTACTATATACAAACCGTTACCTAGATGCATACAAGAGCCAATTTACTTGTATACCAACATTTGCGCCGTTAGCATTCTGATTTCTTAGTGCCCTAGGCATCCGCTATGAAAACGCATTATTTACACGATTCGTCTTGGCAATTTATTTTGACGAGATGATGGCTTCCAAGATTGTTTAAATAAATACTAAAATAGTTTGATATAATTGATGATTTTACAATACGATTCGTGCACTGACGTATAGACGTCAGTATACGCCATGCATATGTATCAATAAAAAAATTAAGGCGTTGTTTGTGCATTAGTGGAGGACAGCGCCTGGAACTCCTGTTTTGCCTGCGTACGCAGGGAGTTTCTGCTCAACTTCCAAAACGACCCTGATGGCAACTTTCATCGGTTGAAAATAAGTAGAAGAGAATTCGTTGACAGTCGATGCTACACCTCGAGAGGCACCTAAAACGCAGGTGCAGCAAGGCAAATAGAGATGTCGCATTACCTTGCATATCGTATGTAAAGCTTGAAAATCTAGTAGAGGCCTTCTGCGATAGCAAAACAGGTCTTGCCTACAAACTTAATTTGTTAACGGCTTAAGATCCGCATTCAGTAAAACACTTAGGTACACACATCGTAAGAATAGCTATCATTTCGTAGAGCCAATGGCGCTCCTGTAGTTAGCAGCATGGGATGACAAGGCTATTTACTAAGCAATACGATCGAATCTCCCAAATGTTAGCTTGAAATACTTATACCAAATTTGTTGTAATCATTTTAGAATATTCACACGGTTTAACCTTACAATTACAAACAAACTGCTAGCGATATTACAAGACAGTATATTTACTTCAGGGCTCCCATTTATATATATATATATATATATAATGTAGGCATAATTTAACCACATTCGTTATGCTATGATGCGTATAGTTACATGTTATGATGAAATCGTCAATAGATTATGCTATATGCGTAGCATATGTCGTTGCAAATGTTTAAACAGTTTCCTCTGCGGTTGTGTTTCGCTTCGTCACGAGCAGCTAGCGTGCACCAGTTTGCACGTTGAGAAAGCCCTCGTGACAACGTCGGTTATATGTTCGGAATACCTTAACTTGTTGCTCATGTTAACTCCAATGTCTTTTACAAGTCAAAAGTTGCTGAACTTCGTCTTGTAAAGTTATGTCTTTAAAAACGAAGTTAGCCAGTATATTATGCGTTCTCCGACGTCAAATGGGTAAAGCGTACGTCTTCGATAAGTTTGCTGGCCATCACTGTAAATGACACGAGACGCTTATTTGCTGTGTCGGTGCTATTGCTTTTCTTCTGTATGGGCTGCATTATAGCGGTGTTAAACAACTCCAAAACTGTAACATCTTCCAATGAGCGAAGATGCAAATCACACCTATTGGATAATCTAGTTTTTTAATACGATAGCCAAAATCCCGTCAAAGGTTGTGATGGTCGTGTTAGCTATGTCCCGCATATGTCCTCCGCTGATTTGTGGAGGAAACATTTAGATCGTGGATAATGTGAAGGGATGATGCTTCTTCGGGTATAGGCTTTGGTAGCCATAGTATACGCTTATGAAATCCCTCCCGTCACTTGGGTCGGTGTGACTACAAAATTCTCGTAAAATATCTGCTTTGTCGATGCTGTCCGTTGCAAACGTTCCATCTTTAAGGTGGAAGGCCGAATGTGAGTCTTTGATCATAATTATCGACCTCACGTAGTCTGACACTCTCATTGGGGATGAGCTGCGAATGATTACACTTTTGTTCAGTATTCGTTGGCGCCGAGAAGTTCTGACTATTTCATTTTGACTTTAAGTTACTTTCGACGGCTCAGAACCAGTTTCGAGAACATTGTGAAATGTATGCAGGTGGATATTTATCGACGCCTTTTCAGTTTTTCTTTTGGATGTACTTGACTCTATATTAAAATACATATACTCAAGCCACTTGACAAACATATTATTCACTAACGTGCAGTTCTAGAAAAAAAATATCCCGCCTTTAAATTCAAGTTAAACTGCATTCAACTTATAATTTCCGTGTTTGTCGTCCGAGCTGTGTGGGCCATACATGTCAATCAGGCTTACATGTAATCGGTGATGCCTGGATAAAATTAACATCATTTGAGAATCTGATTCAACTAGGCCCAGAGATATTATAACTTGACTGACTGCTTTGTCTTTGCAAAAAAAAGTCTAGTATATAGTCACGCCTCCTTGGCTTGTTTACGAATTTACTTAACCCTTCTGCTACGCAGAAGTCTAACAACATCAGGCCCGTTTATATCCCATTTAATGGAGCGTGAGTTCCTGTCGACATCTATTACGACGGTGCAGTCTACGTTCACCAAATTTGTCAATTCTTCCGTTAGAGGCTTCCGTTTGCGACTTTCTTGCGACTCGAGAGATTGATTCACCGTTTGGAAGGTTATATGCAGGAATCAGACGAATTTTCATAGTACATGTTGAGATCGGGCGTTACAATGTGATAATTACACATATTATTGGTTAATTACACAAACCTTGGAGTTAATATTAATAAAGTAAAGTCTAGATCGGGCGTCACGATGTGTAATTGAATACGCCCACGTCGGCCCGCAGCAGACCGCGGCGAACGAGTATAAAAACACCACCTCCTCTAGATCCTCGTTTCCTTCAGAATACTTCGTGAGTACTCTTCGACTGAACTCAGTACTGTTGATGGCGGCGCTAGAAAGCCACGTCTCGGTTACCATGCAGACATCAATTGTATTATCATGCAGGTAATTGTGTAGGGAGTCGAGCGCAGTTTCCTATGCGAGAGATCGGCAAAGAACACCGAAGAACAGAGTCCGCTGATTTGCACTACCTCTGTGACTACTTTTTTGTGCTCACTGTGGGCAGGCTGATTTGGCTCTCCCCGGGGGTTCTCCTCTTTTTGCCAACAAAAAGGAGTACGTATTTTGAATTTATTTTTTCTACTATTGACGGTAATATTTACTTTGTACGACTGGCTAGTCTGTTGCCACTTCATTCTGGGCTGAATGTTCACACCGCGAGTGCTTCATTGCTGTCTCTCGTTAAGCGCAATGCGCGCCCTAGAGCAGCTTCGTGATCGCAGTCGATCCCGAGCACTATCTTTACAGTCGCAAGGTCGGCCCGGACGAGAGCGTTTCCGTAGTTTGTTCTCGTTCTCCAGTAGTAAGTTTTTCCTGTAAGCTTTTCGTTAGTGGCTTCTTGTTTTTTTTTATGGACCCGTCCACATCATCTCAACCTCAACTGTTTGGATGAATCCACAATCCGCAGGCGTTGCACGTCACTGTAGATTACGCTTACCCGTCTCAACTGTGATGGTTAAATCCGTCATTCACTGATTTAACCTCATCACAGGTGGTAAGCGCTTCTCGTCTTATCGTTGTTATCGCTGTAGACCTTCATCTTCATCAAGTTCTGGGCCCTGTGTCATCTTTCTCGATGCTCTGGTAATGTTGGACGTTTACGGTCAAGTCTTGGGTATTTCTCAAGAGTTCGCCATAACACGTCCACAAACACGTTCAGATTCAAACATCTATATTATTGATATCTCTTTATATATCTCTCTCTCCCTCTCTCTCTCTATATATATATATATATATATATTGTGGGCCAAGAGTCTTACAATGGAATTTGCACGGTAACAACAAGCCTGGGTGATAGGTCTATATTCCGACAGGCAGATTTTACAATGAAACTAAAACTAACCAACCTTATCTTATAAGACAGAGAACGATCTGATGGAGTGACCTTTCTACAGTTTAAAGATGGACAATTATTGACTAATACAAAACGACATTATGTACACATCGTAGATCCTAATTATTGTGCACATCACACAAAGCAGATTGTGCCCCAAACAAGGCCAAAGCAATCGAACGACACAAATACTCTACTCTGAAAACTTGCATTTGAAACGCACGGCAACATGGGCATAATGAAGGATTTCCCTGCGGAATTAGCGCAGCGGATATCAACATAAAAATGAAATTTTGGGTTTTCGTTTTATCGTTTACATACTTCCTGCATTATCTTCTCTTGAGTCACAATGTGAGAATGCTTTAAATGGCATGGCCTCTATGAACTGTTACCTTGAGAAGGATTGTTCGCATGGTACACATGTAAATAATACGTGGACAAAAGTTGATGGGCATGCTTAACAAATAAGATCTTAAAATTATTGCTAAATTACTGTACAATGAATAAATATATATATATATATATATATATATATATATATAACGTTCAACGCGGCTTGCAAAAAGCAATTACTATTTGAGAGACATTTGTTGGCCAAATGCAGTGTCCCAAAAGCCTAAAGCCAACGCCCACCGGCCTCCAAAAAAGTACTCCTGAAAAGAAATAGATATTGTACAGATATTTCACAATAAAGTAGACAACCGTCTTGTTGTTTCGCAGAAGCTGCGTTAGTTCATTTTAATCTACCTGTCACTGGACATCAGCAACGGCCGGTTTGCAGCAAATTTCCTGTGAGTGGCAGCTCTTCTTGCCGAATCATCCTGCACTCGCCGAAGCAGAGAAACGTACCTGTGACAAAATTCCATGCGCCCAATAAATGCTTTTAGGCACTATACAAGCACAGTATTGCTTATTGTAGCACCCAGCGTCCTGTATAACACAAAACTTCTAATTTTGAAATTTATCACGCGCCACGTAGATAGTGTCGCCAAAAATGGAGACTGAGAAATTTACAACGACTGACGAAGCACTGAAAACATCGTCTAACCTAGATTTATAATTTGCGCATCTGGGAACGGAAAATAGCTATATGTTTATGCACACTACACTGATACCAAGTTGATAATCCTTTGGAGCTCCAACTTCTCTCTTCTATTGTGTCAGCGTCTACTTGATAGGTATACGAGACCAAAATTGTGAATAATAGTGGACCTAGGCAGGACCTTTAAAGTATTCCAGAATACTCGTATATGCTTTCTGTCCACTCATATCATTAGAACAGTAGTAACTACACGGTTGCGTATATAATAGCCTACTACCTACTGCTATTTATCCTATGTTGTGATTCTTGGTATACGTGTAGACATCTGTATATGTGTGTTTGTGTTGATGTGATGAGCCTATTTATAAAACAAACATCTCCAATAGCCAGCATGAGCCCACGTCTAGGTTTAAACCGGTTTAAATCGATTTGAGGGGTGCCATAAAGGACGTTTAAAGCAGCGCCGTCTCATCTCACTTGTATCGCATTTTAGTTTCGTATCTGTCAGACTGGCAGACGCACTGTTTTTCTGTATCGGCATACCCCAGACCTCCATTTCGCACTGACGACCTAGCACTAATAGCAAAATGGTTGCCGTCGGAGTTGTGCTAGACATCTCTATTTGACACTAAGATCATAAATTAGAACAGGTGGTTGCGACCACTGAAGCTATTCTTCTAAATGCTCTGATACGGTTGGTAGCCCTCAAGTCGTTTTTGGGCCATAATCAAATTTGGACGGGCAGAAAACTAGACACAAAAGCTCAGGATACTGTACGCAGGGCGACACTGGGAGCGTTTTAAGCAGTTTGCTTGCAAGGTCATCAAACAGAAGGCTTACGTTTACTTGGCATCTAGTCACACGAGGCACACTATTTAAATAGGCCACGAAGTAATATCATAAAGGGGTACTTCATATATTCTACAACAAGGTGCTATAAGGGGTTAGGTTTTAGTACCCACTAACTGTAGAACCATATTCGCCCTAGTTCAGTCCTACACCGCCTCGGTAAATACGAGGTATGCGTAATTGCAACTCTCATCTATATATGAATATATATATATATATATATATACGTAGAAGTGGGTAAGGTTATTGCTGCTGCTGTGTCTGTTGTTGTCATTGTTTTTCTTAGCATTGTTGTTGTTGATGGGGCAGCTGGTACTGTTTCGATTATTTCCGCTGTTTTCGCCGTGAGTGAGATGTCGTTGCTCCTCTGTTACTTTACCAGTCATGGCAACCAGTGGACATTGCAGCGTGGTGTCTGCAGCGCGAAACGTGCGTTTTGGGGCAGAACTGTCTGTCTGTCGACATGATGAGTCTGTCAGGTTTAAATAACGCGCGTGAAGAGCGTCTGTCAGAGACTTGGGCTTCTGGATGATCGCATGCATGCATGGTTTTGTTCGTACGCATGTAAATGCTTTTGTTTGTACTATTCGCAAATGAAATAGGGAGAGATACGGGGTATCGCGATACTGTCACGCGTGTTGAGTAGCTGCCATGCAGGACGAACGAAATACAGTTAGGCAAATGAGGTCATCATGCAGACAGGCTGCTCGTTAAGGCTCTCGAAGACAACAGCGACACACACGAAGTGTGAGGAGAAAACTTCACACCGGAAGCAGCAGGCCACGCAGCTCGTTGCTGTGTCGTGTGGCGACGGTGCCGGCAAACCATGGTGGAGGTGTGGGACAGGAAAACGATCACTGTCTCTTCGAGTTCATCACGACACGTAGATGGCAAGCCGAAACAAACACAGAAACAAACAAACAAACAGGCCGACAGACAGACTGACTGACAGATACACACCGGACCGGTATAGACTGACCCACCAACTGACAGAAAGACACACAGTTACATATCGGCGTACATTTAGAGGAAGACCTGCATCATACAATCCACGACATGTCCTGCCTGGTTAGACAGAAGAATGCACGCCGCAGGCTAGGGGGGCGGGAGGGGTGCCTACCCGGCGTGTTGTTGACCACACACTATGAAATGCCCAGGCCAATCACCCACCACTAGACGCAGTGATGTCACACTGCGCGCGTGCCTAATAAGATAGGGACATTATATATATATATATATATATATATATATATATATATATATATATATATATATATATATATATATATATATTAGAATACGCGCTTTATTTACATAAAGGATAAGAATTTGTTTAAGCATCAAATGACCAGTTCTCTCACAAGTGTGCGTCAGTTGTATGTCCTGGTAACCCTCCAGGGGAACAGCGACATAACGATCTCTTTTCGAGCTATGCATTTGGGCTCGTATCTCACTTGAGATCTTGTTGTCGTTGGTATGCGATTAAAAAATAAAGCTGCAAAACTCCTCATTGGAGAGAGCATAGTTGGCTAATTTAACTCATTATAAGTGTCTATGATATGAATATATATATATATATATATATATATATAAATTTATATATAAATATATATATATATAAATTTATATATATATATATATATATAAATGTATATATATATATATATATATATATATAAATATATATATATATATAATTTATATATATATATATATATATATATATATATATATATATATATATATATATATAAATGTATATATATATCTAAATGTATATATGGCTGAATCTGCCACGGACCTGGATGCTGACTCGGATCGCGATATCGAGGGCGACGATGACTACAGAGATGCGGCAAGCGCAAGAGGACAACGAAAGAGACTGATGGCAACCACGCCAGAAGACCCGAAGGAGGCTGAAAGCAGCCGAGCCCGCACGACCAGCAGGACCAAGGCTGCGAGGAAGTCTTCCGATGAAAAGGAGCCCTCTCCAAACAAGGAGGACAGAGCTCTAGAAGACCTGGAGGCAGTTACAGAACACCTCAAGACACTAAAAGATAAGCATAAAACCACCCAGGTGGATATTAAGGCCGCTATCACACGCTTAGATAAGGCGGTATGGGAACTGAAGAAATCCAAAAAGGAAACGGGGGAGGAGAAAGCAATTCTCCAGAAGCAAGCCGACGAGAATGCCGCACGTACGCAAGACCTCACAAAGGTAGCTGAGAGCTGGAAGGAAAAAACTGCGGCTCTCACCTTAGAGTTGCAGAGACTAGCCGCCCAGAAAGAGGCACGGCCCTCATCGAGCACCCCACCCGCGGCAGAGCTACGATGCAAAGCCTGTCAGGAAGAGCTAGAAAAGGAACAGATCGAGATGGTCAAGACGAAACACCTCGAGGAGCAGATGGCAGAAACGGCAACACCCGAAGGTCTAATAAACCTCATCAAGGAGGAGTGGCCGCTGTCTATGTACAAGACCACTGGTCTTACTACGGACAACATCACTACCTTACGTGAAATCAGGGTAATGCTTATTACGAAAGGCTCCGAAAAGGACAAGTCTCTGCTCAAGAAACTTACAGGGCAATTCCCGATGGCGGAAAAAGCGGCCTCTCTACGGGCAGGAGGAGTCGCAATCCTCAGAAATAGCGCCCAGCTCGAGCTAGAAAACCCAGATTAACCCGAACCTGAGGAGGAGCAGGATGCTGAGGCGTCTGCTACGTCGACTAGCATACTAGTGGTGGGCGCTGTCGGCCTAGAGGAAACGCCACTTGGCTTCCTAGCAGCTCTTCACAAGACGCTAGAAAAAGGACACAACATTGGCTCTCAAAACCCAATGGCTTTGTACATTTCTCCACAATGGGGAGGACCCACCATAAGAAATGCAGTAGAAGCATGTTGTAGGAAGATAGGGTGTAAAGTCGACATCACCCGAGAAGGACGTGTGCCGCGCCAACACGATGTCATGGCAACTTCGCGGAAAGAGCAGAAGGAATATATTTCTGTTAGGATCAGACCTGCTGCAGGCTCTTCGTCAGAAGACATGATTGAAAAAATGCGCCCACTAGTCAACACGGCGAATACCGGGGTAAAAATAGGGACGGTCATTACTAATAAGGGAGGGGACATCATCTTAAGAGTTGAAGAAAAAAGCCCAGGCAGCAGCACAACGTTTGCAGAGGTCCTCAGACAAAAGACGGGCGGAGAGGTCGACACTAGGCAGTACAGCGGCCCTACAGCAACTGTTGTCCTTCGGGGAATCAGCCCGTTACTTACGGCGCTTTCTATAGAACAGGACATTCGAAAGATACTGAAGCTCCAAGAGTCTACCAAGATTCGCACGGAAGCTCCCAGGGCTACTAAGAACAGAGGCAGTTGGCAGTGCTTGGTCACTTTACCAAGGACTGAAGCCCGCAGAATCCTACTGAAGAAGATCGTGACCGTCGGAGGAAGCAGTTGTAGAGTCGAGGAATGGATAACCCTGCCCACGTGCTACAACTGCCATGAAATCGGGCACACGGCCTTTGCATGTAAAAACAAGAAGGCAGATAAGCAGAAATGCTACCGCTGTGGGCAGGAGGACAATCTAGCCCGTGACTGTAAGGCGGTACTTCCTAAATGCTACGTATGCAACGACGAGGGCCACAGAGCTAGATCTACAGCATGCCCCAAATATCTCCAACTTCTTAAAACTAAGATGCAGGAGCGCCAAACTGTGAGGCAAGCTAGCAGGGACAAGACAGGGCATGCAGAGCCAAATAAGAAGAACGAGGAGCCTACGACCGAACAACAGGCTTTTGCCACTGGCTCAAAAGGACCCAACGAATGGAGGACACAAGGGCCCAAGGGCGCGGCTAGAATATCTGCCCAGCGCGACTCTTCCGCACAAAAATGATTAGTGAAATTAGCATAATTCAGGCCAACTGCAATAGAAGCAGGCCGGCGCATGATATGATAGAAGAAATAGCATGGAGAAGAAAAACTGATGTGATGGCCCTTAGCGAACCCAACAGAAAGAAAACCAAAGAATCAGAGACTTGGGACAAAGACCCTATGCTAGACACAGCGATCATAACTCAACAGAATTTGCAAGTGCTTGAGAGAGGACACGGAAATGGGTTTTGCTGGATCGAAGTAAAAGAAGTCGGCAGAATATATTCGGCCTACATCAGCCCCAACTGCTTGCACGAAGATTTCGAGCGTTTCCTAGATGACCTCGCAGAATCGATACGCGACACGAAAACCGGAAATGGAGTGCTAATAACCGGGGATTTTAACTCAGCGTCAGAAGTCTGGGGATCACCTCGAGCCGATAAAAGGGGCAGAACTCTACTAGAATGGGCAGCATCACTCGATCTTCAAGTATTAAACGACGGAAAAGAAGCTACTTTCCACCGCCACGGCAGCGAGTCTTACGTGGATATCACGTTCTGTAACGACATCCTCGCGCCAAAAGCTATAAGCTGGAAGGTTCTAGTGGACGAGGAAAACCTGAGCGACCATTTCTGCATTGAGACTCGACTGAGAATTCAAAACTTTCGATCAGTTCCTCCCCTTAAGAAGCGATTCAGACTCACAAACGAGTCAAGGTTCAAGAAAGAACTCGGGAGGAAAATAAAAGCCCTATCCAGCCCCCACATCACTGCAGAAGATCTACAAGCACTCCTTGTAGAGGTGTGCAAGACTACGTGTACCAACAGCGCTCACCCCAGGCGAGGGAACGTCTCGCCTAAATATTGGTGGACGCAGGAGATCGCAGACAAACGAAAAGAGTGCTGCAAAGCGAGGCGTGCTCTCAAACTGAAACAACGAGACGCAGACGCACGCAATCAAGAATTGCAAGAGTATAGAAGAAGCCGGGCCTTACTTAAGCAAGCCATAGCCGACAGCAAGACTAGCGGCCATAGAAAGCTCCTCAACGAGGTCGAGGACGATCCCTGGGGAAAACCTTACAAGATAGTCAGGGGTAATAAAAAAAAGACCCCTGTTTTCCTGGACGAACAGCAAACCAAGACGGTACTAACTAAGCTGTTCCCGACCCACGCACCTTTCGAAAGGGCAATTTATGAGAACATTCCCGGGCTGGAAGGTGAGGCCGACTTTCCGTCTATTCAACCACACGAGGTTCTACGCGCAGCTCACAGGCAAAAGACCGGAAAAGCCCCCGGACCAGACGGGGTTCCCCCTGAGGCAGTGAAACTTCTCTTTACAGAGCACCCTGAGATAGTTGCTGACTCTTTCAATGTCCTACTCAAAAGCGGCATTTTTCCGCTATCCTGGAAGCGTGCTGAAGTCGTCCTCATTCCCAAGGGAAACGGGGGATACCGACCGATATGCCTGCTGAGTGCGCTGGCAAAAGGATACGAGGCCATAATTGAAGAAAGACTGAGGCTCTTCGCAGAGGAACACGGCCTGCTTTCGGACACACAATACGGCTTCCGCAAGAACCGGTCAGTCCTAACTGCAATACAACGCGTTGCAAGTAGGGCGGATTCGTTACGAAGTTCCACTATACAGACACGGCAGCTCCTCCTAGTCGCTCTCCTAGACGTTAAGAACGCCTTCAACAGTCTGCCATGGAAAACAATTCTGGACACACTGATACCAAAAAAAGTCCCCTCGTATCTGGTAAATGTAATTTCTAGCTACCTTAAAGCACGGACAGTTGTCAACGGCCAGGTCAGCTTCCAAATGACAGCCGGGGTCCCGCAGGGGTCTATACTTGGCCCACTTCTCTGGAATCTGGCTTACGACGACGTCCTCCGTCTGACAGGCCTGCCCAAAGGAGTGGACACAGTAGCCTATGCCGACGACCTGGCGATAGTCGTGCAGGCTAAAACTGCCGACGAACTTGAACTAAATATGAATAAAGCTGTTTACCTAACGTCAGAGTGGATGAGCGCAGCGGGACTCAGACTTGCCCCTGAAAAGAGCGAAGCAATACTCCTCACAGGGAGAAAGAGGATCCGTCCGCTCACTATACAGCTTGACGGCGAGGATATTAAAATTGTAAAAGAAGTCCGCTATCTCGGGGTCACACTGGATACTGCGATGAATGGCCTCAGCCACATAAAAAAGGCCACGACAAAAGCAGCCAAGGCAGTGTGTGCTATAGCCAAGATTCTGCCGAACATCCATGGCCCCCGGGCCCGCACAAGGGCACTGCTAATGACGGTCGCGGAATCAATTGCATTATTTGGAGCGCCAGTTTGGGTGAGAGCAGCTCTCAAGACGAAGAAAGCGAAACAGATTCTACGGAGGACCCAGAGGGTGGCAGCCCTGAGGGTAATCCAGGGGTACCGCACAGTCAGCACAAATGCTGCTCTGGTGCTGGCAGGGTCGATCCCCTGGGATCTTAAGGCACTCGAAAGGAAGCGACTATGGGAATTAGGTTCCCCTACCCAAACGGAAAAAGACTGTGAGAGAAACAGCACAATTAAGACATGGCAGGATGAGTGGGACGCCATCCCCCCCGGGGGTCCTGGAGGATCCCTGCGCGTACTGCTGCCAGATATCAAGGCATGGATAGAGAGGCCTGGGGGAGACCTCACCTATCACCTCACCCAAATCCTCACAGGACACGGAAACTTCAACTCGTTTTTGTCCCGAATTGGAAAGGCTTTGTCGCCGATATGCGTATTTTGCCAAGAGGCACATGAGGACACTCCAGGTCACACACTGCTACAGTGCTCGGCCTGGGAGGCTGCGCGGTTAAGGACAAGCAGACTCGTCCGAGGGAAATGGGCCAGGGAGGGAGACCCACACCACGAGGTCAGCGACCCACCTCGGTCCAGCTTAATAAAGTTTACAGAATACATTGTCTCCAGTGAGCAGGCCTGGAAACTGGGAGCAGCGACGGCAAAAGAAGTCCAAAGTGCAAAGAAAAACAGGCACAACTGCGGCTTCAACCTGGAAGCATCCATGGAGAAGTGCAGCTCGAAGAAAACGGGCTTGCCGGTGTTAGACAAGTGCTGGATCCTCTGGGCGACCCCAGCCAATTGATCTGAAAGGGCGCTCGCCACTTCTCCTGATAGTCCATAGTACTGTTTTTATGAAGATCTGGGCTATCAGAGAGTGAAGCTTAAGGGGGGAGGTGCGTTTAGTGGGTATGGGTCTCAACGGAGTAACATCCAACCGTTGGGGTCGAGTCCCACACTGCTAGAGATAGAGACTCGTAGCGATAGTGCGTAACTGCATTTAATACCTCCTCCAAAAAAAAAAAAAAAAAATATATATATATATATATAAATTTATATATATATATATATATACATTTATATATATATATATATATATATATATATATATATATATATATATATATATATATAAATGTATATATATATTTATCATATACATAATAATTTTATACGACAACATATAAACTAAACCGCTCTTCATGGCATAACGCAACATGGAGGCCCATTTTTTTTAAAAATAAAACATTATATATGTGATTTTACGTCTGAAGGTACTATAGTTGTTTCTGATGTAACGATACATTTACTAATAAACAAAATACGTCACTATAGTCGCACAAATATTGTATTGTGTCGTTTTTTAATATGAATGTTGACAATTCTTACTCTGGCACCTATGGTTATAGTAATCGGCGGTAATGCAAACAAATGGACATTATGTATTTTGCAAGAAAACTCGTTCATATATATATATATATATATATATATATATATATATATATATATATATATATATACATACATACATACATATCTATTGGCGAGCTTTGCATGTACTATCCGAATGTAGAGACCATGTACACCAACTTTGTTGACTATTGTCTATTGGTATTGAACTCGTTTACAACGCTGATTGACTTTGTGTGACTTCATTGAGGTTTAAAAAGTCGTATTGCTTATAAGCTAAGGTCGTGCAGTACTGCATCTCAGTTTTGAACAAAAGCTAATGAAAGGGACCAAAAGACTTCGTACTTTATATGAGTTCAGACTAAACTTTAGCGTCTCTCACTCACTTTGTGGTATTCCAACAAAAACGACGATAGGGAACTGAAACTTTCCTCCCATTAAATTAGGTCTTACGGTGGCTGGAATCTGTTTATTCTCTCGCATTTTAAAGCAAAGACTAGCCTTACTCTATATATTTTATAAACATTCTGCTTCATTTCTAGCCGAGACACAAACTCATCTTTGAAAGATCTTATAACGACGGCACTGTGTCCAACTTTTTTAAACTCAGTCTTATAACTTCTGTCCACAAAACAATTTGTGCATTTTGACCAAAAGAGCGCATTTGACAAAGCAGATCAATCTCTTCAGTTCCGCAAATTAAAACATCTAGGTTGCCACGTATGTACAGTGCAATGGGTGAAGGCATCTAGAAGTGAAAGTCGTTGACAAACTTAGTCGTTCACATTCTGCATTGTCTTGTGCGCATCCTTAAGGGAGATGTTTATCGTCCTTCTATACACGATATTTGTTTTGGGCATGAAGAAATATATGTTATAAACATTTTGCTTTATTTCTAGCCGAGACACTAAAGCTCATATTTGAAAGATCTTATAACGATAAGATTGCTTGTATAACATCTGATGTCAAATATTTTGAATATGCAGATGACGTAAAACTTTATTATCCTGTTTGCTCGTGTTTACTAGAGACTCCTATGCTTTTCTGCAGTCAGCTGTCGACGGCATTGCTCTACGGTGTTCTGAAAATACCCTGATTCTCTCATATGCGTAGCACTGAAACATGATGCACTTGGCTTCGGCTATAAAATTGAGAATTGCATTTAACCGACTCTCATTTATACATAGAACCTACGCATAAATATGACTTAGTTTTAGCCTTTCCATGACCAAGGTTGTGAAGGTCTCATAGCGCCTCAAGTATGAAATTAACATCTTCCGCTGTTTCATTTTAACGACTCCTCAGGTGTACATTCGTTTTTATAAATTGCTTGCTTTTCCCAGACTTACATATTGCTCTCCCCTTTGAGAGTCCTATCTGTCTAAATACAGAAAGTTTATGAAAAGCATCTAAGACACTTTCATTAAACGCCTGCAGATCAGTTACCCTCAAGGCGTGTAGGGTAATGTTGTTTTTAGTATTGACTTACTTTTAATGCAAGGCAACATATATGCTCCGCGTCAGCTAAGCAAACGTAAATTGCTAGAACACTTTTTGATGTACGCTCCAATAATCTAAAAAGTCAGCGACCAATCACTCCAAACACCGTGGCCCGCGGTGAGTTCGTGAAAGGGATGTGTGCTCGTCCGATGGCCAATTGGGCACATGCAAATTCAAATAGCACTCGGCTATTTGGCGATTAGTTATACTATTCTTTTAGAAGTACTAAGCATACTAAAAACATTACATATATGACCATGATAAATGTACCACACGCCCTTTGATGTGCTAATAAAAGTGAGGTTATGTTATGTAGTGAAATGTAGTGAAAAAAAAATAGTGAAACAAGAGAAGGTATATGTTTATACACATAGGGATATATAAATATACACATATACACTGCTATAAATAGTGGAATATAGCATATGAGCGCTTTCGGTTATTAGGTGCTATGTTGAGGACCACAGGATTAGCCGTCCGTGCCGCTAAGCGCATAACGGAACACGGTCAGTTGATAGATCGTATGAAGAGGTTGTGCAATCGGTTGGCAACGGGCAAATCTATGCTGTGTATGATTTGTTAAGCGGCACAGGAGTTTGGTCCGGGCCGTTAAGCGGATTACTTAGTCAGTACACTCCACATTGGGGTACTCACGCCAAACTAAGTCGGTAACGCTTATCGATGTTAAACATAGATAAACGTTTTCCGGCCGCAAAATGTAGGACAAAAACATGACATTTTTAGGTTATATATATATTTTTTTAGAATTATATAATAATAACATGAATACTATTATATATTTATAAACGAAACCATGTACGGTTTTGTCTTGATAGCAGACTGTCTAGAATTTATTCCGTAATGCCGCAATACGTGATCAAACAAGGTGCGTTTTGTTTCTATAAAAGGCTTTTACGAATTATGGTTGTTCACTGGCGACAGTGGCTAGTTTATCTTCTATTCCTATAAAGCCAACTTTCACTTCAATGTATAGTGAACAGGCAATACTGTCACATATGAGGTTTAGAAAATTTAAGAATGATTCTCAAACAAGCACATTTTCGGACTGGATGTGGACGACATGTGATTACAACAGGACGGGTCTACAGATAAAGAGCACGTAATGTGTCGTCAAAAACTGTGCCAAATAATAGGCTACTGCCTATATGTGGAAGAAGGGGATTCGTCAGATAGTGTATACATATAACCCTTAGCATTCACGCGTTACCGTGAAATAAACATATAATAAAAAAATACTAAAGGTATGTTTAATCAAAACAGTAGCGCTCCGTTGCAGGTCTACGGAGCGCAACTTAAATTATACGCGGTATAATGAATCCAAATATATAACGCGTAGAATACGCAATTTTCCTTGTGGACGCCCAGAAAGATATATTTCCAGTCTATATAAAGATCTACGAAAACGTGCACCGGGCTCAGGTGCTTTATTTTCGTTTTGCATAATCTGTAATTTGACAATAAGAAGGCGTTTTTGGCTTAGCTCGTCAGTAAGTTCAGTCACAGGTTACATACATACAGGTCACAGGTTACAGGTTACATCAGCCGGTGAGCCTCAAAGATTGTTCTAAGCTAACGAAAGACATTCCAACCCCGCGCACAGCCTCTATATCCAAGTGTGCGCGTTGCTGTGTAAACAATAATTAAGCAGCTAGGATAAACACGCAGGCTAGCAAACTCATCGTGCTTAACTTAGTTGCGATTCTTTATTGTCGTTTACTTTGTATCTATTGCGCAGACTTTTCGATGCATGAAAAGTGTACTCGATCCAGCGGATGCCATACTGCCGTAACGCTTTATGTATCTAGCGGAGAAACATTCGTACCTTTTTCTCCGCTTTTCTTTTATGATTTAGCGCCTGCGGGCGTGCATGCATTCAAAACGTGTGTGTGTTTTTTTTTGTGTAACTGCAGGTATCACCTCAGGACGTAGCAATACAAAAGTTTGCTCCATCTGGGCGCCCATTGAACGTCGTTCAAAGAAACAAACGTAGTGAGTTCCGCTTCCCATTGTAGAGCGCCTGAATTCTCACAAGAACAACCTCTTTCTGGTGGAGCGGTGGTCTTGCCACCAGGTACCTTCCGATATGCACCAGACATCAGTGTATTGTCTGTCCATTGCGTCGTAGGTGTTTCGAGGCGATTAAAGTAGCTGTTTTGAATGCTGCGCACGTCTCCCGCTTATGTTTTATGTTCTACATTACTTCTTTTGCGCTATCCCAAAAAAATGAGCTTGCTTTTCCTATTAGATTTAGTATCACCCTACTGGTATCTCTCTGTTTCATCTATATTCGGATAAACGTATAGACGCGTATACTAAACGACGCGTATAAACCACACAGTGGCTACGTTGGCCACTGTGTGGTTTTGGCCCGACATCTGTCGTCTCGCGACATTCCGCCGAACTTGCTTTGCGCAGCTGGCTTAAATACGAGTGTACCGTTTGGCCAAGGCTATACGACCCACAGCTGAGGGCCTCTGGGTTTCGTTCAACATCTGTCCCCCTCTGATCCGCGCTGTTGTGCTTTGTTAGAACAAGAGATCGCGGCGTTCAGTAAACACTAGGTTGTCTACTAGTTGGCCTGAACTCGCCAAGCACCCCCAACGAGCCCGCTCCAGGAACACGGGAATATGCGACACACGTCTTTAAAGACCTGGGCTGCTTTCGCCTGTGCATGCCGTGTGCACGCGGGATGATGCCAATGAGGCGTTGGTAAAAAATCACACTTTTCGTGCCCGCAGCAATGTCGAAGCAATTACAATAGACGCATTCGAATGAGTTATAGAATTAAGGTTCACACGCGAAAGTTCAAATCTAAGACGAGTTTTCGCTATTTTGATGAAGTGCCTCTAAACCTTAGGGAAGCACAAATCCGATCATTGTATGAGTATTCGATATGAATTCGTATATTATTCGATCGTATACTAATGACATAGTCTAAAATAAACACAAACACACTAGTAAAAAACGTAGTCTCTCCACAAAGTGAATTTCACGCCAATTTAGAGTTCTACGAGATACGGGGTTCAAATAATCGCCACAGACAAAATAATCGGTGCATCTTCGAGAGACTCCACGGTGGCTCCTCATT
Organism: Dermanyssus gallinae; assembly: GCA_003439945.1. Classification (NCBI taxonomy): domain Eukaryota; kingdom Metazoa; phylum Arthropoda; class Arachnida; order Mesostigmata; family Dermanyssidae; genus Dermanyssus; species Dermanyssus gallinae. Next base: position 324,624 of record QVRM01005553.1, on the reverse strand, counting down.
CAGTATTTTGGGTCGCGCACACTATTTTAGGAGCTCTTTAGGGGCAACCTCACATTGGAACTATTATTATTATTTAACAATATAACACTAACTGTCAACCTTAGAACCTGGATTTAAAAACATATACATATATACAACAAGTATATAAAAAAATTTGGAGCAAAGAATAATATAAAATAATGAATAATGATAACGAAACCATTATTGTTCAGAATAATCTCCCGTACCTCAACACATCTAGTCCAACGGTTCTCAACAGCTTTTATACCAGCAAAACATTCACAATATTTTGATCCAAGTGCTCGTCTACGAGGCATGTGACATAATCGTTGCTCTGATATCTTTTGCCTAGAAATACTTCTTGATGCGTTTAAACTGGTAATAGTCGCACGGAGCCAGATAACAGGAGTCATTTTTTTAGGTGACTAACTGGAAAATGCGGTTGCACACACGGTTACCACTGCGGGGAAGCTCCCTGCGAGAGTGGGCCGGTAGTGTGGGGCTCCAACCCACTAAAAACCAGTCGTGTTCCCGTCCCCCGACCTGACTGGGAATTGCTTGCGTATCGCATCAAAAGATAATATGAGTCCTACACTAGTCACACAGACTACTAGTGACGCATGTGAATCATACACTTCAAAAACCTTCTATAACAATAACAAAAAGAAGTCCAAATAATATGGGGGGCTCTCGGAGATTTGGAACTTTTAGTTTGCGTAATTTGACCATTGTAAAAAAAGAGACGTATGGTCGGACGCATTATCGTGGTGAAACACCACAGTTCTCTTCTGGATTTTCTCGCAGGCCGTAGTTTTTAAACGACATGTTCTCTTACAGCTAAAAAACGAAGAAACAATTGACTCATTGTAAATTGTTTTAAACTTTACTTATTATATAGGTATTAAACTTGTATTAGGTTAGTTATACAGTTTTAAACTCTTATTGTGTTAATTATTTTCAATTGTGTTGCTTTATTGCGTACACACTTTTAATTTGTACATATATTCGTATATTGTGTATATTTTGAACGAAAAGTGACAGATTGCCAACTTGTTGGGCACGTTTTTCGGCAGTTTAAGACGTAGTGCGTTCTCGGTGTCATAATAATTATATTAAATGAAGCAATCCATTTGACATGCAATAAGAGCTTTCCGTTGTAACGACCTGTGTCTTCAAAAATAGGTGAATCGTCGGAGTTGCTGACGATGTTTAGAGTGATGGCGCCTGACCAATTTGCCGATATGAACTTTTCCGCAAGTTCTCTACACAGAGGCCCCTCTTTCCTAAATTACTACTGTTCATACACATGTCGGTAGGCATTTACGTACTTCTGGGCGGCTAATTGCCACCTTCTGGCCGGCACGCTGGAAGAAAAGTAAACATATTGCGTTGCTCTTATTGCTATACACATTTCCTTGCCGTCTTGAGCTGGTAAATTAATAGTGCGAGTAAAATCGTTTGCTTTAGCCATATAAGGTGCTGCCGGGCTTCAGTTTAACCCACGGTTGCGTTGGCTGTGTTGGCCCTGATTGAGCACCTTTGTCAATAGCCTGTTATTCTTTGAATATCGACAGAGATGCTATCTGACAACCGTAGTCCAAGTTCTTACAACAGACTACTATTATCTGAGCGCCTGCCGCTATGTGATGCGTTTTTTTAAAATTCAAAATAGGAAAAATTATATCAATATCATTTAACATGGGCTCAGAATCGTTCGTCAATTACTCAATTAATAGCTTCAGTATGGCTTTAACGTAGCGCAATTGCGCGCGTGTCACGTGACCATGTATGATATTTTACGAAATATTTAAATTTGCCGACGTACGCCGAGAATTACAAGTATTATATATTGTCGCGAACCTGTCTGAAGGTTGGGCTAAGGTAGCTGAACAAAATGGGCAATACAGCATTCAATATAAGCTTTTCGTTGTAACGACCTGTATTCTTAGAAATAGGTGAAAATCGGAACCGTTCTTCTAATAAACCATTCGTATAATTGAACTGCAATGGCTAAACGCAAGCGACCCCTAATAGCAATATTTTAGTTTTGTTGAAAAATTTACTCTTATGTGAATATCTTAAAACAAATAGCTAGAAAACCAGCGCTGCTAGAAATATTTTTTGGGGTTATTTGTTTTTTTGACTTCTAGAGATTCCGCCTTACACCAGAACACATTTTGTATGAATATGCTGATGTTAATATTTTCATAGGTATGTACGACGACTATAGTGGCCGTTTTACTTACGTTTAGTTGTTCGACATAATCTGTAATCTGTTCATCAAAGCGGCTACTGATGGTCATTTAAGCAAACCGCCCAGCCCTGCCATAAAGAAAACATCAGGTCCGACAATATCGTCCGGTAGAAGATGGTTTGTAATCAATTTCCTCTCACATTTTCTCGTCGTTTCAGGTAAAGCCACCTTGTTGTTGGTTTAACTCTAATCACGAAGAAAACTGCCAGAAAAATTGTGAATGATATTATTCCTAAGAGTAATAAGCTACGTACTGTTATACGGGCTAAGCGCAACAGTTAAACAAATACTAGGTTTTACTTAAAGTAATTTTCCACCTCTACAAACAAAAAAAAGTTTTACTTAAAGTTCTACCAAAGCTGTGTCGCTACAACAGTCAATTGATTTTCCCCGGCCTTGTTTGCGCTACGTTATAGCAGATTTGTCGGCTGCAACCGTAGTGGATCACATGAATAAGAGCACATATACCATTAGAGAAACACACTGGAGGCTGTTTTGCGATCTACCAATTTCCGCGATCGATTTGCGTAGCGATGGTCTGTTTCTGCTTAAATGGAGCTTTCTTTCAATGAACGGGAGGTTTCCTTATGGGTCTCCTGTTAGAGTCTAAGAAGGCTTGGGTTATAAAATAAACAAAGCTTTTTAATAACTTAATACCCCCTCCTGACAGCGTATATATATATATATATATATATATATATATATATATATATATATATATATATATAATGAGTATTGTTTTTAAAGTATAATAGATTAACAAACATTTCTAATGAGGTGCAGACCTCTTTTGGCTTTCACTAGCTGTATACGGGACACCTATTTTTTAGCATTTTTTAACTTTAAGAATGCTTAAGTACATGAATGCGCGGGAGACTCATAAGCATCCAAAGCTGTGCGTCAAAGGCTGTCTCGCTTGACATCTAACGAGAAAATGCAGCATCTGTTTCGGGAAACATTCTTAAACTGGGCTAATCCTGGATTAGAAAACCTGCCATGGCACGTTTGCACAGAGACAATAGTTTACGCCGAAGTGCTAACATATTAAGTTTCATATATATATATATATATATATATATATATATATATATATATACGTTAGATATAGCGCAACATTTAGACATTGACTCAAATTTTCAAAGAGCCTCCAATGACAGCGGTTATACAATAAAGACAACAGCAGATGAGTAGTAAGTACCCTGGGGCAGAGACAAGCTGCTATACTCGGCAAGCCGAGCTTGCTAGCATGTTCAGTTCGTAGCTGTAGCGCTACGGGAATGATAACCCCATGCGTCTGCATCAAGCAGCGCTGACGACGACAACGACAAATACGACGAAAGCCTTTTGAACGTCTATACGTCGTAGTCCATTGCAGTCCAAGCCACATCTATCGTCAGTGCGCGATTTCATAGAGAGTTCGTACCACCCACCGCACGACCATCCCCTCTATTCTCTCTGACGTATTGCATCATCAAGACATGAAGCCATGAAGTGCGCCCAACAGACACACGTTCTCACCGCGGCTAACACATTCACACATATTCTCACACATACAGCCATGCATGATGAAGCCAGAGAGAGAGAGAGAGAGAGAGAGAGAGAGAGAGAGGAGAGCATTCAGAAGAGGGCAGCAGAGAAAGGAATAACGATATAGAAAGGAAGAACGCTCTAACGAGAGCGAGAGAAAGCGAGAGTGACCCAGAGAAAGAAAGACATAGGGGGTGGTCGCGAAACGTGAGAAGATATTGCCGTCAGCTGCACCACTGGTCGAGCGATTCGAGCGCTACTACCGGCTCGGGGCCCCTCTTATATTTTTCCATACCCTATGATGAGCGCGGTCGTGGTGTGTTTGTGTTGATTGACCGGCGGCGAGGGCGGCGGCTGCGGCAACGGGCAGAAACCATTAACCTCACAACGAAGCACAACAACGAAGCGCGCATCCGTTGTGCGTTGAACGTCTGGACGCTTCTGCGTACACGTACCATGGGGGCCACGGCAAGAACGGCGTCGATGGCATACATACAGAAGCAAGCAAGCGAGCGTGCGTGCCTGTTATATGTGTATAGCGGCGGCACAAAGGCTGGCCCGACGCCTCTACGTCGTGGATCGCCACGTATAGGGTCTGGCGTATGGCCTATGGCCTTGTGGTGACGTGTCGCCCCTCGAGTCGGGCCGGGTTTGAAGGCGGGTTTTGTGCAGGCAGGCAGGCAGGCCGAAGGTGGTAGCAAGGCGGTAAGTAGCAATGCAACGAAACGCCTTGGCGACGGCCAGTGCACACGATTGAGACGGTAGGACGTCTCTGCACCACGGAGGACAGCAGCAGAGGTAGCAGTACAAAACACGGTTGCTGACATTAACGCTCCACCAGCAACACTCTTAATACAAAAAAAAACAACACTGCCAAAAATCAGCAACAAAAACAACAACAACAACAACAACATCAACAATAACAACACTGCCAACATCAACAACACCAAGAAAGCTTCGGCCGTCCATTATGCAGTACGAGTCGGCTGCAATGTTGCCAAGGTTTTCTGTTTGGCTGGGTCGAGGCCGCGAGTGGATTGTCTGTCCATATACGTTGACCACACTGAACAGAAGAAGAAACAGAAAAGAAGAAGGAGGCGGCAACAACAACGGCAACAACAACAACAATAACAAAAACAAGAATAGCAATCACAACAACAACAACAACAACAACACTGGCAACAGTAGCGAGCAGCCGTTGCCTGATACCGCGGCTGTATAGCCAACGTTCATACGTACGCTCATTCGTAGTTGATGCGGCTGCTGCTATGGGCATTGGCGTCGGCGCTGGCCGAGACGGCGGGAGGAATTCCTTTGGGAAAATTGACACGCTCAGCCTTGACCGCGCACGCCGACTGACCTTCCAACATGCCGCTGGCTGAGCGTTCACGCACGCAAGCAAGCGTACTTACTTAAGTTATGTGGCCATCGTGGTCGACGACCTCGTTGTCGTCGTCGTCAACGCGTTCCCCCTCCGTCGCTTAGTCTAAGACGCAAGTGTCCTTCTGATCGATGTTGTTGTTGTTGTTCTTGTTGTTGCTGCTGTGTTGTTGTTACTGGTGGTGGTGTTGTTGTTGTTGTCGTTGCTACTCGTGGTGCTGCACTGGAGTTGTTAACGTTGTTGTTGTTGCTGGTGTTGTTGTTAACGTTGTTGTTGCTGGTGTTGTTGTTGCCGTTGTTGCTGGTGTTGTTGTTGCCGTTGCTGCTGGTGTTGTTGTTGCCGTTGTTGCTGGTGTTGTTGTTGCCGTTGTTTTTGTTGCTGCTGTTGTTGTTGCCGTTGTTGTTGTTGTTGTCACCACTACCAGCACATCCACGCCTATAGCATAGCGTACTGAAACGAATCAAGCACATCCTTCCGCATATATTATGCGTTGGTTCGTGCGAATAGCTACTCTCAGCGTGGCTGATAGGGCGACGGAAGGAAGAGAGGAAGAGAGAGAGAGAGATATGGCCGCCAGACGGATGCGCAATTCCTACTTAATTCAGCAACAAACCGCGTGCGTGGGCCTTGTGACGCTCGTTATGCCATTGCCACTTCGTCTCATTGCAGTTGTGGCGAACTTGTCCTGTGGAACGCTCAGGCGCTCGCCTGATGAGATGCATACGCCCATGCTAAGAGATTTAAATTCGCCACCTCCCTCCCTCCCTCCTTCTTCAGCTAAAGTGGCCCATGCGATCAATCGTAGCCAGGGCAGACGCAGCGGCCCTAAGCAAGTCCAGCCCTTCAAAAAGTCACGCACAACAAAGGACAACGCGGCTCGAGCGCAAGTCATCGTCTTCGTAGTTGTGGTGGTGGTGGTGGTGTCATGAACAAGCAAAGGGCCGGAGCGAGCTTAGCGTCGCAGAGCAAGGTATCACCAGGCGACAAAGAGGGAAGGCCGTAGACAACGAGGTCACACAGAATGAGATGGGCTTAGGTCCCGCTTATTCTCACAGAGACGGCGAGCGAGATAAAAGAAAGAAGCGCAGCTAGAAAGAACGAATAGGGCACTTGAGGGGAACAACGTGACGCCGCCTGTTGAACGCCTTTGCCCGGTGCATTTACTAAATGGGAGAACCGTTTCGGTTTCGCAACCCTACGAACCTGCAGGATTTTTCTCTCCTAACATGATCCACAGACATGTAGTTGTGCCCTATCAACGGCCCGTTGTCTAACGTCTATTCACGCATATTCGTCGTTTGTGCGTTCTTCTAGTTTCTTTCCGTTGTCTGTTTGGCCGACCTACTATTTGCCTTTATGCGTGCCAAGATATCAGGCAAGAACCGTCCAGATCTGCAGCCTTTGTTTGGACGTCACCATGTTAGTTAAGGGAAAAGGGAGGAACAATGGCACCTACCTTTAAGATGGCGTGAGAGAAGGCATTAAGAGGCGACAGACTCTCCAATGAACCTGAACTAACTAGAATGACTTTTCTTTGCTCCAGGTGTTAGCGATTTTGTTGGTTTGCTAGCGCTTCAAGGCGTGCCTAAACGCAAACAAAACGCAAACGGGGCTGCTCGGGATCTACTTGATGAGTTCGCATCATTTTAGCATCATCGCGTACTACAACAACCTGTACTTACTTGGTACACCAAAGCAAGAACAGCAACAATGATAGTGTACTCACAACGGCAACGACTAAAATAAAAACTATAGCAACAACAAGCTTGGCAGTAGAGTACTAATTACGTACAAGCGGCGGTCAGGTCAGACGCTAGTCTCAGCGCTGGTAGTGTCAGCTATTGATAGGCCATCACTAGGTGGGCACGATCATTCACCCGACACGTACATATAGGCTATCGTTCGGCTGGCGACTGGCAAACTTGAAAAAAGAAAGTCCTGACTCTTGCTCGATCGAGCATTGCACCGTGGGCCCTGAGATTGGACCCGCCTCTGCCGCTTACTCTGCTATTGGAGTCGGTGCATCTTCGGTTTACTGAAGGCTGACCGGCCTGGTGGCTCGAGGTTCGTTCGTCGTGGTCCGCACAAAGAGCGTTCGTTCGAGCGTCGGCCGCCTGCGGCAGCAGCGGCGGCGCCAGCATCATCATCAACAGCAACAGCAGCAGCAGCGGCACAAGACGCCCGCATACCTGCGCTCCACTCAGCCAGAGAAAGAAGGAAATGCTTGCCGCCCTGCGCCCCGAACTAGGAGAGCTGATGGATCGCTTGGCAGCCGGTCAAAAAGGCCGTGGGGCCGTTCCTGACACTTCATCTCGCACATTATCATTATTATTTATGTAGACGCTCGTGCATCACCAGCAGCAGCAGCATCAGCGCCAGCATCATGATCGCCTTCCTTTTGGCCGTTAGGACTTTGTGCAGTAAGCTAGCGTAGCCTGACTCCATGACCCGGAGGTGGGACTCCATGACCAGATTTCAGTCGTCGCCGTTGTTGTTGTTGCTGCTGCTGCTGTTGATGTTGTTGTTGTTGTTGTTGCTGCTACGGCAGCTTTTGCTGCTATAGGCGAAGTTGTCGTTTCTCTGATAGTTGCTGTGTCTGTTTTCCTTGACGCTACTTGTGTTAATCGCTTATAGACATATAATTGACTACATCCAAGTCTGACTAGCTAAGTGATAGTTGCTGCTTAGTTGATGTCGGTTGCTAAGTGATTTGTCTAGCATAATGACAGACTATAGGTAGTGTTCTTGTTGCGACCTGCTTTTTGTTTGGGTTTCGAGTACTAGAAACGCTCGCATGTGACCAGAGCCGCTAGGCGGAGAACCATCGACAGCCATGATCCCTCGAGGACGAAGACCGCAGCGAGCATGCGCAGCACTAATATATATATTGTGCAATCGCTCTGTGTGTCGACCCACCCTCAAAGACTTCACTAGAAATAGTAGCAGCAGGCAAAGTCGCATAAGAGTAACAAAATAACCGACAAAAAGTGCGCGTACGGTCGCCGCCATCGTCTTTTGGAGTGGAGAATCGCAGATAGGGTGCAGTAGGGTGCCTGTCGGACGTAAACGAAGCCCCCCCCCCCTCCACAGGGGCGCGTGGCAGCAGGCCCGGTCCTGCCCCTGGAGCCGACTGGTGGAAAAATTGACTTACGGTAGCGAATGGAAGAAGTACAACAACAACAACAACAACAACAACATCAACAACAACAACGACGTGGATGACGACATCGACAGACGATGGTTACGTGGGCCATGAAAGGCTTCCCCGTGTTCCCGTATGCCCCTTTAGTATTCCTATTCGTGGAGCGACAATGAGGAGGAGATGACAACCCACACCACATCGCTCGAACGCACGCACGGACGCCATCAGCGACGAGTACTGAGCGGCAAGCTCACTTTTTTGTTGTCATACAGCCAACAGCCGCCTCCTCAACGTCTCCCCTCATTGGACCGAAGCCACTCCGCCAGATCCGGCTTCTGCTTCATGACTTCGGCGTACGACGTACGGTGCCGCCATCATCATCATCACGGCTGTTTTCGCCTGCAAGACCCGCCGCCAGTGGGCCCGCAAAGGGCAACGACCATTGGTGGGCGGGTCCTGCATGTGGCGGTGTCCTGCTTGCTTTTACACATATTTCGTTTTTTTTCTACCGTCGATGACCAAACGAACAAACGAACGCTGGGGCCGCAAACTTGCGACAACTTGCCAGCGATTGTTGTCATCGTCCGCATTGTTGGTGCTGTTGGTGTAATTGTTGTTGTTGCTGTTCCTGCTGTTGCTGTTGCTGCGCCAGCGTTGCTGTCTCTTGTTTACACTTTGCCGTGGTTTCAAACGTCATTTCCTCACGCTTGTCCCCCGTTGCACTCACAACCCACTTTAGCTTAGCTTAGCGGTACGGTGCACATTAGCACATTAACACCTAACCTAGGTGTTGGCTGACACGCAGCTGTTGCATTCCAGATTTACTACACGCTCGGCTGTGGTCGGGTCCTATGTTTGACTTCGGCTTACGTGGCGGCCGTATCTTCTTCGAAACGACGTGTCTTTTCCAAGGCACGTAGGTATATAGTAGTAGGTAATATTCCGGCTAGACCTTCTAGCAAAATGCTCGATTGCGGCTGTATACGCATGCATGCATTAGTTACTGCACGGTCTATGGTCGTAACGTGCATTGCAATGCTTCGGATTTCCGCCATACGCCCGGCTTCTTGCCGGCGTCGTGCAGCGGTTTTTGTGAATGCTCCTCTGACTTGACACAAAACTGGCTTTAACGAATAGCTGCTACGAATAGGGTCGCGTATAAGCATCGTCACCCCTGTGCAGGCTTATGTTTTCAAAGCTTGACATGCTCCTGCTAAGTACGTACGCTCGTTTGTACTAGCGTTATTTAGACTGTGATAATCATGTTCTAGTCAGCATTACATGTTCTGTGCATCCGTGCATTCCATCACGTCTTCGCTGGCGGCGTACATTAATTTATTGTAAGCAGTATTATTTTGTTAGTTGTTGTCCATCCCAAAATGTTACTGCTATCCTCGGCCTGGTGTCCATTATGTCCATATGGCTTGTTAAACTGTATCCCTGCAGGCTTTCTGTCGTCGATGGCTGCTGAACGAGTATGTACTATCGTGATAAAAATAGCTCGACCAGGTCAATCGAAATCGTGTTGACCGACTATATGGAGATAGCGCGGACCAACTCTCGGTTGACTCTGTTTTTTGCTCTACTAGTGTCCTCTAAGCAGTGTGCCGTGTCTAAGTTTGGTAACCGCACACATATATGGACTTTTTCTGTCCGATATCAGCCCATTTCCCGTTTCGTCGCTTGCCTTTGCATTCTGTTATTTTAGCCGACTGTCCAATTTATCATGTCAGCCGCCTGCCTATCTGCAACACTGGCTGGCGAAATCGAAGTAGGCATTTACGTGATCAAGCACCTACTGTCGGGCGTTTCTTGTTTCTAGAAGCGTTGTCCTTTATGTGCTTGCAGCCATTAGGAACTTGTGAGTTTATTATTAATTTCATTGTGATCCGCAAGATTAAACAGACAGCATTGCTAAGTAGAAGCTTTTCATATCGTCAAGCAGCTTTTTACGGCTGATACTGGTAAAGCGTCCCGATTCGCTGCGATTCTACTGGATCTATTACAGAGGATATTGCCACGTTCAGTGACGTAGACTTTGTTGCTATTTCTGGCGTTGCACATAAAAAGTGAAAACAAATACAGGAACTTTGTCGACAGGACGGACGTGGAAGAAGAAGAGGAAGAAGCTAACGTCGGCTACACGGGGAGTCTCCAGACGCACCTAAAAGTCAATCTTCGAATACACAGGAACTCGGCGGAAATCCGGTCCGCAGTTGTCTATGCACACGATGGCTATAAAGTCGGCGCTTCCTCTATCCTCTCGGTGTTTCGGAACAAAAAGTTACCATGTTGTGGTAATGTTGATAAATCGATAGCTTGTTTTATTGATTAGGTCGAAGCAGATTGTCCCGAATTTACGAGCGCAACATGCCGTGCCTGTTACTCTTTACTCAATGTCAAAACTATGTGGCGCCATTATTTTGACTTTTGGAAAGTTTTCGTCTTATTAGCACAGCTTCACCAGAGTGATGGCTGAAGAAGAGAGACCACATGTTAGCTCTTTAGGCAATTTGCGTCGCTGTTCGCACCAAGGGCTCACAAGGCAAGCTGGTTATTATACACGTAAATTTAAAATCCAAACCAAGCAGTGTGGCAGAGAATAGGAACAGCGTTTGGTGCAACGGAAAGAAGTCGCATCGGACGTCGGAGAGAAACTCAAAATATCATTCGGGTATTCGAATATGATTAGCAGGCTCAGGTTTTCAATGAAGAAAATTGTCAAGAGCAACTTTGAACCGGACATCAAGAGCTTAACCTCGGACCGCCTAGTTCCATACATACATCGCTTGTGGTGGTGAGACCCCAACCTTTTGAGGTGCCTTCATTTGTGTTACTGTGAGTCTGCCATAAATACAGAAATTCACTGATGGCACAGATAGATTTCGAGAATAGTGACATCTATTTAAGATCGCGGCACAACTTTTCTACTACAAAAAAACGCGAACTACAGACATTAATTTCATATCCATAAGAAGACGAAATATAATATTTGCTTTGAGATATCAGTTTGTGCAATTACAGTACACACGTGCGCAATGCTGGCCCGTTCTCGCCTTTCGTCGGTAAGCATAACCACTTAGGATTGAACGCAAACACAAAAGTTGACGGATAACGGTAACACAACGCAAAAAACAATTACTTATTGAAAATACTGCCTGAAAATTAAAGGAGATTCCTAAAGAGACTCCGTAGAAGATGTGACCTTAAGCCGAATGACATTGTTTTACCGCCTTAATGGACACACTCAGGAACAATGACAAACGTGTTCTAGCTCAACTTATAGGTGCGAGCCTTATCGATCACTTTTTTGAAGTGCGGCCAAACAATCGCCGAAGCCAAATAATGTATGTGCCCAGATGCGTTGCAGAACGAGCACATAAACAATATGTACGCCTGGCGCGTTTGCCAGAGATATTCACAACAGGACTGAGCACATCCCTTCTGCGACCAGTTTTTTTTCATCACCCTTTACGACATGAATAAAGGAGTTTTCTATTCTATTCTATTCTAAAATTCTGTTTTACTTTTTCTGCAATAAATTACTTGATTTTAGGAAATACAGAAAGCCGAATTGCATGAAGACTACAGAAATAAACTGGGGGTCGAAGAGCGCATGTTTCTGAGCGCCTGAGACGTGACCATGGCGCCGTTAAATATAATCTGCGATAAATAAGTTAGCTGCTTCGTGTTTTGAAAACTTTTCATAAACTTTCATGTTCTGACACATGTGCATTGCAGCAGGACCAGCGTACCCGGTGCCTCCAGCCGGGTCGAAATTTGGCGAACTGTTCTGAACGTATCCAGTACGCGGCGTCATCAGCAGTACAGCACCAAACATGGCCAAAAGAACAACTGCGTCTCTTCATGTCTCGTGTTCACTCTCGCGCGCCGGACAGACCCATAGTAGGATTGTAAAGTTATTTCGTTTTCCGATCGATCAAGAGAGTTTACAAGATTACGGGCACGTACGCTGCTGAAAAATAAGCAGAAATGTGATATTAAACAGTAGAGCGGAAGATTCACGCATGATAGGATGCGTTGTCTGAGGACTCAAGAACTCAGTGGGGCAGTGGTCTTCGTGCGTCAATGTACGCTTTGAGCTTCAATTTGAGTAAGCACCTAGGGGTTATGTTCTCGTCTCGAGGTACGAACTTCTCGAGGCACATTGATGAACGAATTCGGAAAGGACTACAGTCCTTTCATAGTATCCGAGACCCTCATAAACTATCAATAGACGTTGCCGTTCATCTCTTTAACCTGAAGATTGCGCCTACTGCTTCTTACGGTATACAGGTGATATGGCCGCATCTATCGAAGTTAAACTTTAAGGCGCTTGACCAAATCAAGGCCGCTTTTCTAAAGAAGGCGCTAAGAGTCCACCGCACTAGTCTCAACAGATTAGTCTATATACTGGCGTCGACTCCGCTATTTGTTGAGAATTTGCAAAAAATACACGTGTGACCGAAACGGCAGCCTTTCAACGAGTACATGTCTGATGGGAGAATAAGATGGCAGGGACTTGACCGCTCTTTTATGAAACCCAGGCAATGACGTGTAGTTCTGGAGGCGCTGCAACTATGAGAATAGACACCTAATTGCACGATTTGCTATACATGGCTTCCACATGAAGATCTGTATTCGAGAGAAGTTCATGAAATTTCCTCGTTATGCTTGTGCAAACTCTGCGAGAGACAGTGTGACTTATATCACCTTCAACAATGCGATAGAGCAGTTCCGTTGACTTGACTTTTAGAACCGTGGTGTAAATATGTATGTCTGAATGTGTGCTTCTCTGTACGCGCAAATTGCTAACCAAACATCGGTTAATAAAGCTATTATGCATGTATGCAAAAGCCAGTCATTGGTGCCTGAAGTTATGTCTCGACGTCGATCATATGTTGTTGCTAAGTTATTTCCTGTCCTCGGGACCTTTAACACGTATTGTTATTATTTTTCCACACAAGAACCTAAAAGCGCGATATTTCGTCGTTCTTTATACACAAAACTTAGCCGACATTTGCGTTGGTTTCCCAGGTATGCGTGCATTCGTCATAGTTGGTAAATGAAGCTCTTGTCATGTATAATGCAAGAACATATTTGCTGTGGCGGACCGAGCACAAACACTTCATAATTTCGGACTCCTGCTGGGATTATAAACTTTATTTGATGTCCCGAAAGACAAGTGTATCGCATTGCGGCTGCGTACGTAGCTGCAGAGGATGCAGGACCAGGTTCCTGCATCTTCTGCGCGAAGGACTAACAGAACAAAAGATCTAAAAATCGAGTCCATGCGACTCCACAATTAATTGAAGTGGTGCATTTTTGACAATTGTCGCATTTCGATATGCTCTCCGAAGGCCAACGTTTCACTTGTACCAGTGTACCAGAGTAAGAAGGCAATAAGTAGCCTCAGGATTGTTTACGATTATCTCAGGTACGAATCTTAAGGTATACATTTCTGGCGGCATCATTCCAAAACTCTGGTTTGCCCACGATCCAAAGCCCCCGTTGTAAGGAAGACTGAATTTTCAAGTTTTGTGTGTATGTCGTGGATGTTGTATCTGGTAAGAAGGTAGTTGTGCCACTGTACTTGTTTTAATTAAGTAAAAAACAAGCAAAATAAAAACAAAGTCAATTCACAACTTATACGTTTTTTCGGCAATACGTCGCTGCTCCTACAAGCCGTTTAGCGCAAGAGTGGCTGACAGAACCTGTGAGCATATATCACAGTTATCGACATGACCACATCGACCCGCTCAGCGTCTCTATCAAGCATGCATTCGCAAACATTAATACAGATATTTTCTAAAATGAGATTGTGAGCAGTTTAGATGTGAAATCAAAATAGTAATCCAAGTAAACTGAGGGTTGCATTGAATAAACGCGTTAATTTGTGATTTCCCTACCGCCATAAGTGAAAAATTATTACGCCTAACATAGTAGCAGTGTTGGCATATTTTTTAGGGTGCAAACAGAAATAACGGTGGACTAGTTTGATGTATCCATTTAGCCATGTATGCAGACAAAAATCTTGTTCATATGTTCTGTGCGCGCAACGATTTAGGTGCCACCTTAGACTCTTCGGTCGTCGAAATAAAAAGGTGATGGGTAATTTTGAGCCGGTGTATATACACCAAAGCTATGTATTAGTCGGCAAATGGGTCAATATGTACATCGGTTGCATGCACAGAGTACCCTTAACCTCCAGTGAAGCCTTTATAAAAAAAACCTTTACACACCGTCAAGTAGTGTGTTGAATTCTGAAGATATATGAAATTGATTCTACTATATATATATATATATATATATATATATATATATATATATATATACATATACTTTTTTATTTACTGCACGACAATTGTTAATATATTTCTGTAAACTTGTGTTTATTTAACCTGTAATAGAGGTGTGAACAATAGGTAAAAAATATATAACAATCAATCAATGATATGTTTAGCATTCAACAATTACATTAATGAACGTTACATATAGCACATTTGATCTAATGGTCTACTGTGAAAGCACTTTGCGTAAACAGCAACTTTAGGTCAGATCATCACGGCTACGCCGCCATTTGGCTGAATAACACGCACTGATTTATTCGCTTCTACTCTGATTTCGAAGACCCTCTTCTTTAATTACAGGTAATTTTTCTGATATTATCTGCAAAGTGTCATCGGGGGTTTGGCCAGTAGGAGTAGAGAGGAAAGTCTACCTCACTGATCACGCATATGGGTGACATGTGTGATTCAAATATAAATATGCTATTATCATAAATTAAACCCGAATCTTCATTTCTTAAAATTCACAATCTTAGTAAGCAAGTCTGCTGCTTTTTCTGTTGTTGCGACTGGTACTGCTTCTGCCGCTCGTTATCGCTGTTCCGGCTCAGATCCTTCGATTTATCCGCAGGCCCTTCAGTTGGAAATCTAAGGACCATAGGCTGGCACAGTGTACATCTATTTTGATGCCGACGAACACAATACGAATATATTGGAGAAGAAATAAGGAAATTATTAATAAGCTAAAGATTCCGACCGGATAGAGCTGCACAGTATCAATGACAACAATAACGACAACAACAATCGTAGCAGCAGCAGCAACAACAACAGAAAAATAAACCGTAACAACAACAACAACAAAAGAGTCAGCAACAATGACGACGACAACAACAACACAAACAACAACATCAGTAGAAATGGTAGCGGCGAATACCGCCACGGCCACTACCGTACAAACAAACTATGAAAGCTGGCTGAAGTGATAAATTTTGTCTCCACGGATTCCTACAACGTCTCGGCCGTGTTCGAGGCCTGGCAGCACCCGAATTGGCGTGTGATCTGATCACCCATCTGGAATCTGGCAAACAAAGCCACTAGGAGCGTAAGGAAGCGACACGAGCGTTGGAGAATCAACGCACAGAACTCAACGCACGAAAGATGCCAATAGATAAATACACTATATCCACACGCAGACGATAACACACATATATATATATATATATATATATATATACACGGACATCCATATATATATATATATATATATATATATATATGTGAGCCTTGTTTGATATGCGACGTCTACTACAGCCACGACAACGAGAGTTGATCTGATGGAGACACCACAACAGTAACAATAATAATAACAACAACAATACCAACAACATCCACGCCGTCAATGTTACTGTCTCGGTATTATCTTTGTGCGAGTGCTCGCATACTCGCTGAGTAAATTAAGCGAATGATGTTGCATACACAATTTGTAACCTGTGTGCGGCTAAGTTCTCTGAAGTAGTGGCTGCTGTGAAGACGAAAGAAAGAATGGCGGTTGCAGCTGCCGGGCATTGCCGGTGAGCAGCGGTCGATGACAGAAATGGTAGCAAGCCTTCTGCGTTGCAAATTTTTTGGTGTTTTTTTTGGGGCTTAGGCGAAGGGAAAAAATTGCGTATCGAGACCCGTAGTCCACGTCCTCCTCACTGTGAGCTCGCGGCCGGTCGCTCACAACAACAGCGGCGTCATTGATTGCGGCTGTTTCGGTTAGCCGGTGTAGCCATCGCTACTGGTCGTCCAACGTATGTGCTCTCTTTCTATCTGCTTGTTGAATGCCGGAAGGGCCATTGCTGTCCGGCGGCTGCTGCTGTTGTTGTTACAGTTGGAAACGATGCCACAGTCAGTAGCGTCCCGGACCCCCGGGAGACTAACTGTGACACTTTGCAAACAGTTTGGGTGGGTTATCTTGGCGCAAGACGCTTTTCGGTTCAGTCGGTAGCCTATATGATAACAGCAAAAGAACAACAACAAAAATGCAGAATTAATTGCAATATCAGCAGCAGCATAAACAACAGCACCGACCACAATGACAAAACAACAACAACAACAACAGCAACAACAACCACAACAACAACAACCACCGCAAGCCACATCGGTAGACGTATAACGACGGCGGACGGGCTGGCACTTCGAGATGCTGTCCAAATGAGCCAAATAAATGAACAGAGGCTGCAACGGAGTACTGGCATACCTTCTCAAAAACCAGCCACCATGATCTCTGTTTTTTTTCTGGTGCTCGCTTCAATGAAGTCGAAGTGGCGACAAGCGTAGTCATCGGCAAGCCGCCCCACATCTCGGGCGATCGGTTTGTGTAGATCTTGACGAGATTATATTCAAATAGAGTTAAATACTTTGTTACAGCGACGACTACTTTGTCACCGGGTGACGCTCCGTCGTTCTGAAGCAGGTCGAACAAAATCATTTGGCAAACTTCTAGAACAGACATGTCCACCCTTGCGTTTGTTGTTGTTGTCGCTGTTGTTGTTATTGCTGTTGTGGCTGATGCAGCGGTTTTTGCTATTGCAGCTGTTGAAGTTGTTGTTTATGGTGGTGTCGACAGACTAGTATGGTTTTTGTTTGCTTATATTTCTGCTGTCTCCCACCTTATTGTTCCGTTTGTTCTGCACCGGCACCGCCGCCGCCGACGACGACCGAACAGATGGTTCAGCCCAAGCTCAATTTAATGCAGTAGGGAGCAGCAGGAGCAGCGACAACGACAACGACGACGACGACGACAAACAATTTAGATCCAGTCCACTTATTCCACAACTCCAGACGTTACAGAATGCCGCGTGCATGCACGCGGGATACGATCCGTACCTCGTGAAGCCGGCGACCACGACGGCGTGACAACGTACGATTTCGCTAGCCCGATGTGATTTGCGACAACTGTATGAAGAGGATACATCGCGTCGGAGACGTCGTCGTGAAACGCCGTTGGCGTTCTTGTTGAAGTCGTCCTCGTTTGCGTTCTTGTTGGGGTTGTCCCCGTTGTTGTTGTTGTTGTTGTTGTTGTTGCTGTGGTTGTTGTCGTCGTTACTGTCGTCATGTTCTTCGTCGTTCACCGTCATCGTCTAGTGGCTGCAAGCGATGCTTCTCGACGAACGCCTCGACCCTCGAGCTGTGCGCCCATCGGTCCGTTCCGAGATCGTAGCTAGGATAGGCACGCATGGGCAGCCGCCCCCGCTGCGGGGGCGGCCCGCGGCGGCGCTAGGGGCGGCCATTTCGTTTCGACGGCGGCGTTCGTAATGGCGGTGGCGTCGGCTAGTGGAAGCGAAGCTAGGCTTACGTGCAACTGCCGTAGATAAATTGGGCTTGATGTCACTGCGCCGTCGTCCGCTTACCGTGATGGTGCCCGATAAATAGCGGCGGCATGAGATAGACAGATAAACAAACGCCAGTGCTGCTGTGATTCTGCCGCCACTAGGTGGGGGAAATTTTGGCGGACAGCGGCCGCTGTCGCATGCTGCCGCCTCATA
This sequence comes from Dermanyssus gallinae, assembly GCA_003439945.1. Classification (NCBI taxonomy): domain Eukaryota; kingdom Metazoa; phylum Arthropoda; class Arachnida; order Mesostigmata; family Dermanyssidae; genus Dermanyssus; species Dermanyssus gallinae. The sequence goes on along the minus strand of QVRM01005553.1, from coordinate 306,503 downwards.
TGCTGCAGCGGCAACACGCCTATACAGGCGAAGAGAAAGCAGGAGGTAGCAGAGAGAGAGAGCAAGGGCCATTGACGCCCCCGACTTTACGTGGCTTTTGTTGTCATTGCGTGACGCTGCCGACGCGTATCTGCCGCGCATAGATCCATCCATCCATCTACCTATCTATCGATCGATCGATCGATCTATCTATCTATGTATATCTATCTTTCGGTCTATCAATGTGTTGTCTATCGGTTCATCCTTTTCTTCATGTTTGGACCTTTTCCTTGCCGATTGACCAGTGTAGTGGATGCGAGACGATAGCCGCGCGGCCGTGTCCCGCTCGAGCGGCTCGTATTCGAGCGGCTGGCGACAAGATTCCGCCATTCCCGGCGTTAATCAGTCGTCGCTTTTTTTTGTCGGTGGGTGCCCGGCGGTGTGTTCGTTACGACGACGACGACGACAACGTAATGTAGGCAATCTCACGCGCTGATCTGCTTCCTCAGCGTCACTGTCCGGCAAACAGTATCGTCGCGGTGGTGGTGGCAGCTATCGTCGCGATAAATCGTGCCGGATTACCCTCGGCGTACTGACAGACGCCGTCTCCCTGCACAAACCACTCCTGTCTGCCTGCCTGCCTGCTCTCACTCTGGCGTGGTGGAGATCGCGATGAGCCGGGCCTGGCAGACGAGAGACACCCACCGAGACGAGAGAAAACAGAAAACTGGCAGCGGAACGGAAACGACCTCGGTGAGATGTTGGCTGGCACCGACAAATGATCACCTCATCCCCTACGTAATGCACGGTACCACCCGTTCTGCTAGCTTTGCCGGTAGCAGGAGGAGCACCAGCATCAGCAGAAGCAGCAGCAGCAACAACGAAACAACACACAACAGCCACATAGTCAGCTGTTGTAAAGTAAAGTTTTTGGGCTGACCTTCACGTCCACGGAACTGTTTTTCACATTGCTTTCATAGACGGAACCCCATAAATACAAATCAGTGCAACGGTGGGGTTCGAACCCGCGCACCTATTTGGTGTCTCCTCCGGTTGCTAGGCGCAGACTTAAGCCACCACGCCACCGGGCTCGACATTTGTACGGCCGTGTTGCATATTGTTTGAAGTAGAAAGGCGTTTTTTCAAAGGCTTCAAACGTTTCATCTCGGGCTCAATATAGGTACGTGCTGTTGACGTTAATTACGCAAACGTAACGCATAGTTGGCGTTTGCGTAACTGCCTACATATTCGTATGCTGATGATATAAGTGCGTAGTAGTGACAGTAATAATGGTGATTTTAATGACTGTGATCACGATGACGACGAGATTATTACGACGAGATCTTACGATGCAAAGTTTTGGTACGGCGTGGCATCACTCTGCACTATCATATAGTAGTGAGTTGGTTGTCGTCACTGCCACAACACGCACAGAAGACAAAACAACCGAAAACCAACAAAATAAACGAATAAGTTACCTGCGGGTGGCACATTCTGTACTGTACCGCCTTTACCGTCGCATAGTAATTTTCTCTGTACTGGTGGAGTCTGTCTGTCAAACATTATTTGCAATGCCAAGCATATAGCGGTTTTAGGATGCAGATAGTCTAGTGATCGACAAAGATGCCCTTTTGGTGAATCTAGGAACGTACGAGTAGATTGCTTAAGTAAACGATATCCTGCGTGTCCAGGAAAATAGGCATGATGCTCACGTCTCACGATTTGTGAACGTCATTGCAATCAAAGTGATGATGTATTAGGCGCTGTATAACACGCAATACTTTACTAGCTTCTGCGCTCGAGGTCGCTGCGGGTTCGATCCTGGCCTCGGGAAAATATAGTCCATATAAAATATGCAAAATATATGTACCATTGCCTCATTACACACTCGCAGATCGGGCTTTGAGTCGTATTCAATAATATATCTAGTAGGCGCTGCATTTTATGAACTTACCTGCAGAGACAGGCATTAGCACTAAGACGCCAGACCGCATACATTCAATAACCAGCGCATCTTCTAAGAAAGCCAAAATGCTTTAAATTGTACACGCAAACTTTTTCAGTAATTCCTCATAAAACATACCGTCGCGATAGAGATAAGTTTAGTATTTTTGAAGCGCATAGCTGATATTTACTTATACTAGATTAATCTAATTTTTTTTAGGTATCTGCTAATAACAAATATTTAAATGAATTCTATTTTAACACACACGGTGAAAAGCATGTTAATGTTGTAGTATTGTCATCACTGCGGCAAATGAAGTAAAAATCTCTTTTAGATGAAAGTGTTTGCGAAATTTTCTTTGAGTCCACAGGGGCGCCTTGGACTTCGTTTAACAATGTGCTCTCTCAAGATAAGAGAAGAATTGCTGTAGCTTTTATTATTATTATTATTATTATTATTATTATTAGTAGTAGTATTATTAATATTATTATTATTATTAGTAGTAGTATTATTAATATTATTATTATTATTATTATTTACTGTCGCTTCTATTAAAACATATACATTTCAGTGCGTAGAGGGAGCAAATGCGTTTACTCACAGCTTACACACGTATCCATTGTGGGACTCTCACCAATGCTACCAATACTTTACTAAAGTTGTCTGCCTTCCTTTCCCGAAGAAGCCTGGGGTCGCTCTAGCACTATTCTTAGTCTGGAAAAGTTTGTCTCACGTATGAGCTCTGTGCGCTTTTGTCCCTATCTAGCCGGTACGCTAAGTTCTATATTTTACGGGACGTTCTCTATGAAGGTACTAATAGTGTGTCACATTTACCCGTCTTCACTATATACGTTGTATTATTCGACAGAAAAAAGGCTGCCGGAGTTCCCTCACAAAGTCGGCTTCTTTCCCCTTTTACCGTAGGCTTTGGGATTTCAAACGTATGTGTCACAGCATTGGTTTCTCGTCAATGTAACTGAGCGCGCAGTCAATCTAGGTATTCGTCCGATTTCGTACAGGCACCGCTGGAAGCACTCGTAACCTATGGGCATCTTTGGGCGATAGAGCTATGCGTTTTTCCTCGGCTTTTGATTGGCCGCCAGGTCATATTCTATATATCATCGTCATATCAGGTCATGTCGTATTGTTCCTGTACGGTAATAAGGACCGCTCTCACTTGTTCTGGTTCTTTGTTCCAGAATAAAGCAGAACCACTGAGAGCGTTTTTTATGTCTTGCAGATCTATAAGGCGAGCAATGGATCATTCTTAATGACATTCTTGACAGACTCTCTGACTCATGCGCTTGTTAGGAGTAAAACCCACCATAGAAAACGATGGAATCTGCCACAATTGCAAGAGGCTATCCTTTGTATTCAACATTAGTCTAGTAAGGTTTGGTCTGGTCCTGCATGTGACAGTCGCCACGTATACACCAGGTACATAGTGCATGGTTATCACTACCTGGTATGTTCAAACGCAGCCTTTCACGAGAAGTACGAGTTGTGCACCTGCCGGTTCTGCCTGCAGAGGTGTGCTAAGTACCATGCAGTGGAATGCACAGCGCTGGACAAAACATCATTGCACTACTTCTCTCGCCGAAAGCGTGAAGATGATAGATTATTATGAAGAAACATCTTGAACTGTATATTATACTCAATCTGAATGAAATACATATAGTTGAATTGAATTAGTCTAGTAAGGCCTGTTTCTGTTTTTCAGCTTTTCCGCATATTTTTGGAAGGAATAATCTCACCCTAGTTTGGCTGCGCTTTGGACTTATCAGTAAAATTACGTTTCTTTAATTTTGGAAGAGTTTCGGGAATTTTTGGCCCATCTATTTTGCTACTACATCCAAAACACCATTTGTCCGATTATTTTCTGTCTTGTTATTTCTAGCCGTCACTGCTAAGGCAAGATAAACTTCGTAGCTTACCTCTCATTCATTGAAACATCTTCTTTATCGTATTCTTCTTCCGTATTCTTCTTCTTATGTCTTCTTCCGTATCCATCGAATCGAATAGCCGCCGAACTCTACTCAGCGGTAACCTCTCACACAACCATTATCTTCGATTGTCGTTGATTGAGCTATCAAGCTATCGGCCGCCCGAACTAGCCAGGGCGTTCGCATAGAACAGCGATCATCTCATTGATGAAAGAACACGTTAGTGTTGAACGCCTCGTCCCCTGCCTTCATTCGAGACTCATTCGTTTTCGGTGCTGCCAGAGCTCCCCATTCATATTAGCTAGTAGTATGTTTCTAAATTATTATAACCTTGTCCTGTCTGACGAACAATTATGACGAACAGTCGAAATGTAAGTGTCACAATGATTTTAGTTATTAGTAATATTATAGAAAAATACAATTGTAAGGTATTTCAACGGTTTTCCTCTAGCTATTATCAGCCGCCGATCGCACGAGATCGCGGCGTTTCCTCTTCAAACTGCCAATGAAAGCAGCTGTCTCAGATTCAGCACATCATCGCAGACACGATCGCACCAGATGCTCCAACAGTAGAAGCTCCAAATATATTGCGACAGGTAAAATATTATATAAGTGTTCAACTGTTTTGATCGTTTTTCCGAGGGCTCTCTCTGTCGACTGCTGGCGCTGAAGTCCAATCGTGCTCTGTGTCTACTACTTCAAATAAACCTGTTTTTACAGAAATTATTTAGCTAATAATAGTTTCCTGAAGATGGCCTTACGCTACTTAATCAGTAAGTTTTTGTAAGCATTTTGTAAACTATAGTAGACCGCTCGGTATTTCTCGAGTGGCTCCTTCTTCTAGTTATTTGGTGCAACGTCTTTTTGCCTTGTTGCGCCGCGGTTTCTTTAAGTTCATAAAGACCGTCGTTAGATTCATAAAGACTTTGACAGGCAACCGAGAGTGGCGTCGCTGACTTTATTGAAGCCTTTTCTTGTCTGTCCTGGATAGTAAGAAACGCCTCGACGTTTTAGCCAAATCATTTCCAGCACTAAAATGTAGAAACAGGACAATGTTTAGCCACATTTTCAAAAAATCACAAAAGGCTGGCAAAGCTATGACATGTAGAAGTTGTTAACCAGCTAGCAGTAAGATAAATTGTGCTCGAGTATGCTTAAAACGTTTCCTGGTGAGCGCTCAAGTAGTGGTCACGCTGTCTTTTAAAAAAAAGTTGCACACAGATTCAGTCTGAATGGTTTCTGCCCTGGGTTTCTGAAAACCATTAGCATCACCCGCCTCTTAACGCATTTTGGCTTAGCAGCATGGAGGATCACCAGGTAGTTAGGTTAGATGGAAAAAAGCGGTATGGGTACGGTTCTCTGACTTCTTCCGAACACCACGTTCCCCCACCCGATGAGCCAAATCTCTTGTGTAGTACACACTAAAGCTGATGTAGGTTTCTGGCTCCTCCGGTAAGATGTGGGCATCCAACTAACAATCAAGATGGTTAATTAGAATGCCTTTGCGTTAAAGTCTCCAGTAATAATCACTATATAGCTAGATGTAAACATTTACGTAGCACATTGTAAACTTAGTACATGTGACACTCGGAAGGGAAATGACCTCTTATATGTTTAAGTCAATAGAGCACACTAAACGTTTGGCTAGTTCGAAACTGTACAGGATCGTTGACAAGTACGGTATAGAATAACGTAGTATTTCTTTCTATGATTTATGTTGTAATTGCTTCCCTCCGTCCATTGCTCTGCTGATTTTTAGCGATTTTGCATCATATTGACCCCTTTTTAAATAAAGGAGATATTTGTATTGTATATGTACCCACTCTTTATGTATAACTACAGGTATATAGAGTGGGTGCATATGATTATGAAGTTACATTGGCATTGTTGTCAACGACGATTTATTTCGGCGTCGATGCCGTTGTTACCACTTCAGGTTACCGCTTCACTTCAAACCGAGAGAAGACAAGAAACGCGAGTGAAACACAAATCATGCAACAGCAGTAATAATAACGCATCCCTAGTTGTAGAACCGACGGCAGCAGCAGCAGCCACAGCTCAGGTAGTAATTTTGCTTGAGATAGCTATAGTCGGATGCGGAACGCCTTGAAGAGATCGCTGGCGGCGGGTTGCACCCACGATCGACGCAAGGCCTCTGCCGCGGTACGCCTGTACTTCCATTGCGCTTGCCTCTACAATAAGTGCCACCGATGCTAGCACCACTACTACTACTGCTGATGCTGCTGCTGCTGCTGGAACTACAGAGAAATGGTAAATGAGAGGAACGCAGAGGAGGCTGCGGGAGGCGGGCGGGAGGAATAGGGAGTTGCAGGAAGAAAGGATGAGACAGCATCTTTGTTTTTCTTTCGAGTGACTTTGTCTCGCTGGTGCACTGCTTGTACCCAGCCTTGTACAGCCAGGGCGGCGCCCTCTGTCAATGTCGGCCATGGGCACCAGTCCCCCTGGTTTTCGTTGCCACTCTCTCTGTCTCTGTCTGTCTATCTATCTATCTACTTTTTTCTTTGTCCATCTTTTGCCCTCTCTCCATCTTGCTTATTCGTTGGCTCCTTGCTCGGTGCACCTTTGCTAACCTTTTTTACATTCATTTGACAGATTGCGGTAAAAATGGGCTACACTCTCAGCGCTACAGCAATGCCTTTGCTTCGGCGGGCAGGCATGCGAGCGATTGGTCGGTTGGACTGGCGGGTCGTCGGATAAACAGACATACAGACAGACATACGTACCGATGGCACGTACAGCTTTTGCTGTAGCGGCGGGTGATCTTACCGCTTCTGATGATGGTGCTGCTGCTGCTGGTCTTGCAACCAGAGTGTATGCGCAGAAGTGCGCTCGCTACCACTTCGCATAGGTAGCGACAATGCCATCCATGGTCATGTCTTGAGCTTGCGCTGAACACATTTCAAACGGAGAATCAAAAACGGAAACAGGGGGGAGGCAAGGCAAGGCGTGGCGTAGCGGACGATGTGCTCGAACGGAGCACGAGCAAGGATGCACGATCCAGCACAAACACTACGAGGAATGGCTAGGAATAAAAGGAGATCCGAGCGAATATCAGAGGATAAGGATAAGGACAAGGAGGCGGCGGCGCATCAGAGAACAAAAAGCGCGGCGCCACGCGTTACGTTGTGCTCTGCATTTCACAGGCGAGAACGGAATGTGCAACAGCGGCAGAGGAGCTGCGGACCGACCGTCGCAGAGTCCCAGAGACCGGAAGCTGCGGTAGTTGTGGTAGTTGGAGTTGGAGCAGTCGTGGTAGTATTAGTAGTAGTAGTAGTGGTAGTGGTAGTCTTAGTAGAAGAAGAGGTGCTACTCCGTAGTAAACTCCCTCTAAACGAATAAAAGCCATGTATGTGTACATATGCCGGTTAGCATAAGACGATGAGCGGATTGAATAACGTAGAGCCAACGACAATGCCAACGACATATAGAGTTACAAAGCGAGAGCGCGAAAGAAAAACTAGTCGACGGCAAAATAATATGCGGGAAGCAATACAAAACTAGAGAGAGAGAGAGAGAGAAAGAGGAGGGAGAATGAAAGAGAAGAGCAGGAACAAGGGAGCGCAGATAGGGTAAACGTAGAGTATGGAGGCACGTGCTGTGCGGAGCAAACAACGTTTCAAGGCTTGCGTTTCGTCGACTATGGAGCCGCTCCCCCCCCCCCCCCCCCCCTTTCATATGAGGATGACTTGTCCCGACCCGAGACGGTGTTTCTTCGAGAGCAACCAGAGTAAGCATTTTTGTAATGGCCTGATATCGCTGGTCGCCGGCGTCGGCGTTCGTTCTGTACGATCAACGTGAAGGTCGGTGCAATAAGGCAACATCAATGAACGCCATACGGCGCTGGCGGCGACGCTGGTGGCGACGCCTAAGGCGTGCTGATCGACAAGCCAACCAGCCTGTGGAGAAGGGCGGTGTCGTTCAAGGTGCTGTAGTTGTAGTAGTAATGAGTATTCGTAGGGACGCGCAAGTCCCTGATCCCATGCCAACACCTTAGCTTCTAATCGTCATCTGTTCATGTGTGTTGTGTGATTTTTATACGTTTCTACCAAGGTACATCGAACGCACAACATATTTGGTTCGCTTAGTCGGCAGCTAGAAGTAGCTAGTACATTCACCCGATGAGTGGTACTGCCGTTACCTGCAAGGCTGCTTCCGAACAGATTCGGATTACGACGACGCGTCGACGGGACGGACCGACCGGCGTGTTGGCAAACGGCGCTTCGTGCCTGTGCGTCGAAATTGCATAGATTCTCACTTGTATCGCGTAGCGATAGACCGGTAGTGGAAGCTACCGTCGGGGGGGGGGGGGCGAGTGAAGCCAACGAAAACGAGAAAAGCTGTGTCGTGGTGGCATCTCGAATATGGCTGGTGAAACGAACCACTACTACTCGAGGCGAGGAATCCGCCGAGAGAAGACATTTTTGTGTGTTTCTAAATCGCTACTTTGCCACGACCAGTTTCGGTGCGGCAGCCGCCGTGGCTGAGACTCAGCTGTTATTGCTACAACTCCAATTACTAGTACTACCACTATTACTACGAGATCTAGTGTTGCTTTGCGTTGCACCGGCCGTAATAACAATAGTAATAATAAGGATAATTCTGCAATATTTGCATACAGTCCGTCCACGAGAAATTCCATTGTCAGTCAGGACAATCTAACTGAAATTGTTGATACCGCTCTCGGGAAATTGTGCTCGCGCTTGGCACACTGAACAGGTAGCTAGTTGTTTCTTGTGCTGTTGAAACAACTGGCTTCCCACTATGTCTCGCTCTTTTCGCATCAAAATTACAAAATCGCAGTGCCCGATGTTTGTTTTCGCCTCATCTGTAAACTCTGCCATCGTGCTTCGCGCACGATGTGTCGTGCCATTTGGCAACATTTTTGCTAACTAACTCTACCGTGGTACTAGTGTGGAGTGTCGTAAACGACCACCGTTGCAGTACGCGTATGCTGCTGTTACTGTTATTTCTACTGCAACAATTGCTAGCACTACTACTGTGCACAAAAAAAAGTATGTTTATATATATATATATACATGAGGTAAATCACAACATATTATATTTTGAGGCCATATTTCTGTTTCCCTATTACGACAAAGTGCCCTTGTGCGAACGAATCTCTGCGTAAGATCCTGACCTCTACGTACGGTATTTACGTTATTGTTTTCTTATCATCTGAGCCTTAATATATGCGCATGTACGTGTGCATATATATAAATATATATATATATATATATATATATATATATATATATACTAGCATTCACTAGGTAGAGGTTTATTTAATGCCACCCGTCGTTAGTTTGTCCGCAGGCAAGATAACGCGACCGTTGAGACGGATGACCGGCTTGTAGGCCGGCCATCTCTGTTTCGACCCTGCCGAGGAGGCCACGAAACGCGAGGGATGGCTAAGCTCGCCTTCGGGCGGCGTTCTGCCTTCCGGCCGCTCGTTCAGACGCTCGGTGGAATACGTCAAAGCGGTATACTTGACACTGAGAAGTGACCGACTGCCTGCGTGCCTGCTTGCCGCCAAGTGAAGTCGCTGCGGCTGACCAGTTTGCCACCACTAGCGCCTGCCTGGTCTGACACTGCCGCTCTCTGGAGTTCGTTCGGTCTTCTTGACTGACTGACTGAGTGTTGGCGGTCTCTCGGGTTGGGCTGGGCCAGTTGACTGCTGGGGCTGTTGGCGGGTTGGTTCGTTTGGCCCGATATCCAAAAGACTCCTCCCAGAACGCTGCGACTCCTCGCTATCTCTTTCTTACACTATCTCTCTCCCCCGTTCGCCCCCTCTCTCTCTTCCTCACTCTTTCTCGCGCGCACTTCTCTCACATCTCGTATGTTTCGCTGTTGTTTCGCTCGGTCTTCCATTTCCCTCTCTCTCTCTCTACACTTTAATTTTACTCTTTCTCTCTCTCCTTGTCCACGACTAAGCCTCTCGTAATGCGCCGCCGTAAGGCGGGGGGCGGGGGACGGGGGGGTACGCACAGCAGCAGCAGGCCAAGAAGTCAGAGAGCGAGCGTAGTCAGCTCTGCAGTCCGTCGCTTGCCGACCAGACGGACGGACGGACAGACGTACGAACTGAGTGAGGAATAAATGAGAGCCATTTATAAAATAAATATCCACCCCCGTTCCTCTTCCCCCCGGCCCGCAGACACCACTGCTGGGCGGGCGAGGGGGCGGATGGTCGGTTGGCCCACAGCTCCTTCGCGCACCCCCTCGTGTCGCCTCCGCAGTGTTCCTCTAAAGTGCCCTTCTTTCTTCTCCTCTCCCCCCATTCTCTCTCTCCTATTCTCTCTCTCAGCACCTTTTCCTTTTCTCCCCGATGCCGCCTATGCCGCGAACAAGCCAGCCATTCCCCTTCCTCTTAAGACTTGACTTTCTTCAAGCCGACTCCCGACGTTGAGGCAGCGGCAGCCACCGGCAGGAGCCGTAGCGAGCAGGCGGCTTGATGCCGCGCCGCCAGCAGCAGCAGCAGCAGGGTTGGCAATGGCTGGCTTGTGGTGGTCGGCGCCAGACTTTAGAGCGGGGTTCGTTCGCTCGCTGTTGGTTCGCGCTCTGCCGTAGCAGCCAGAGTCGCAGCCTGCACCCCACCGCGTCTCAGGATGAATACTACGCTACTTAGTTCACCGCCTGCACCGCCTTGCTTCAATCTATGTATTCCTCTGTCTGACTGTCTATCGTCTGCCTGCCTACCTGTCCATCCTTTGCCATCCTCCTGGCTGTTCTCATCTGTTCATCATATTTTGTCGATCTGTCCGCTCGTCTGGTTGATCGTCTGTCCAACTATCTGTCTGTCTGCCTGTAAATCAGTCAGTCAGTCCATCCGTCTGTCTGTCTGTCTGTCCGTTTGTAGCTCATTTATGGCTGGCCGGCTCTGTCCATTGCAACCGACTACTGGCTGCCCTTTGCCTGAACACTGAGACGATAGTAGCACGGCGTAACTGCGGCTGATGCCGTGGCATCAAAGACGGCGGCGGCTGCTGCGGCGGCGGTGGTGGTCGTAGTAAAAGCTACAACTGCTGCTATGCCAATTTCGTTAGGCGGTCTTGGTCAACTAGGGACGCATGGTCTAACCGCATAGGGCCGTGGTCGCGGCCTGCCTACGGCGTCGCGCAACGACAAGCCGTTGTCTGTCTCCTTGGAGCGTGCTAACTGGTGACGACAAAACTAGATACTCACAAGGACAAGGAGACTTGGATAACAAGAAGGAAAAACACACAGAGGACAAGCGTAAATAAATGGGCATGTCGACCTGCGTCCACCGCCAAGGCTGTCGCCACCGGGTCCATACAACCCTTTGTAGTCCAGTCAGACTAGCGCAGTTTTCTAACAGCGATAACCAAAATAACAACGGCGGCGACGCCGCTATCGTAGGGGCGCTATCGATAGCAGTGCTATCGTAGGCGAGTAAACGAATTGTCGAGTAGTTAATTCATCACCAATATAAACTGTTCTTTATGCTCGTGTTTGCGCCTTGCGTTGCTCGTTCCGCCAACTAGGCATGTACACATGGACATTTGCTTACGCGGTACGTGTTGCCTTGTAAGCCTCAAGCCAAGCAGCCAGCTCCAGTTTAGGAGCATCACTGTACGAGTTTGTAAGATGTCTGCATTTGGTTGGTTCTCCTGTCAGTTAAGAAGCGTCTACTCAAATCCCGTGTGTCGAGAACGCTGTGAAACATAGCATTGGAAAAAATGACAGCATTAGTTCAAGCGGAAGGTGGTGCGACTCAAAAATATTACGCTGATTTGTGTGTAGCGTGTAGCGAAATTACAAGTGTATTCTGGTATTCTGGCATGTGGCGCACATGCCCGATTTCTTCGCGAGCAGCAGAGTCGAGGCACAGGATGCAAGGCTGTAGACGTGCCAAAAGAAGCTACTGCTATTGCTTATCGAAAGGGAGACAGAGTATGGCGAATGGTACGGATGATGAGGGCAAATGAGCCCCTGCAGAGGCTACGAAAGGCAGAGCAAGAGGAAAAAGAAGAAAACAACGACGCAGAGTTGCATCGAGATGAGAAGTCGACAAGATAAGCAAAGCAACGGTGAAGAACGGGTGTATAGTTGTTCCCCGACCGATCTCGGCGGCAAGCCCATTGCCGGGCTATCGACAAGGGGCAGACTGGCAGTAGCGGCGGGCGGCCAGCAGAGACAGAATAGGAGCGACCGCGGCGTACTCGAGGGGAAGGAACGCATCGAAGGGAGCGCCGGCCTCGGCCAAGGCAAGAAGACTTCGATGCTGTAACGGTGGCGAAGCGGCCGAAAACGAGATGACGACGACGCCGACGACGACGACCACGAACAAGCAGCACGCCAGCAGCCCTTTCGCGGAGCTCGGCTGGCCCGTTCCTAGATCTGCTCTCGTTGCCGTCGCGCGCCCCCATCACAGCCCATACCCCGCCCGTCCGCCCCCAACTCGTGAGTAAACGACGCTACACCACTCCTGTCGCTAGTTGGGGGATGGGGGAGGCGAGCAGATGAGGAGCAGGAAAAGGAGAGAAGCTGAAGGAGTAGGAGGAGCAGGCAGAGAAAGCTAGCGCCGCGAGAGTGCTAAGAGAACGACGGGGAGAGAGAGTAAAATATTATCTCTCATCAATTTGATGGCCTTCCTTCCTCCAGCCTGCCGACCGCCGCCGCCAGTCGTGGCAGCGGCAGCAGGAGCCATCTCTGCCACTACGCATTTTGCCCACCCCTGTCGGTAGTTGTACCCCCTACCCCCCCCCCCCCACCGCGTTGCCTGTGCAGACCAACGTCTCCATGCACTGCCTCCCTATTCCCCGCAGCCCCTCCCCACTTGCCCTCTCGGCACCGATCCCCCCTCTTCCCAGCATCCTCCTATCATTCCCAGCGCGTTCCCATACGCCCTTGCGTCTGTATGTGCCATTCTACTGGCACCGTGTTGTCGCTCTCGTCGTCGTCGTCGCCGTTGTCGTCCTTCTGTGTGTCCACTTCCCGGCGACTAGTATGATGCCATACAAACGTACACATACAACCAACCATACATTGGCCACATGCGTCAAGATATACCGGCCGCAGCCGTTGTTACCGCCGTTGCAACATAGCGGGCGTCCGCTACTAGAGACCTAGCGCGCCTAGCGGGGACAGGGGAAACGGGGCTAAGTCCTCAATGTCAATGTAACACTAGCGCGACGACAACCACGACCATCACCACACAGGCTCACATAGAAGGATGGCAGCATCAGCACATTGCCGCCGCCGCCGCCATGTCCTGCACATCAGGCGTGCTGCAATCGTACTGCGATGCCCACGATGCCTCATTGAGCCCCACCGTCGTCGTGGTCGTAGTGGCAGCAGTAGCAATAGTTGGTTGGAGGCATCTCTGCTGCTTCTGTTCGCTTGGTGCTTACTCTCGTGCTTACTTTAGGACGATGGCAACGACGCTCATTCCACAGAAGAGAAGAAGCCGTAGGAGCGCCGGTGAGCGAATGGCGCTTTCCCCGGTGCGGGCGCGTTTTGTTCCCGGGAACACCTAGCAATCACCGATGGATCCACGTAGTTGTAATGTAAGGGCATTCGACACACGATGCTTGCTTCTTGTCATCTAAGTAATACCTGGCGTAGTTACGTATTTTGCTGTTAATCAACACTTCCAATTCGACAGGAAAGTGCACTGTAAATATACTGTCTTACCGCATGAGCAACAAAAGTCGTTTGTTTATTTATGGATTTTCTCGGGAAGCGAATCAGTATGACACCCACCTGCTGTCGTGTGGTAAGTATGCAGCCTAAGAGGCCATTCCGCGAAAGCAAAATTAATAGATCTCCATCCTATACGTTTACAAACGAATTTCTAACGCACGAATTGTATATTATTAAACGCTGTTATCGCAAATGAGATGAGCGTACCATCAATTGTGTATGCGTGCCGTAAACAGACATACGTACATTATCGTCGCTAGTCCTCACAATCTCTGGCCGACTTACGACGTAAATCTAAAACTGCCCGGCCAGGAACATAGGTATCAATCTGCCTATCACCTGGCTGTCAGTCGGCGACTGCACCAGCATCAGAATCAGCAGCAGCAGAGCCGCTCACTGTGAGGACTGTGTAGGATATGGGAGGTTGTCTGAAAGAAAAGTCGGCTGCTATATAACGTGCGGTGATGGTACTGGCAGTAGTGGTGCTAGCGGCAGTGGTGGTGGTGGTGGACTGGTTAACAGAGTTCACAGGAAGAAGGGGTCATAAATATGCGGATTAGAGGGGGGTGGACGAAGGCGGGGACGCTTGGGTCATGGGAAGTGGGCATGGGACGGAGGCAGGCAGGCAGGGAGAGGCTGGCGTACGGTGGGGCTGGCTCGATTGGGATCGTAGCTGGGGAACAAGTGGAAATAGTTGTAGTAGTTGTTGTAGTAGTTGTGGTAGTAATAGTAGTAGAGTCGGCGATGGGGGGGGAAGGGGTTTGGGTCTTCTCAATGTGCATCAAGGGAGCTCTACCACGGGTACAACGGACGGACGGACGAACGGACGACCAGGAGAGGGATTCCGACGGCTGTCAGGGCAGGCAGAGGGTGAGGGCGGCGGCGGCAGCAGCATCGACGACGACGGACGACGACGAGAGCAAGCACGGCGCTGGCGGGTGACATGATATTGATGGCCATCACTCAGGAGTGGGCGCTTCTCGCCACATCGCGATCAGCCCAGCCGTCGCTCTTGCTGCTCTGACGCACGATGGGGTCGTCGTTCCCTCCTCTGACGGACGGACGAACGGGCGAGCGGACGAGCACCAGGCAAACAGACAGACGGATGGATGGATGGCCCGCCGGCTGGCGGAAGTCTTCACATCTAGTAGAAGCAGCAGTTGCAGCAGCAGCATCAGCAACCGAGACATTGAGGACGTTTGGTCCAGCGGCCGGTCTGTCCTGGCAGGGGCGGCGGCGGCGGCTGCTGTTGGCTCACGGTCCACAGCCGTTGCTCACTGCCGCAACCGACCAACCCAACGAACGACCCACCGATGACGATACTTCGTCGTCGTCGTCGACGAGGACGAAACGCTTCGCCGAGATGTTTCCGCATCTCGGCAACAGAGCCCCAACCACCACCACCTATCTCTTTTGGCAGTGATCTGCCACTGGCCAGCAATGAATGGCACGGGAGGCGTACACACCGGCGCTATTGTGGCCGTGTATCGTGTCGTCCGATGTCCTCCAGTTGTCCATAGGCATTCGCGTGCTTCACTGAACAGAGTTTGCAAAACGTTTGCAAAAGGTGCCTGTTGCCTTCAAAATATAAACCTACTTCTATCTTTACATTATGTCAAGAATTGCCAGATATCGCCTAATAGAGTGGTGTAGTGCGTGTATGTAGGTTAAAGTCGATAGACCTTAGATATCTTACCATGTTCGGCGCTCGGTGCATTGAACATGTGCCTCGCAGCGATTCCAAGGCTTCTCGGAACGGATGATCTCGTCTAGAATTAAAAACCTGTTCTTTAAATGTTTTATTAATTCTAGGATAAAGTCAGTATTTTACAGCATAGCCTGTTGCGCCTACCTACACGGGCAAGCCATTGGTCTACTAGGCAAATGACTGTAAGCTAGGTTGAGATGCCGCCTGTACCCTTATCACTATCTTAGTTACCACAAGGACTATTACCTGTGAGGCTGGTCCGGCGCGGGTTTATTTTTTAAGTTACAATTGGTGATATCACCGATACGCACGATATCCCGTCGTGATCTCGTTCGAGTAAGCATGCGCGTGCATTGCAAAAAAAGCGGCGTGAACGTTCTCGTGTGTTTGCACTGTTGCCTCAATACAGTTCCTTGAAGGCGCCAGCAATGCTGAACGGACATTGCCGATATAGTGCTTGTTGGCTGCTGCTGCTGCTACTACTACTACTCACCGCCGTCGCTCAAGAAGCACTGCCGATGGAGGAGCAGTCGGATGTCCCATAAATCTCGAGCACTTTATTTGCTGCTGCTGCCTTTATTTCCTTTGCGGTGAAATATCGGGCCATCCATCCCGAGAAAGCGGCATCACTTCCACATCCTCGGCCAGCCGACAACCGACCCTAGTCGGCGCCCGCCCCTTCGCCGGACAAGCCAGTGTAGGAACGGGCCGGGAAGGGGGGAACGGGGGTTGACGGGGCCGGGGGGTACTGAGTGGGGTATCCAGTCAGCCAGACAGGCGAGAGGGCAGTGAGCTCACAAGTCGCTCGCGGTGGTCTCGGCGATCAGGCATCCTCTCCACCATCGCTGCCGTTCGTCGTTTCCATCGTTTGCCACCGCCGTTTGCCTGCCCCGTGCCTCGATCTTCCTTCATTCGGCCCCAAAGATCGAGACAGACTCACTGGCTTCCCCACTTCCCCCCCCCCCCGAGGGGGCCGACCGAGACCGGCAAGGTCCAGACTTCAGCGCCCTCCTTAGGGCCATCAACATTGAAGGCAGAATACAGTCCTCGAGAACTACAACACTCTCTCTCTCATCCTTTCCGCCTTCGAGGCGACCCGTTGCTTTTGACGGTTACTCGTCCCTTTTGGTTGAACCGACCGATTTTGAGCGCCATACCTAGCACAGGAAGGAAAAGAGAGGAAAATCGTGCATCACGGCCGCCAACAACGGTTTCGCATCATTCGTTAGCCCATCATGAGATTAATCGCAATATGTGTGCACCGAACAGTTTAACAGCGTGAGACAATGATTTGTGTCAATATATATATATACAAACATCGCTTTAAAAAGAATGTATAAAACGGTGTTCCGTCTATACGATGATGCCAGCGATCAACCTGTATGCCGATCCGATGTGCAGGGAGTGGCCAGTAGTAGTCGAACTTAATTAACTTACCAACCCTCGTATACCAACATTCTTTTGAGACAGTTAGAAGCCCAAGACGGCGACCGAGACATATCGTCTTCTTCGAAGCGAGGCAGGGCGTGTATTAAGTAAGGCAGCTACTGTGTCGCTCGTCCGCATGGCCAGCGACAGTATCAGATAAGACGTAAGACATACTCACACACATACATATACATACTCCTATCTACTAGTCTGTGGATTGTCTAGATGAACACACGTACATAGGGGGCATATGCAGCCTCGCATCTAGCTCGGCCTGGCTGATCTTAATGGCCATTTCTCATTGACACGCGAGTGCTCCTTTCAGCGGCAGCATCAGCAGCAGCGACAGCGGCGGCCTCTAATCTCGACATCTCTTCTGCTGACAGTCATCCGACTTCACAGAAGATGACCCACTCCCACTAAGTCACACGTGCGAGTAAGTTAAGAGCTGAATGCCCACCACCGTTGATGGGATGGCTGAGATCTCGACTAGCAGACTCCACCCCGGTTCTCTTCCCCGCATGCTGACAATCCTCCATACGAGTGAAATATTCGCAGGTTTTGCATGTTTCGACTGGTATAAAAATACACATATTTGTAATCATAATACTAATAATATATGGAAAGCCTAACTGTGCTTACAAGCCACGCTTCGATGTACGCCCAACACATCGCTGCCGACCGGCTGAAGGCAGTTCCGTCCCGGTAGAATACGGCCCAGCGGTTTATCATAGATCTGGTAGTTGTGTCCTGTGAGTCGTCGTGCGTAGACGAGCGAGTCGTGCAAACGGCCTCCGAAGAGAGGCTATGCTAGGGTCATCTGTTGTAAGATCTAATTACAGACGAACATCGTGCGACGACACAGAGAGAGAGGGAGAGAGAGCAAGTGTGTATGTGTGAGATAGAGGGAGTATAGGAAAGAAAGAGTGTGAAATAGGGAAAGCGCAGGATAGAGAGTGTGTGAGATAGGGAGAACGTGAAATAAAGAGGGTGTCAAATAGAGAGAGTGTGCGGTAAGAGTGTTCGTATGTGTGTAAGGGAGAGAGAGAGCAGAAGAAGAGAGAGAGAGAGAGAGAGAGAGAGACAACTCTGATGTGGATCCCGAAGGCAAAGGGGGGGTCAAGGCGGAACAACGGGGGATGGGCTGGAGATGGCTGACTATGGAGTAAATCAAAATATCTTATCATCCGCGCCACAAATCATTGCCCGCTGCCATCGTGTCGTCCTCGTCGACGTCGGCCCTCGATGAGCGAACGGAACGAAAGGATGAGGAGGAGGAGGAGGAGGAAGGAGAAGAAGAAGACCCAGTCAGCGCCCAGGTTTCGGCCAACGGAACGAGCCATTGCTAGCAGCCGCCCCCTTCTACTAGGGTCTGCTTATCCTGTCGGCGCATTCTCGCCCACCCGTCTTCTATCGCTCACTCGCTTCCGACGTTGTCCCAAATATACGCTGCTACGTCCTGCTACGTCCTGCCGTACGTAGCTCTGTTTTCCTGATCATATATTGTTGCAGGCAGGCAAGCAGGCAGTCGTGTCGCGGCGTGTCGTGTTATGCCGTTGTCACGCGGGAGCTTCTTTTGCGAACGGGAGAAGGGTTCGGTCGGAGCGCGTAGTCGAAGCACTGCCAGCGAACGGCAGAGTGCAGTGCTTCGATGTCGTTTGGCTTGGGAATATCAAAGACTAACTCGCCGCCATCATCGATGTCCTCATTGTCATCGTTGTGGTTGATGCCATCGCCGTCATGGCGGACGTCGAATAGAGAGAGCTTTGGCGTGTGGTTAGAGACTGATTCACTGAGATACCTCCGTGATGATAAGTTCTTCGAACGTAACTGGACGAACCGTTGTCGCGGAGCGCCTGCGGACCGGCCGACCGGCGCCGACCAAGTCACCAAGCAAGACCAGCAACGACAGGCAGGCTTGAACGCGTGCGGGTCAAACCCGCTTCATGTCCATCTTTCATCCTCGTTGCCTGGTCGAGCTACCGCTACTCGCGCATCTGCTCCTCAGCTCCTCTTGGACAACGCAACGATGGCAGCGGCTATTTTGACGAAAAATGTCTTTTCTGCGCCGCGTCGCCGTGGTCATCATCGTCATGGTTCCCGACCTTCTGCTCGAGGTCCTTCCTCTCTCCACTTTCTTCTTCTTCTTCTTCTTCTTCTTCTTTGCCTTTAGACGCGCCTAGACGAAGGGCCTCGGCCGAAACCTCCCCCTAGCCAAGTTGGCGTACCACTAGTACTTCTGCTACTACGTCTACTACTACCACTACTACTACGACTGGTGGTGGCGCTAACAAATGGCACCTATTTATATTAAGATAGTTGGTTAAATGAAGTAAATTTTTATTGATGGCGGCTCATCCTTTGCGCCCTTATCAGTTCGTCGTCGTTGTCGTCGCTGTCCTGAGGGCTGCCTGCTAGTCTGTCCTTATAGCGTAGCGTCCTCAGTCATACACCCACTCGGTCACTCAGCAGACGGACGCCATGGCTTGCCAGCAGGAGAGGCTTGTCTTTCTGCCGGCCCTCGTTGGTTTGCCCTAACGCCTCCGCCACAACGGGGCCAGCGACAGCCGTACGACCCTGCAATGGGCATTCGCCTCTCTTCTACTACTTGGAGATTTGTTTTCAAGGAGTGACCGCTGTTGCGACAATAGCAGCAGCCCTGCGAAGGCCATTGTCGCCCAGCAGCACAAGACGACTGGGACGCCCGTCAACGAGATAGAAATCCTACAAACCTGCCAACCTTAGGGGAGCTACACGCGGTACTAGAATTCAGATTTTTTGTTGTTGTTTGTCGCCGCCCCTGCTGCTACGCCGCCCCTGCTTTTGTTGTTGCTTCTGGTGCTTTTACTGCTGCCACAGACGTGCAGTTCATGTCTCGATCTACAACTGCTATGACTACATGGCGTGGGTCCACCATCTTCCATGAAAAGCTACCGAAATCAGTGGTGCGTTTGGTCCCTTAGTGGGGCACGAGGTGGCTAGCCAATATCAATCATTAGAGCCACGTTGCCACGTGTAGGACGTTAATGTCTCGCGACCGGCCATTGTGAAGGTTGCTGTCGACCTTGGCGTCATTCGTTTCGTCCTCGCACTTGTTGTCGTTGTACAAGCCAGCGAGCAAAAAGAGACTGTTGATCGGACGCACGCTCACACCTATGGGTGTAATGTTCTACTACACACTTATACCTAAGTTCCTTTCCAACAAGCCATTTTCAGACTCATCCAGGTCTTCATTTTAGAACAGTAGTTCAGAGAACCAGAGAAGGGATGTTTTTGGATTTTGTTTATATAGGACTTTTCAGTTTATTTGTTCCGGGGTATTTTGGGTCTCACTCTAATTGTAGCCTATTTGTGGAGCGTCTCCGGCTTTGGTCGGAAATTTGCGCAATTTGATGGGTCTTTTTTTAACAACAAACCCTTATGACAGCATGGAATGATCAAGTACAGAACCGTGCGCTTCGAAGTGTGTCATCTATTTCCTATTGCTACGATATATGCTCTCCTGGAGTGTCCGAAATCAAGAAATAGGAAATCCGAAATCCTCACAACCGGGGCCGCATCTGCGATGAAGCACACCAGAATCCAGGGAAATATAGCGTACTGGCCACTTAGACTACGCCCACACACACATATATATATATATATATATATATATATATATATATATTAAGCAAACTTGTTAAAGCACTTCCAAAGTGTAGCAAACAATACGTCAGGCAAAGTCCCCCACAAAAATGACTGATGTCTTCAGCTTCGTGGCAGCCGACTTGCAAACACGAAAAGTAGTGCATTGCTTGATGAAATACTCTGGATAGTTTTGCTTATATTGCGGGGAGGTTAATCTCAAGTCCGGACTCGAACATCACGAATGTATGTGGGTTGGACTCTTTAGAAGTCAATCGTTATTTCTGGCGTTTTACAAACGGGAAAACTCAATTACTAAATCTGTAGAATAGAGAATTTCACGTTTCTATTTTTATAGAATTTAGGTAACTGTAATAGGCGTCTGCATTTCTAGACGAGTGTGTTGCGATAGAACATCCGACAATATGAGTGCCCTAGGTACGCCAATCTATTTCGGCGCTATATATGCCGTATAGTGCCGGCAATATATATTTTACAGTATATTCAACAATCTTGATATCATTCTTCTGTGCAGGTCCAGGTTGAACCAGTTCATAACGGATGTCAAAGTTTCTGTCAAGAACACTTTCGATTGCTTCCGGCTGGATCGCGGTTTAGACGGCGGGCGGAGGTGGGTGTTCTAGTCCTAGGTCGTCTTAATGTTATACCCATATCGATTTACCAACTTTGCATAATAGGCTTCGCCTCTGCTGTTTTATACATTAAATCCCGGTGATAGTCTCATTCGCACGCAATAAATCAACGAATGCTGCAACGCTACAAATTTCTACTCTTTCTTTATTGGACCATTATCGGCAACTTCAATCTACCTCGTGTTGACTGAGTTACCGCGAGAGCCCTCCACTGCTGAATCAATGTAGTTCTTTTCATCAACAGCAGCGTTGAAGAACAATCTAGTAGTCTAGCTAATCGATAGTCCCACGCCTTCACTCCGGCTACATCCCTCGATATTCTTCTGTCCCACTCATCCTGAAGCCATTGACAACATTGACATCCGCGACCTCATAGTTAATTCTGACCACAAGCTTATCAAGTTTCGGTCTGAAAAGTTGGCGTCACCGGAAGCAGTCCAATTGTTATGTGGGTTCCAGTTTCAGTAATTGAATATCGAGACTAATGCCAGCCGTCTTAATTTGATTGACTGAAACATGTCGTTTTTAAATTGTCATCATGTCAACCATGGCCCATAGCACTGTTCTATGGAGACCTGGGCCATCAGAGAGTGAAGCTTAAGGGGGAGGCGTTTAGTGGGTATGGGTCTCAGCGGCGTAACATCCATCCGCTGGGGTCGAGTCCCACACAGCTCGAGATGGAAACCGAATTTTCCTACTCGTAGCAGTAGTGTGTAACTGCGTTTAACCCTCCTCCTTCACAAAAAAAATGTCAACCAGGTGTACAATAAGTTCACGCAGTGCTGTAGCTTACGTATCGAAGCCTTAACTCCCATTGTGGTCAACAAGAAGATGATTATGTGACTCGCCTCGAGCAACTCATCTCTTCGTATCCAGGCCTGCACACCATCGCAAACTCATGAAAGCAACAAAGTGTCCTCCATCTTGACCGAGATTAGCATAAACGCCATGGACAGCCATGTTCCGTTATGCCAACTTGCGCCTGACCAGAGTCTCCATTAACTCTGGAGTCAGCCTCGCACCCGGCATTGGCTGATGAAGCGAAGGTTGAACTAGCAGCGTGCCATTTCTCAGCAGTTGTTCAACTCTTTCTCAGTATCTCCTCCACTTCATCCACGTTCGACGTCCTATAATCCTGCCATCCTACCGCGACTCGCCTATAGAGTTAATTAATTGTGATATTTACATACAAACACACCCAAATTCCATTGTCTGCACCATTTTCGAAATAATGCTAGTCAGATACTTAATCAAGTATATGTCCGCGAATCATCTATTTGACATACTCCAGCAGCGATTTGTGTCTCGACGCTCTACGTCCACGCAACTGCTAGAAATAGCTAATAAATGGGCTTTGTACATAAAGGTTAATAAGAACTTGCACTGAATATACCTTGACCAGAAGAGTGACTTGCTAATAGTCGATCGTAGGCTTATTATCGACGAGATACAGACGCTCGGCGACACACGGATTGCAGCTTTTTTTGCACAATCGGTCGTTCCGAGTGAAATGCGATGAAGCTTTTTTCAATGAGGTTTTATTCACCATTTCATATTACAATTCTGTGTAAGTAAACCAGTTAACTTTCAGCCTAGAACAGCCTTGGTCTGCACCATTCGGCAAGGCCCCGCTGGACGTCAATGGAAAGTCTCTGGCGTAAGAGTTATGCGGCTTTTTGTAAGCCATGACTGGCACCGTCCGGCGCCCCACAGGGAAGCTGCGTCTCTCCACTGCTATATAAAAATTTATTTTATTTTACGAGTGTTAATTGTTCGTTATTGGTATTTTATCGAGTGATAATGTCTTGTTAATGTTATTTTATTAAGTGTTAAAATTGTGGAATGACGTCAGCCGCGCCGTCAAAATCTATATTAGAACGTTTATAACAACACTCTTTTTGGCAATACATTTCTGAGAGAACGGGAATCTGGGATATCCTTTGCGTTCGGGCATCACTGGAAGAAGAGCCTTACTCCAGTCCGACGGGAGACGGACAGCTCTGTGGCATACGTTGAACAAGCTTGCTCAGTAATGCCCAAGCACAAGCGCCTCTTTTAAGTGTTCATTGCGAGTGAGGTCCATCCCACAGGCCTTGTTGCAGCACGGGCATGCACTTTCCACGATAAATTCTACATTTATAGTATCTTGAATGACTGCGTCTGTCTGATCGCATGCGTTATGGGATTCTACATCGCGATCCCATGCGGCGTGAGGCGGCTCCACAAATGTATGTAGGAATATGGGTATCGTTCTTTATTTCTAAATCTATAAGAGTGTCTACAAGTGCCTTTGTGTGTTGGCTCCATAGTTATTTTCAAAGGTTTGCTTAACTAACTAAACTTAATATTAAGTAGTCTCTCAGTCAGAACGGCTTCTTCCGAAGAACATATAAGGCCGGCCAGAAGATGATACATAGTCGCTTTGAAGAGAATTCGCAAACAAATGAAGTTCTTTATAAACGTTTACGCCAAAATACCTCAAATCACAACCCTACGACTACTTACAGCGCTCAACACTAACACATTTAGGCAAAGGCGCATAATGTGACGATAATTTTGGTACCAAACTTATGGCAATACGAGCTGTGATAGCGGAGTAATTACGATTTTTCGGCGGGATGTCCAGATTAAGTGCATGTAAAATGACTGTGTGGCGACGCGCTGCGGCTGTCGCGCGACATGTCGGCGGTAGTGAATGTCTGATAGCCCTCAGTACGGTCTAAACTGCCTATCAGATCAAGAAAACAAGATAAAGAGGCAAACTGAGACAAAAGCATTGAAAGCTCTAAGGCAACGCGGGTGATATCTATGTATTTTGAATAGGTTAAATATTTTAGACTGCACTGGAAACCCATTACAGCGCCTTAGCTTAACGTTCAGCAAAGCAGTTACAACCATTTCCAGACGGACTAGAAATAGTCTAGAAGGCCGTCAAATTGCGCCGACACATAACCCCTAAGACTAATTAATTTAGTGTAATTTAGTGGCATCGAACGTTTTAGAAAATAAACGCCAGTAAACGGCGCAGGCAAATCTTACCCAGCAGACACTGAGGTGACATATAAAGCCGAGGATCCACACCCACGGTGTGAAGTATAGCATACGGTAGAACACGTGGTCCTGTAACGCTTAACTAGGTGATAAAGATTTTTTCCGACGACTGCACTCCCTGCCAACGAAGCATTGATTGCCAGGCAAGCCTTATCACCAGACTAACCGTGCGACGATTTGCAGAAGGCCGATAACAGCACTGGAGGAAAATAAACCAAGAAACGCAATGTAAATGAGCTCTCTTTCTATCCTTTCCGTGAGGAGATAAGTCATGAAGGCATCTGTACACACAACAAAAGCACTAGTTAAGGCACGTGCCTAGAAAAGTGGCTCCCGCTATTAAAGCTGCCCAGCAAAAGGTGGCTAGTATGAAAGGCGTAAATCAACCATAGACAGTCAAAAAATGTCTCCTCAATCATCTGAGTCCCGCAAGGCTGCCCAACCGGAATCTAATGAAATATCTAAATGCTCGAAAAAGCTTCACGCTTTAAAAAGACGGACATTTTAAAGGTCTAACCAGACTAAGATAGTTTATTTACCAACGCATGAATAAATATCAAATCGTAGACTAGTAACTATTCGTGTGTCTCACGTGAGATCAGAAAAAGTCTGCCAAGACAACGTTTGACCTATTTAGGGTGGACATACAACATGCATCACTGCAGTGTCAGCCGGTCCCCAACTAGTTATAAACAAGTCAACTAGGGTAACCAGTTAACCAAGACGAAGCCAGTAAGAGGCTCTGCCATTTTTTTCTGCAAGCAGCTCCAACGAAGGAAGGTTTAAAGGGAGCAGATATATAGTATTCAGTAAAAGCGGGAGTCAAAACCGACGCCCTCCCAAACTCCTTAACTAGTTAACATCTTGAGGTAGTTTATATGTTCGCTGTTTCCAGAACGGAACGATGATCTCGGCCCTATGCAATACGAACTTGTTCCTTATCGGTCCACGTACACGTGGCGATTGCACACAGTCACAAGACTGTGTAATGTATCTCAGCTCAAAAAGAACTTTACTGCGTATACTTAACCCAAAAAAGCTTCGGTAGTGTTTAGCACGAACTGCTTTTATAGACAAATCTCTAACATGGGCAACATACATAAACAGGCCGCTACATGGATCCACATATATCTACACACTCAGTCCTTTAGAGCTGAATTATATAATGCCCAGATCGCCTAAATCACTGGAGTTCCTCAAATGTGCTGCGCATTGCCGCTATTATATCTAATCTACGTCTTAAGCATAAAATACAACCTGCCGTTGACTTCTGGAGTTTTGGAAATAACATGCAGCTGTCGATGAACGCGTGCATCATCCTGAAACTCAGCGACACAGACAACAAATATAAAAAGAACTCAATTGTATCCCAGTTGAGAAGGAGCACTTGAGATATGGAGGTTTGCGTTATTGGCGGATCTTAATGTCAATTTTCCTTCTGTTCCCGTTACAACGGCCTGACTTGTCATAGACAACACGCCATTATGTGTCTTCTCATACAAAAGCCCAGATGCGTACATCACACAATACATGGCGCCAGTAGCCAGTTAAGGTGAACCCCATCAAATATAATATCTAGCCTTGCTTTAAAGAAAGCGATCGCACTTTTAAGAGAACTTTGCCGGAGATACGAGGTGTGTTCAATCGTTATCGCGACTTTTGAATTTTCGCGGGTTACGTATATTCGAATTTCGATTTTTTGTGGCGTTATGTTGGTACTCATGTCTCTCATTTATGCCGACAAGCTCGGCCATTTTGAATGTTCACTTAATTGTTGACAGCTGCTCTGCTTGCACGTGTTTTGGATCGTCTTCGATTTTTACCTATTCAAAAAAATGGATCAAAGAACCTGTATCAAATTTTGTGTGAAAAACGAAATTAAGTGCGCGGATGCATTCCGAATGTTGACTGTGGCATACGGAGAAGCTACCTTGGACCGAAGTTTATCGGTGGTACAAAATGTTCTCAGAAGGCCGAGAAGATGTGAACGACGAAGAGCGTGCCGGACGCCCGAGCACTTCAACAACAGACGAAAAAATTAATGAAGTGGAGAAAATGGTATTGGCCAATCGTCGAATCACCGTTAGAGAAGTTGCTGAGGACCTAAACATATCGATTGGCTCGTGCCATTCGATTTTTATCAATGATTTGGGCATGAGACGGGTCGCCGCGAAATTCGTACCAAAATTGCTCAATTGCGACCAAAAACAGCATCGCATGAACATTGCTAATGAGATGTTGGACTCTGTCCGCGACGACCCAAATTTGCTCCAGAGGGTCATAACTGGTGACGAATCGTGGGTTTATGGTTATGACGTGGAAACCAAAGCTCAATCATCTCAATGGAAGCTGCCGCACGAACCAAGACCGAAAAAAGCGCGCCAAGTTCGGTCGTATGTGAAAGTTTTGCTGACAGTTTTCTTCGATTGCAGGGGCGTGGTGCATCATGAGTTCTTGCCACAGGGTAGAACGGTCAATAAGGAATATTACCTGCAAGTTATGCGCAATTTGCGCGAAGCAATCCGCCAGAAACGCCCGGATTTGTGGAAGAACAAAAATTGGCTTTTGCACCACGATAACGCCCCTGCTCACACATCGTTGCTTGTGCGCGAGTTTTTGGCCAAAAACAACACACTAATGATGCCGCAGCCACCGTATTCCCCAGATCTGGCCCCCTGTGACTTTTTCTTGTTCCCTAAACTGAAGAGGCCCATGAAAGGACGACGTTACGCTACGCTTGACGAGATAAAGACGGCATCGAAGGAGGAGCTGAACAAGGTTAAAAAAAATGTTTTTTTGAAGTGCTTCGAAGATTGGAAAAACCGTTGGCACAAGTGTATAATATCTCATGGGGATTACTTTGAAGGGGACAAAATAGATATTCATGAATAATGAATAATTTTTGAAAAAACACAAAAGTCGCGATAACGATTGAACACACTATGTACTTCGACGCACAGATTTGTTCTATCGCAGATCCCTCTATACGTCAACGTATCAGATCCCTGCTTCAACTACAGCGGGCAAAAATGGTGGTTCACTATTTATTTGATATCCGACCGAACCGTCTGAGAAGTCATGTCTACCGGTGACCCGCAAAGCTGTGACCCGCACGGAGAAGATTCACACTACCTTTGCCTGGCGAGTGTCGAAATCGATTTGCTTGAACGGTCGTTCGTCATTTATGCATGCCCCCGGCGACGCTAACGGATCCTCCGCTAGACCGAATATAACAAATTGCCCGCAACTATGTGTAAATGACCCAGATTCACGTCACATGTAAACGCTGTCTAAAAATGCATTCTCATTCTAATGATTACTCAACGTACGTGTGTGTACATTGGATATATGTATACGTGAGGCTCGTAGAGACTTAACGAACTGATAAAGACCAACATACATATGCACAATGTATAGTCTTACTCGAGCTTTTAATTTAGTGGAACAGACACTCACTTGTCACATATCGAACGCTTAAGGGGCGGCTGCTTAACTGCCACCCCAGAGCCAGCTAGCCTACGCGGGTCTGACTATAATGGAACTAAACCAAAACTTTGCGTTGTTAGCTCTTACTTTCACTCATGCCCGCAATTGTTTAAAATTCATAGGAATTATATCCAAATGAGTTAAGGAAAGCATAACGATAGCACTCTGATTGCTTATGTTCTTATGCTCTTGCAACAAAATCACCTAATAACACACTATACTAAGTGATCGCGAAAAAATACTACCGACATGCGATTAGAAATACTGCAAGAGCTTCTTAACTAATGCCAGTGTTTCTTCTGGTATTTTGCGCCGTTTAGTCCATCGCACCGAGCAAGTATTTTGGGGATAGCACCTTTCTTCAAGCATTGGTGCAGAACAATCCCATACGTAAGAAAAATAAATAACAATGCGGTGCGCAATAAACGGCTAAAACAAGTGCCACAATTAAAAATTCATTCAGTCAGATGTGACTGAACATTACCCTCCACTATGATACATTAGAGTCTCCGTAACGTAGATGACGATAGTGAGGAAAAAAACGAGGTTCACCAACTTTTAAGAAACAGTACGCTGACAAGCAACGAATCTGCGTCAAGTTCTGTGCTAAAAACCTAATCATACGTTCTGAAGTCTTAGAAATGTTACAAACTGCTCACGGTGATCAAGCAGTACCTCAAAGCACTGTTATATACGTGGTACCGTCGATTTCACGGCGGCCGTGAAAAGACGGCCGAAGATGACCCCCATCAGGGCAGACTTTCGCCGTCGAAAGCAGAAGAAAACTTTTAAAAAGTTCACTATATCGTGCTCAACAATCGGCGAATTACACATCATATACGGGGAATAGCTGACGAATTGAGGGCATCTTATGGGTCCGTTGTAGCAGTCCTGACCGATATCTTATGCTGGCTTGTTAAAGTCAATACTATCAATCTACGTCTCCTAACTGTACAAAACGCTCGTAATGAACAAGCTGTTATACTATCTTCTAGTAGCTTGCTAATGCCAGCCCCACCGAATGCTGTTCTGCTGGAGGTGCTCCATAAGCATGTTCAACGCACAGGTTCGTTCTATTGCAGACCCCTCTACATGTTAGAATACTAGGCCCTTGTTTCCACTACAGTAGGCAAAGATGGTTCACTGCTTATTCGATATCCGACTGAACACTCGTCTGAGAAGTCATCTATCAGTGACCCCTATAGCTGTGACCTGCACGGAGAAGATTCGCACTATCTTTGCCTGGCGAATGTCAAAATTGATTTGCTTGAACGGAACCCAACCAAACTGATGGAGGTTTTATTAAACCAAACTAATGAAAGTCGTAAGGCGACATGCCCGTATACGGGCTGTAGAGCAGATGCTTAACCTGCTCCTACTTGAACTTGACCAGTACATTTTGTGTCCCTCCGTGAGCAGCCCAGACCGTTTACTCTTGATGGAGCTTGCGGTCTTGAGCCCACAGCTTTGATCTGTTTTAGACGGAGCTGACGACGCATGCTTCCACTGCACGTCGTCTCGCTTTTATTTCTGGCTTGAAGTGGTGGCACCAACTTTTGTCACCTGTGACAATCCTTGCCAAAAAAGCGGGGTCTTCATGATACCGCAACACGTGTTGCAGCGTTTGCCTCGTACGTAGTTTACGTTTTGCGGTTCGCTGAGCTTCTTCGAAACCCACTGCGAAAAAACGCCACGACGTCTCCATGCGCATTGCCGCATGAGCGCACAACCACGCCAAACACTCCATACGTATTACACTACGTTATCGCAAATCAACATATTCAAATTTCAATCGGTTTGGTTGTGACGACGTTTCGTATATATATATATATATATATATATATATATATATATATATATATATATATATATATATATATATATATATATATATATTCATGTATCTATATACGATACTTATAGTTAACGAAGCTAAATTGTTGATGCATAATGGGGACTACAGTATCTATAGGAATAGACATTTGTGGAACTCGGGTGCCACCTCTCTCACGAGTTTTTTCACAATTCGCTTTAAACTCTCGAAGAGCCGGCATACCTGAGAGGCGGCATTGACGAACAAGGTCTTCGATGAAAAATGGCTCCGCACCAACCAGGCTCTAAGCTAGACAATTTGTAGTACACATCGGCAAGTAGAAGGAAACATGGTCTTGACCTTGTCCAACGCCTCAACTTGAGTAGAAGTGCGCTCATTCCAAACAACCTTTCTGTAGTCCATAGGCAGGTATTGGCGTCGCTTTAAGATTAAAAAGCGAGATTTCACCTCCTTGAAAAGGGTATGGACGACATCACAATGACACTTTGCAAATCCTCTTTGCGATATGGGATTCGAATGAGGTGCCACTGAAGAATGTATTACGGAGTATGTACCGCCAGCAAACAGCCTATCGCGATTTTGAGCAAACAAGTCCACCAACTATGAAACTTTATGAACTTTGTTTGCTTTATGGGCAATAATGCAGATCAAGTCATTTTCCTTGTTGGATTTTTCTGACAAGATCTTTTGACAGCAATAAACACTGGTATTTGTATTTTAACATGCAGTTGCAAATTTGCCAGAATCAAACTATCTTCGACAAAGAATTCAACTTTAGTCGGCTATTAGCCATCGACAAGGACGAGATATTTGTGCAATATATCTTACACTTGTGACGTTGAACGCATTTAACGTAATTTGCGGGCCTAAATTACAAATACAGTGCTCTCTACGATTAACTCTATACTGGTCAAATCGGTAATTCCGTGCTACTATTCCAATAGTAACTGCCGTAGCCATGGTACCTTTCTTCGACTTTTGTTTTGACCGACCACGTTAGGCCTCATATTAAAGTTTTTTAGGGGAGTAAACTGGTCGCGGATGTCTCACTCTCGACGACGCCTCTTAGTTTCTAGATTTCTAGTCCTACGGAAGGAAGATACAACATTTCTTCCAAAAACAAACTTTTCTTCAACATTTGACCATAGTTCGGTTGGCGAAGAGGACATGCGTGAGAATTATACCATTCAACCGAAGGCGTTGTGCAAGTGATGCACTTTCTTCCAGATAGAGATGAAGTAATCAGTAGCCGTCATGTGACAGGCAGACGCTGAACACCCGATTTATGACTGATTGTGTGTTCTCCAATATCGAGGCAATGATATTTCGCTGAAACGAATTCGGCTGTCATTGTTGTTTATATTATTGGCTTTGCTGTCGTTTTTTGTTGCTAGGTGAAGTTCAAGTTTTAATTGTTGTGTCATTGTTATTGATGTTAGCACTGTTGTTGTTCTCGATTTCTTGTCATTATTGCTTACCAAAATGTGCAGGTATCTTTGGGAGCTACATACACACGTGCACACCCAATCGCCGATAAACCGGCATGGATCACCAATATGGCAATAATAATAATTATTATTATTATTATTATTATTAATATTATTATTATTATTATTATTATTATTATTATTATTATTATTATTTTTTTTTATTGTTTATTGCCGATCATACAATAGTGAAATCTGAACATTAATATATAATTAAATATTTATTATTATTATTATTATTATTAGTATTATTATTCTTAATCGTATTTCTATTATGATAACAGTAACAACGATTTTGTAGTGCTAATCGCGCATTACGGTGATTCTTATTTATGCCTCTAGAGGCAGCAGCGGCGGTGGCTGTGTGGCAGGCGACGTGATACCGCGATCGACAAGTTGCCGTAAATTGTTGGCTCGTCTCCGTTCACCTGTTGCCGCTGTTCACCGTCTTGTCAAACGGCTTGTCGAACAACGACATCGACTCTGCTGTAGACAGCGCAGCATAGTAGTGCTACAGTTGCTGCCCTTGATGTCCGATGACGATCGTGATACGCTTTCTTGGGCTCTGTCTGGAACAACGACGACGGCGTCTTTTGCATTTTTGCTTTTTGCCGTGCGTTTTCGATCACAGGGTGACAGAATGAATGTGGTGAGAAACAGGAGGGAGGGAAGGAGGGAGGGAGGAAGGAAGGGGACGCGACAGCGAGCAGACGGAAACAGTCGAACATTAGTGGCCAAATTACTGAAGAGCGGATAGATTAGCTCACAGCTTATTATAATCGCCGGCTTGCTGACTCTCGTCTGTATCGGCTAGGTAGACTGCTGTAGCAGCTGATAACGGCAGAAACAACAACAATAGCAACGACGACGACAATGACAACAACAACAACAACAACAGCAGCAGCAACAACATAAATAACAATACATACATATTTATTTATTCACCATAATATTGGTAGCAGTATACATCTAATGTTATGCGAAGTCTACACTGATCCTATATAGTGTGTACGAGATTGTAGTGACGTTGTGTAAGTGGTAGAATAAATAACAATAAAAACAAAACAACGTCAGAGGACAACGTCAGAAACAACAGCAACGCAAATTCGCTCTTCCGTCTTTTCTGCTCAGCAATCAAACACATCAAGGGCAGAAACGTCGTCACTAACATGATGGCAACAAACTCCATAACAACAATAGCAACGCCGACCGTAACAACAAGAAAAATGCAACACCAGCAATTTGTGGTACAGAAAGCCAGCTAATTGACGCTCCTCAAAATAGGTTTACACTTGAATGGTGGTCTCTTGCTACAGACTGGTTGGTGCATTGAGCATCGATGAGCAAAGAGAATAGACTGAAATTCAACGGATCGCCTTCAGCAAACTCGTTGGTTTACTCCATTCCGAATGTTTGGCTATACTATCATCTACTGTTATCAAAATATTCAAGATATCTATTTTTACAAAAGCCACATATTTCACACAAAATAGAAACATTTCCTGGATTGCCGCCATATATTGAACGTAGCAAAACAAAAGCACTTCGAAGGAAGATGTTGCAAATGTTATCCCTATTACCGCCACATGGCAGTGTGTGCCGTCTGAGCGTTCTTTTAAGATTGTCACGGCATGTGCTGTTCATTCTGGTACACCCATAGCGGCCGTATAGAGAGCCAAACAGCACCACTTTCCTGTACGAATAATTCTCCTTTTTGTGTATCTCTTCCCTTGCCTACGAATGGACGCACAGAGAAAGCCTGCCGCATCTCTCCGTCGAAAGGCTAAAAACATGAAGAACGAGCAGGACTCTACGAGCGACGCAGACCAGTTTCCAGTCGACGAGATTTAGCTGTTCTCTTAAACACTGCGACCTTTAAAAAGTAGACGCCGCAGAAGCTTGGCAATTCCAGAGAGTAAGCCGCTGAGGTTCCTAAGCTCCGAGACGGAACACGCGTAGAGACTTTGCCTTCACTCGAAGCAAGGTATCATAGGGGTCTATGTTTGGACGACATCACCTACTGTATCGCGACGAACTACCATTCATGCAGAGCACAACGCACCGCTGATCATGTGAATGGAACCTTGTAAGCTATATTCGGCGGCCTTAAGTCGCCAGATCTTCCATCAGCATGCAAACAATCCACCACATCGGTCTGGTATTGAGGCAGCTTTCCCGATATATGTGATTCTGCTAACACAGCACGTTGCGTGCGGAGAACGAGACACTACGTGCAGTATGATAACATGATGTGGGACGAGGCAGTGTGATAACGAAGCATGCGCCTCGTGTAACGCACTAATTGTGCACCAACGCATCAACGACGCAAAGACGACGCAGGTATAATTATTCTCTGCGTGCTACCTACGTGACCCTACGTTCCACTCAATCAATAGGTGTGAGAGGGTCACTGCATCTTTCTCTGAGCTGGGGAGCTAGATTTAGAAATCCTTTCTAAGGAGGTTGTTTCTTGTTATAGACCATTCTCCGTCCTCTACGGGTTTAAAATCGGCGTGAGGCGTATTTTTAACGCCCCGAGAGCCGGACATGTGGGAATACCTATGGATTTCTCAACAACTTTTGTAGAGAAAATCAGCATGGCCGCTGACACTCAGCGGTGTGATTGACCATCAATTCTCAATGAGCATCGCTCAAAGAGATTTTGATTACCAACGGTGATCGAGCTGACGACGCTCCGGTAGATGACGGTCGCGACTAGCGCACTAATCCCCTAGACCACGCCGCCACGTTGGTTGGAAAGACATAAAGCGAAGTCTTTCGTTACCGAATGTGAGGCGGTAGTTTCCTACAGAGGCCTTAAATATATCTGCGGTTTTTCGGTCGCTTTGGGTAACGATGCATATGCACTGCATTTACATCTGAAAAAAGCTGCAAAGCTCACAATGCTAGAAAAAAAGAAGAGAGGAAAGCCAGGATTCTATGCCCAAATTCTACACGCGCCCAACGTCCCAAAAGAATCTCAACTTTCTGCCGGCTCCTGTAAGTAATGCCCTGCAATTCGTCACATTTGATGATGACGTCATAGTGGTTAACTTATTATAACACACTTATTTATATGGCCCACGTAGCGTTACAACTAAGAGATATCCTAGATATTGCCTGTCGTCTGTCCTTGACCAAAATCGTGAACTTGTTAATGTACGGCATTGTTCTGGATGCGTTCCGGTCCACTGCGGCTGTTGCTTATTGGGCTTAAAAAATGAAATGCGTTCCGTTCCGGCCCACCGCATTCTCGACCACAGAATATCCGTTAAACTTACATAAACCCCACGACGTGCAGGCGGAGACCTAATAGACCCAAAGTGAACAACCACAACGTCGTCACCAATTAAGCTGAAACATTTTTTAGCACGATCAGCAAGGACCATAAGCTGCGCGCGATAAGCGAAATGCCTACGGAAGATTTACAGGTAGCTCAACGAACTTTTTAACTTGCGTCCTGGCTACGAAGTCATCTGTCCCCCAGCCGTAAACTGGCCGCCTCGGTAAACTTCCTGTGTGGTACACAAACAATTCGAGCAGCCGGCGGTAGAATTGACCCTATGCTGGCTGATATCGAACGAATCATAGTACTTCATAAATATAGACGCGAACAAACCTAAAAACAAAACAAGTGCTGATGCCAACACATACAATATCAGACGAAAAAACTGCTACCTTAGTTCGCAAGTACTAATAGCTTGTTTTTATATTATTGCGTTATTGTCCGTGGCCCTAGATTGCGTCAAAAAAGCCCTCGCCCAACTCCGCAAACACTGTCAAGACGAGCTGTAAATATATCTCCAGCTTCAAAGAACGATTACAGGAATCTCTTGTACGAATGTGGAAGTGGTCCAACGATTTTATTTATCGGGCCACAAAGTTTGCTTTGCACCTTGCGTTATTCCTTTTTAACAGTGTCAGATATTTAAACATTCCTCGGTTATTAAGACATTTTCCCGACTCGTTTTTGTTTGTATTACTGCAGAACCAAGAGAGCATCAGTGTCACTTGTGTTGCACCGACTGCTTTCGATGGGGATTTTTATTGGAAACACTCGCTGACATGTTTGTCCCTTCTTTTATTGCTCTCTCAATAATTGGTTGTTATCGACATTATCGCCCTCGCGTTGTTTTTGAACTCGTTGACGGTGGTTGGTGTTGTAATTACAATTCTTGTTGTTCTTGATAATGTTAAGGACATTGCTATTACATGCTTCCGCCTGCTTGCCGTCATGGTCATTGTCGTTGTTATCTACAGTTGTTACTCCTGCTAACATGGATGTGGTTGTGATAGGCTGCTGGTGGTTACTATTGGTGGTTGATTTTGCTGCTGCCTTTCTTGCCGCCGTTTATTTTTGCATTTTTGATTACCTTTTTTTTGGGTATTCTCGTTCTTCTTACTTGTTGGAGTTGTCGGATTGTTGCAATTAATGTGGGCTAGTCACCGCGTGTTGATGTCGCCGCTACTAGCGTTACTTTCATGCTTATTGGCCTCTCTTGAATCCACACGGCAGAATATGCATATTCCATGCCAAGCCAGTACGAACTAACAAACATTATTAGAAGTACTGATTCTGGCTCAATATTCTAAGGTATATATATATATATATATATATATAGGTAGAGATAGTTACAAATTGCGGCCAGTATTATGTTATATATATATATATATATATATATATATATATATATATATATGTGTTTTTTTCGTAAGGCTATTGCCCGTGTACGGTTTTTTCATGTCATGGCTAATTTTAATCCACTCCATTTACCTTGCAACCAAACCATGCAAACCAATTTAAGAGTGGCCGGTCTGGGTCTCGAACCCAGTCCTCCCAAATGCAAGGCAAATATATAAACAAAAGAGCTAAAGCGATATAGACGGAATAGGAAAAAAAACTCCAAAACGGGTTCTATATTAAGGTTATTACAATTGTATTACTAACTGAAAGGCAACGTGTAAGGGCTGTGCAGCTATTTTTATATTAGACACCCGCAAAGTTTGAAAATGTATGTTTTGCACTATATGTAGATCTATCATTATGAACTTTACTTCGCATCTGTCGCATACTTGCGCAGTATTTTTACTCGCTATGCATGGAAGTAAATTAAATTAGTTGAAGTTGATTTTTCAGTCACGCAGCAGATGCTACTACAAGTGGGGTACTTCTAACATTGCAAAAGATACACTACCTGCCAAGGCTTCGATTTTCAGAAGTTCACACCCAACACGAGCACCGTGACTGTCCAAGCAGTATGTACTACCTGAAGGAAGTAGACACCCCAGTGGCACGTTTAGCCATATTCACATTAAGCGCTCGTCTAAGGAATGTTTTGTGGTAAATTTGCAGATTAATGTGAG
Source organism: Dermanyssus gallinae (assembly GCA_003439945.1). Lineage (NCBI taxonomy): Eukaryota > Metazoa > Arthropoda > Arachnida > Mesostigmata > Dermanyssidae > Dermanyssus > Dermanyssus gallinae. The sequence goes on along the minus strand of QVRM01005553.1, from coordinate 270,320 downwards.
TTCGGCTACGCATTACGTCTATGCCACACATGCATCGAGCATCTATTTCAATTGCACACGTTTGCTTAAAAACGCTTAATGACAACCTTGGACAACCCACATTAAACAATCGTATTGCAACAATAGAACATTGAGCAATCGTAGTGGTTTTAGTTATCAAAACATCAATTTGCAGAACGTCCCTATCATCCAAAGTTAAATGCATATAGTGAGACCGATGTATCACATTGTGCCACCTTGCAAAACATGAATTAGCTGTCTATTAGCCAATATTTATGGCAAAACAAATACTGAACTGAATTTAATTTAATTATCACGAAAAGCCTTATAATAAACGACAAGATTGTTCCACAGTATGGTTCTAGCGTGAAAAATACTAGTGTTCCAGCCGAATCGAATGCGTATTTATCGAGGATATTTTGATTGTTGTGCCGGAAAAAGGGAAGATTTTCGCGCGCGTGATTCGCACGAAGGCAGAACTTTTGCGCTCTGCGACTTCAATAACGCATCAGACGCAGACTACCCCAACCCCCCCCCCGCCCGGCGGTCCGACGTCCTAACCGGAAACTAGTGCTTTGCAGTCACTACAAGTTATCCATATTCATTAGGAAACATATATGGGTTATGGAGTGTGTATTTATCTGCGTGCGTATGTGGGTGTGTGTGAGCGTGCGTCTGAGATCACTTTCACTACGCCGTCGGAGCGCGGGTGGGACCGCGGAACGGCGGAACGCGAGAGGCGATCAGTGGCCGGGCCGACGCACAAGTCAAGCCAAGGGGGTATTTATCTGTGCAGGCATGTTCTTTCACTCACATTGACAGCTTATGCGCCGCTACCCGATGGTTGTTAGCCCGATTTAGCAAAGGGAGTTTTGTCCAATACATTGAACATTTTCCGCACAATTAGAAGGCGGCTCGTCAGCCCTTAGCGGCGATAGCTAGGACCGCTGCTGCTGCTGCCTCCGCTGCCGCTGGTGCAGCGGTGAGACAGCGAAGACCGACCAATCCGTTGCTGCTTGGTCTCACTCTGTCGCCTGCTTAAATACAGAGATAGAGGGGGAGAGAAAGAGGGTGTCTCGGTGATCCCAAACGGCTCAATATCTTCCTTACCACAACCACCATCACCTCTATCAGCACGACGGACGGCTGTTAGAACACAACAACAACAACAACAACAACAACAACAACCAGGGTAATCTCTACTTCTACATTGGATCCTACCACCCTTACTACTACTACTACTACTACAACAACAATGATGGTGATACTCATGATGCCAATGACATTAGGCACTACTCACCAGGCTGGCGACCAGCGGCTGTAACCGTCGCCACAAGAGTAGCATTATGTATGTACAATACAGTAGTTGCCCACGCAGTATCAGACGCGACCGGACTCAGTGTAGTCTTTGCTCGTCTAGTGGTGTTGAGGAAGAGGAGTTGCTTTCGTCAACACATAATAGCGACGATGACGACGACGGCGACAATCCAGGCAGCGGCGGCGGCGCTGAATCGACCGTTGGTAAGCGAATCCGACCCCAGTTTGCCCGGCTGCCGGACGGAAAACACAGTCATACCGAGAACACATGATTTCCTGCCTGCCGGCCTCACTGGCTGGTACTGAGCGAGCCAATGAGCTAAGGTGAGGTGCGTGCGTGTTTCGATGGACGCGTGTTGGCCGTGGCCCGGCCACCGTATGTCGTCATCATCACCAGTGAAGTCATCCAAATCATCGTGAGGCAAGATGCGGGTCGTCCCAACCGTGCCCACCGCATGGCTGGGGGCGGTGAGAGGACGGGGGGAGGAGTAAGGGGTAAAGGGGTTGCACGAGAGTTCGCGCTTGGAATACTGGGCCACCTCGGCGAGATGCGTCCTATCCCGCAATAATCAAAGGAGAATTCATAGTCGTCATCGTTGTCGTCGTTGCATCCGCAGCGCCAGCACGAGAGAGGCGCAGGAAAAGTAACGGCAGAAAACCGTTAGGAAGCAATGCGGGCCAAACGGAGAATTATGGTCATCGCCATTCTCACCGATACCACCGATGACGGCCGGCCACCCGGTTTCCTGGTGTGCCTGCCCTGCCTGATCCACTGAAGCTGCAACCCGCTCCGAAGGCTCCGACCCGGAGGTGGCCCTGTTCCTAGCAGCCAGCTCTTGCTTGGTACGTTCGCTCGTACAGTGGCGCTGCATCTAATTTCTTTCGCTCTCTCGTACTCTCTCTATCTCTCTGCCTTGCTCTGTTCAGAGACGCCAGAGTGTCATTTGTTTGACGCCTAATGGCTCGCACCAAACAACGATCAAGACGACAAGCTGCAGGACAACGACGGCACGCAGGACAACGATAACGACGACTAAGCGCCACCTTACTTGCGTCTATGAGTAGGTAGTAGAAAGGTAGTGTCCCCATCTTCCCGGCCGGACGGGGGAAGGAAGCACCAGGAAGGGGTCGTCCGGCTACAGGACATGCAGCTTCTAGCTGCTACCTGTGGTGAATTTCTACCGCGCCCCGTTCGTATACGTAGCGAGGCAATCCTATGGCAATTGCCTACCTTTGGTCTGGTGGTTGGTGATGGGAGGAATGATGGTTCGCCGATCGGGGCCCTTAAAACACACACACCCGCCGTCATATTGCCAGAATCGAATAGGGATTGTCCTCATAATTTGTGCGACGATTTCCTGACGACGGCATGACGTGTCATCGGAATGCAATGTGCGGGCTGCAGTTTGCCTTGAGTTAGGTTGGCTGTATCTTACCGTGATACACAAAGCCCGATGGTTTGTGCCGTCGGCGGCCGCAATAGATAGAGCCACTGCAGTTCGTTCTAGATTGCTACAGAATGTGATTACTCAACATATATAAAGTGTTGGTAAAGGTGCTTACAGGGTCATTACCACATTATGCATCGTACATGCATGAACTCGACTTCTTGTGGCTATATGCATCGTACATGCATGAACTCGACTTATTGTGGCTAAATGGCTGTAGTGCGTCCAATACATACTAAACAGATATGCATATTATGAATGTGCAATAATCATTGTATGCTCTTATGTATGGGCATACTGCTGCGTAAGAAGTTGCCGTGAATAGAGACAAAACGTTAGCCATATTGCGCCAGAAAGTCCTTTTTTTACAAGTACACACTGTTTACTCTTAAATGTTTGGCAGGAAATGTATTGCTCTGTTAATGGTCGCTTACAATTTTCTTGCCGTAAATCTACAGACTCGTGTATTGAGTTGATTGAGAGACGTGAATGGTCTCCCCTAGCAGGCCAGTACCATTGTACCAGTCAAGAATACCTTTACAGTCTATTAAAGGTTTGCTATGCTTACAAGATGGATTCGTATTTATTTTCTGCCGACAAACATGTCGCAGACAGGTCACACTGGGTTCTACTAGAACGGCTGTCGCAGAGGCGGGCTGGTTGTTCCTGGCGCTATCCGTGTCGGTTGAAGGTAGGGCAAGCAGCGAAGCATTATGAAGAAGATAACTGCTCTAGAATTGCGTAACGCTCCCTTGCCTAGGCGATCATTCATTCAGTTAGTCACAGGGCAACTCCGTTTGGCCTCTCTTTCGGCTTACACACGCCGCGGTATGCATGAGAGCGAAGAGTCTATAACCGAAAGGAAAAAAGCCGCCCGGCGAACGAAGATTCGATCCAACTCAAGAAAGCTTCGACGCCCTCTACTGCAAAGCCATACAAGGAGAGATTTATATGAGACAGAGAAAGCGCAGCAGAGGGAAAACGAAAGAAAGGAAGAATAGGCCGCGCCGAAGCGTAGTGGTGCGTGCCGAGGTGTCACGCAGCAGGGAGAGCCCACCAGGGGCCGTAGGACAAGCTCGAAAAGACAGCGGCAAAGAGTGGAGAGTCAAGCTGTCCTCAACATCGCAGTTCGTGCTGTCACTGCAGATGGGAGCCAATATGTCAACATTTTATCAGCGCCATTAAGCAAAAGCCAAATGGCTGAGCTGGAGATGAGGTCCCGACGAACGGAGAAGCACCCAGTGCGTGCCGAAGAACAAACATGTCTACGGCTATCGTCAATTCGAGCATCAACACAAGGGGCGACAGCCTCCTGGGATAAAAATATATAAAAAAAATAAAATAAAATAAAATAAAATATATATATATATATATATTAGTTACTAACAATTTAAATACACGTGTGCATGCATATATATATATATATATATATATATATATATATATAAATAATATTTTACTACCAAACGTAACCGTTGAGCCGCGAGCCAAGTACACTGTTTCAAGAGTGAAAACAGCAGCGAGGTGATCGCGTATGAAACTTACCGTTGCTCTGTGAGTTCTGCAACGTAGTTAGGCTGAACACGATGATGTATGCATCGAAATTTAGTGGGTAGACGACTCACAGATGCTATACGATGGGATAGGTGGCCCGTTATGCTACAGAGAAGCCCGTATGCGTCAGCAGGACAGTTATGTAATGAAGAGCTGTTCTAAATCGCGCTCGGAACACCCAACCTCGTTAGGGGAACAAAAGCATCGATTATGCCACTCTCCTTCTCTCCCTCTCTTTCTATGCTCAATGATGTTTTGATTGTCTTACTGCTCCTTACTTGAGCCTTACCTGAGCTTAAATCGACGCATTGAAGCACACTTTTAAATTGCGTGGCTTAATGTTGTCTAGCTCTTATTTCAATGGCTTCAAGCAATGTTTTCCTCTTAACGTTTTGTTATTTTAAGAAAGATAAGGATATCGCACGGTGCCCCATTGGCTGTGAAACAATTGAACTGTGTGCTTCACCATCGTGACCCCAATTGCGGCCAGAAAAACCTTAGTGTTTTCAGCCCTGAGGACTGGCGCGTTGTCGCGTTGGAGGAACCATTACCTTAGAAACGCCCTTTAGGGCTCTTCTTGGAAGCGAAAACTTTTGATAGACATTCTGTAGTGTACCAATCGCTCGTAACTGCATCACCTTATTCCGGTTCGACTATGGCCACAAGTTTACTCCTAGAGTAAAAAATGGCGGTTGTCACCTTGCCAGCCGAACTTTGGCGCTTCATTGCTATGGTTGAAGGCGCACCAACGCCTGATCACGTCTCATCGCCTGAGGACAAGTCGCAGCCTTCACACAGCCACATTTTCGTCGTTCTTTGCTGTTTCTGGACGTTCCCTTCTTGGAGAGGACCGCCAAATTGTCTAGCCAAACATGAACGAAGATGACGTGATATGCCAGCAGATAAAATTACTTACCCACTCTACCAAATATTATGGCTTAAAGTGGTCGTTTGAATCAAGGTCCAGTCAACAAATTAATATTTCACAATCGTTGACGCAATTGTCTAGAGTTTATAAGTTCCTTTATTGCCAAGAAGGATGATCACTATGAGTATTCGTAGTCATAATACGGAAATGAAAACAATCCTCAGAATATCTTCAGCCGAAATCAAAGACAATAAGCTACTTTAACTTAATACAGGTGAAGTGGTATAGATTTTTTACCTATTAATGAGTTCGATATGGCCGCCTTTTGCACAGGCGGTCCCTAAATCAACACTGAAGTCAAATCGACGCGCCTCTTTGGGACTCGCTGATTCCAAGCTTTGCTCTGGTAACATCACACAAATGCAGGCTCGTAGAGTCAAAGGCCAATTGCTTGCATCATGCGCGGTCAGGACTAACCCCGCTACAGCGACCTGCCTGTAACTGTAACGCCTGGCTTGTTTACAATTTGAGTATAACACGGCGACCACGGTGCGCGCCAATTATTACTTGTTGTTGTTGTTGTTGTTATCATCAGTAATTATTATTAGTCGTTTGCCTTGTTGTCCAAAACCAATAAATTATTGTCGTACAAAGATAATGCGACAATACTGCTGTCTGACGGTTATGACTGCGGTTACGCTTACAACAGCGTAAACAATAGCGCGGTATGACGGATCCAATCACTAGGAATGGAGCGTCTGTGTGTCGCAAGCTGTGTGAATCAGTAGAGCAATGCGTTACTCTAGCATGCAGAAAAACACAATTTAACGTCTTTCGATGACGCTTCCTCGAAAAACTGAGATGCTATACTGGGAACCAGTTGGGCAAGCCACACAATTACCATCTGTACTGACAGTGACAATGACTAAGCTTAACTAACCGGGCGAAGACGTGTTGCGGCTCTAATTTCGGCTATAATGAGAGCAGCCAATTAAATAAATTGCAATATAATGCCACACTCTAATATGTCATGGGTTGCAACACTTCGATTTACCGATTGCAGATATAGATACTAACTAAGTGTTTGGGCTCATGTAAGCGTTAATGTAGTAATGCTGGTTGTTTTTTAGGACTAATAGGACTTGTGCACGTTTCGCGAACAGCGACAGTGGGGAAATTACTTTAATTAATAATGTAGCCTAGGTACTTAAATAGCTGCCACATTAATAATTAAGTTATATGTAAAACCAATGGCAAATTGCCACCGATACACATTATTGGTGAATATCAATAAATATATGTAAATGTTGAAGTCTCTAGTCATAATGACATAATTCATATATTTTCACAGTCACCTGCTACTACTACAATCAATAATGATGGTCTATAAAGATGATGTAGTACTGACGAGGGCCTGGTGGTATGTGCTCTTTATGTATGTATCTATACAGGGTAATCGAAATTTTTGGGCCAAAACTCGGGGGTATGGTCAAGCTCGGTGAGAAAATCCCTTTTGCCAATGAAAAGGGAGAGCGGAAATGCTTCGCATTGAAGTGAGATATTTTTTTAATGATTTTTTCTGAATTCTGATTTTAGGGGTGGCTGTCCCAACATACGTTTATAAAATGCACGAGTGTGAAAGAACGCATTCCTCAATTGAAAAACCGTCAGAATTATACCCGGCCTTAGCTAGCGCAGAGACTATTGTGACATTAAAAAGAGTTTGCAAAACTATAATTTTACTTTTGCATGTTTGAACTTTCACGCCCAGGTTCTTAAAATGTTTCCACTACGCGTGCACAACCAATACGTCTAGATGAACAAACACTTTAAGTGAATCATTTTAGTACCTAATTGGTGGAGCTGACATCTGTGGTTGCAGAGTAACTCAAATCTCCCTATGGCCATATCGGGTGTGAGTGCATACATGTAGCTACTATGTTCACTTCCTTTGTAAATCAAGTCACTCGTCAAGCCTGTAGAAGCTCAGAAAAAAATTATTTGTTTTACTTCTAATCTTGCCCGAACGAATGCCCGTCAGCCAAAAAGCAAACTGAGTCTTGTGTCTGTAGGATAGCAGCAGTCTTCGTTAAGCGGCGCGGGCATAGATAGCTTCGGTTGGGGGCAATGGCGAATCAAGCTAAAGACATGGCGGGAAATAGAGGATGTCGCAACCCCCCAGTAACGAAGACGCGGAAAGTCCCTAAATGCACGGGCAATCTGTGATATTGTGACGAATTTAGACACAATCAGGATCAACAGAACAGCCAACTACTGACGCCTTCGACGTCGACCAAGCATCCAATCCAACGTACACCGCGACAACCAAAGAACATTAGCAGCAGCATCATCAGACCTACGTACCTGACCTACGCACGCTGTGATAATGCGTAGTTTAAACAGATCAATCAGCGACGAGGACAGGTAAAACATTCGAGATGCCGAATGTTCGGGAAGATCCGATTCCATCGTTAACCATTATTACTATACGAACGCTACGGCGCCCCTTGAGTGAATAAATAGACCGAGGAAGCCTGGCCTAACATCCATCCTTCGTTCGGCTGCGCTACGCGCTAGACCTACGTCGTGTGTTGTCGTTTATTGTTCGTAAGTTCCTCGTCGCGTTGTAGTATTCGTCTAGCTGAGTCTACACTCCCCAATTTATTCTATTATAAAGTGCTGGCGTTTCTACTGCGTGTAACGTGATGGACCGGTTTACAAATGCCGAGTAAACTGGCATGCATTTTATGTATGGTAAAGCAGACGGTAACGCGAGTCTTGCACACCGATTGTACGCAGAGCGTTTACTACCCCGACGGATACCTGGCAGGAACATGTTTTCGAGGCTTCATCGTTTGCTCTGCGAAACTGGATCGTTTTAAGGCCATAATTACGAAGCCGGACAACCGCGGACAGTAAGAAGCCCAAATACGGAGAAACACATTGTTGAGCAAGTAATCGCGTGTCCTTCCGCAAGCATTAGGCAGGTGGCTAGAAGTGTCGGTGTAAGTCGTACGACTGTCCACGAGGTGCTAAATGAATCAGGGCTATATCCATACCGGTTGCAGCAAGTTCAAGCCTTGCGGGATTCTGATTACCAGCCACGCATTCATTACTGTCGCTGGTTTCTGCAACAAGCAGCGGCCGATGTGGAATTTCTTGCTCTTGTTCTCTTCACGGACACGAAGCGTCCTTCACACAAGATGGTGTGTTCAACGCACACAATGCTCATTGGTAGGCTACGGAGAACCCGCATATGAGCCGCCCATATGCACCCCAGCGTCGCTTCTCCGTGAATGTCTGGTCTGGCATAGTGGGCAACTATCTTTTCGGACCTTATATACTTCCCGATAAATTAAATGGAGCAACATACTACATATTTCTGAGCACAACCTTGCGAGAACTCTTGGCAAACATTTCACAGAGTATTCGGTCGAGAATGTGGTTTCAGCACGATGGTGTCCCAGCACACAACGCCCTTCCGGTGCTGAATTGTCTGGATGAAACCTTCGCCAATCGCTGGATTGGCCAAGGCGGTCCACAAGCTTGGCCGCTGCGTTTGCCCGATCTGTCCAGTCTTGAATTTTTCCTTTGGGGCCACCTAAAAGATCTAGCCTATGCAACCGCCGTAGAGTCTCCTATAGATCTGATCGGCAGAATAGTTACTGGTAATGGAGCCATTCGGGAGACGTCTGGTATTCTTGAACGCGTGCAACACATATGCTATAGCTACTGAATGTGCATATTAGCTGACGGGTTTTCGTTCGAGCAATATTTGAAGTAACACAAATTTTTTTTCTGAGCTTCTACAAGTTTGACAAGTGACTTGATTAGCAAAGAAAGCCAACATAGTAGCTGCATGTATGCACTCACACCCGACATGGCCATAGGAAGATTTGAGTTAGTTTGCAACTACAGATGTCAGCTTTACCAATTTGGTACCAAAATGTTTTACTTAAGATGTACATTCGTCTGAATGTTTTGATTGTGCACGCGTAGTGAAAACATTTCAAGAACGTGGGCGTGAAAGTTCAAACATGCAAAAGTAAAATTATAATTCTGCAAACTCCTGTTAATATCACAATAGTCCCTGCGCTAGCTAAGAATATAATTCTGAAAATGTAGAATTTTCTCCCGAATGCGCTGGTATGCTTTGCGGTTTTTCAATTGCGGTATGCGTCCTCTCACCATCGTGCATTTTGTAAACGTATGTCGGGACAGTCATTCCTAAAATCACAATTTAGAAAAGAGCACTAAAAAATGATTTCACTCCTATACGAAGTATTTTCGTTCTCCCTTTCCATTGCCAAACATGATTTTCTCACCGAACTTGGCCATGCGCCACAGTTTTGGTCTAAAAAAAACGGACACCCTGTATATATATATATATATATATATATATATATATATATAGAAGGTATCGGCAAATTCTAGTGCTTTGAATTTTGCCACTAAACCAAAACCACCATGGTCTCCAGTCTTGTTTTGCTTAGAAGCGACATCCATCAGCTATACACAGAGCAAATTTCGTGCCAAACGGATTAAACAATTTAATAGATATTTAGAAAAATAATACGCACTCTCTGAATCAATCCAGGGTTCTTTGCTACTGCCTCTAAGAATCAGTGGGTTCAATTACTGCAAATTCAACATATTTGGAACGAATCTCGCAGCCAGTCTTCTGATGCATAATATATATATATTTATATATTACATTGATACTAAGCCCGTTCCCTACCATGTCCGCGAATTGGGACTCTGTTGGACAACGAGACGACGCGCATAAGCGCAGGGCTGCGGCTTGGTGTTGACCTAGTCGTGCCCCACCGATGTCGTTGTGGTGATTTTGTGGACGCGTTGGCCCATCATGGCCTGTCATGCGCGTTAAGTGCAGGCCGACGAGCACGTCACTCCGCTCTAAACGACACCTTTAGTCGCGCACTTCGATCTGCCGCTTCCCATGTGTTCTAGAGCCCCCGGGTCTATCGAGAGATGACGGAAAAAGGCCTGACGGCCTGACTTTGACGCCCTTTGAGCGTGGCCGCATGCTTGTTTGGGACGCAACTGTAACCGACTCATTAGCCCCTTCGATGGTCGGTGCAGGTGCGGACCGAGCAGGTCATGCTTCCAGGTTAGCTGAGGCTAACAAATGCAGAAAATATTCCAGTGTGGATTATCCGCACGGATTTTGTCCGTTGGCGTTCGAGACTATGGGAACTGCAGGCCCCCTTACGCTCAAACTGATTCAACGCGTAGGCAGAAGCCTTAATCTTTCGACAGGAGGCTCGAGAGCATCCGAATTCTTGCGTCAGAGGCTGTCGCTCGACATTCAACGAGGAAATGCAGCGTCTGTTCGGGGCACATTGTTGAACTGGGCTAACCCTGGGTTAGAGAACCCGTAATCACACGTTCGCGTGAAGACAATTGTCCACTCCAAAGTGCTAACATAGCAAAGTTATATAAATAAATGTTACGTTGATACATAAGTCCGTTCGGATTTTTTACCCATTTTCGAAGACACATGCTGTTACAACGGAAAACTTTTATTGAATGCTGTATTTTGTTCAACTACCTTAGCCCAACGTTTAGGCAAGTTCATTATTCCATTCCTCCAAAAGGTGACGCCCTGGCTTCCGAAGTAATGGTCTATATACGTTTTATTAACACCTTCCAAAGAATCAAATTCTTTGCTATTAAGGGAATTTTTAAGGGACCGAGACAGATGCTAATCCGATGAAGCAAGGTCAGTACTATAAGCAGGATGTGGCAAAGTATTCCATGCAAATTCCATTAACTTCTTGGTGGTAAGCAAAGATGTTTGCGGTCTTGCGTTATCGTGGTGGAAAGTCACCCCTCGTCTGTTTGCCAATTCCGGCCGCTTCTGGTCAATTGCCCTCTTCCAATGGTCCAGTTGTTGACAGTATTTTATCGTATTGATTGTTTCATTTGGCTGCAACAGCCCATAAAAGATTGCCCCCTTTGCATCCCACAGGCCATATAAAAAAACAATCCTCTTCCAACCGTTTTTATCCTCCACCGGGGCTGCGCAGTACGGCGCATGCAACTTTCCGAACGGACTTTTGGGTGAACCCTATAAATAAATATATAAAGTAACATAAAAAGGTTATTTAAATAAATTGTAAACCCCTTCATATATATATATATATATATATATATATATAAATATATATATTCACTAAGTATTACAAGTTTGCATGAGGACAAGAATACGCACTCGGCAGGTTTACTACGATTCAGTAAACTTTAGGCCACTTAGGGCCCGACATACCAGAGGCCATGAGGGTAGACGTCAGCCAAAGGGGACGGCTCTCGATTGCACCGTCATGTCAATGCATACACACAAATTCGACGACGTCCTGCCGTTAGATTCATACTTTTAGTGCTCCAGCTCCGGAATTCTCTCGAATCGCGGCGGGATTGCCCGACGGCACAAGCACGTGCTGCTCTATGACGTTACAGGAAGTATTTAAGAGACACGTTATTGTACACCGTGTCCAACATAGCGGGTAACCTCGACATGACAACTAAAAAACACTTGCTAACTAAATGCCTCGCAGAACGAAAAATTGCGAAATGAAACTGCGAATGTCATATGATACCACGCAAAAGACTGCCCAATGTATCGGGGCAATAACGGTTTCCCACTTACCATGAAAAACATTTGAGCATTAAAAAATTGAGAATTTAAAACCGAACGTCATCGTCCCTACTACGATCTCTGTCTTGTCCTCTCTACCAATTGTTCTCATATTCTCCCTATAACATATGCACACTTGACTACATTGACAAGTACATCCAAGTCAACTAAAGACACCATCGGCAAGTCGGTTTATTTCGGTAGTGGCACAAAGTACACCACACCGGAGTAATTCTACAACTCGCACAACAAACAAAGTTAAGGGTTTTCAGCAGAATTTTTTTTCGTACATCTTAGATACTTCATAATAAATAATGCCTGTAAAGGCATGCATTTTTTTCATATTATACCTATTGTTTGGCAAACACGTGTTTATTTTGAGAACGCAAGAAGATTATTACACCTGCGAATGCAAAATGTATGTTTGTGTAATCTAATAGGAAGCCGTCTCGTGGTATACATGCAGCGAACTATACCCTAAACCTTAGGCATCCTCCTCGTAAAGAAGCCGCCATTGCATTCCAGAGAGACGCAATGTAAACACGCTCTTGACTAGTGGCCATTCCAGTTTGAACGATTAATTGCAATAAAAATAATATATAAACAAAATCAGTAACCGATAATTGTTTCTTATGTTATTATTTGTTTTAATTATTTATTGACCAGCATCTGGTTTCTACATTTGTATTAAAGCTGTCCTACATCACTTTCGTCACCGGCATTGTTTATGTACGCTGTTGAAGGTGATTTAGGTCATACGATTCTTTACATATCTTGCATTTGCAATCATTTGTTTCGTAAAACCTATTTTGTGTACGTAACTACCTTCAAGTTTGCTTTGGACAAGCGGGGTCATATGACCTATATCCCATAGGCAACGGTTGATGCAACCTTTAAATTTAAATGGCTGAGTCCTATGAAATGACAAAACGTTCTTGCAAGCTCGTTCCTAAATATGTTTGGTAAAATGCAATCCTTTCGTTGAAAAGCTACTTCAAGGTATGAAAAATGCTGAATAAATTCTATTGGTGCTAGAGCTCAGACGAAATTAATATTTTCCAGTTGATCTGCCTCAATAACCAAATGTCATTAGTTTAGCTATTGATACGTTTATCAAAGGCGCTATATAAAGCTAGGTTTAACACATTTTTGAAGTGATGCAAACGATTGCTGCAGGTGAAATCGACTCCGAGGAGGAAGGGTAAGGTCATCGGTATGCATAACTGCACTCACTGACAAGTGGTGCTGCTCAATTTTGTCAGGCAGATCCCTTACCAATGTTTACGACAATAGCAAGCTGGTGTTATTTATTGGCTTGTGCAACCCCCGTAGTCTGATTAATCATCAAGGATTACACGCCCCCCCCCCCTGTAGCACTGCCTGTAATAGCTTTAGTATTATCGTTGGGGCATCACATGAGGCTAACTTATCGAAGATTATTGTTCGCGAAACTGCATCGAAGGCCTTCCTTAAGTCTACCAGCCTAGAGAGCGTTTCGTTTATGTTGGAGGGTCATTTAAATGCTGTTGAGAAATAGCGCCAGCCGTCGTCGTCAACCTTCTTCGCCTAAAATCGTGTTGCTGCTCTGGAGAGCACTCGGTAATTTCTAAGAAATCTTCCTGCCGACGCGCTATCAATGCTTTGAACAATAGAGCTCTGTAAATGACGCTCTTCTTTGCTGTGTCACGGTACGATGAAGGTTTCAAGGAATCTCCTTTTCCTTTCAGTATCACGCTTAAGAAGCTGACCTCTCATTCTTCGGGCAGATACAACGTTTTCATAAATTCGTTGAAGAGAGCAGCGAACCAAGGGGCCACAACAACCGCCTATCGCATATGTTCATTCCGGGTAAGATCGAGACCCACAGTATTTCCTGGCTGCGCCTTCATTACCCACTTCATTCGAGATACTAGTAGGGCAAGTCAGTTCTTGGCGAGTTTCGATTGTTGACTCCCATAAGGAGACATACATCGGGGTACAACTAAAAACCGAAAAAGAGCTACAGTTCGAAGATTACTATCGAATTCGTCAGGTAATACTGGGCAGGCTGTTGGGCACGTATCGAAGCACGACCATTAGTGTGCATGAAACTGGGACTCTTTGAGAAGCCTGTTTTGCGTTTTTATATCGTGCTCCAATTGGGTATACCAACGGTTTTTCGGGGTTTGCTCCGTTGGAGGGCCGCACGCTGCTGTGTAGTATAATATATTGTATTTGTGCAGCATTTAGTGAACTTCGGCATTTAGCGGGTTAGGGACAGGGAAGATCCCTTGCGACAGTGAGCAAGTTGAGTTCATCGTAGCTTTTAAGCGTTGCTGCCTTCGGCGTGCTGCCTGATGATGTACTTTAAGCGCCATTAAAACTGGAAGGCGTCATATGGCGTCGAAGGCCAGAGTGTTTGCTTTGTGGATCGTTATATTTGACGTTACCACTTGTGGCGTTTGGGGCAAACATATCTAACGCAGATCTTCTTTGCTGAGTTAGGTAGGTGGGTTCCTCGGCTGTGGAGACCACCCAGATGCTTCGGGACGCTAACGTGCTGAGAAGTTCGCCCGCTCTAGCGTTGTCTGGCTTGTGGATAGAACACTTGAGATACCGGAAAATGCAGTTTCTTGTAAATATCCACTTTATTCAAGCGAAACGGTAGCCTTTCCAACAGATTGGAAATAGCTTACGAGGGACCGGAGTATATTCCAATTATATTTATAGAGTTTCCTGCAAGTACAATACACTTGTTTTCTGTGCTTAATACTTCTATTCCTTCTTGTGCTCTTTTAGCTTATTGTTATATAGTACATCAACGCTACGATCCAGGACCTTCAGTCCATGTCCAAAACATTCTCTCAGATACCAATATTTTGAATATTACTATAAACCTTTTTCACATTATTGGCCGAATTAATGAATGCCTCAAGACTTGGCATACTGGGATTGCTCTTTTGAATCATCGCCGCCGGTAACTAGACACAGGGTAGACAACTTACGTAATTTTCCGTGAAATTCTATCGTTCATTGCCTTATCATATATATGTATATACACTTATACACACTGGTTTACTTGAATATAAGGATAGCATGACAAAAATGATGTGCAGGAACATGACAAATTTTATTCTCTACTTTATTATGTATACATCTTTTCTAAGATCGCTTCTTACACGGCCGCAGCGTACTTAGATGGTTTGGTCGAAGTCCAATGTTGGAATCGCTCTTCATACGCGCCCGAAATCTTAACTCGAACTTAAGAACTTAACGCGAACACAAAACGTGTCAATTTAATTTCAAAGAGTTAACCCGACATCGACGCTAGTTTTGCTAAAACTGCCTAAGAACGGCATAGCCATCGTTGGACTCCGACCGGAACCGTGACTAGCACATCTGAAAGGTGGGGTTGCGCTTTGTTTCACTCACCACCCACATACGAGGATTTACATTCTGACGCAGACAAATTAGAGTTTAGAAGTGAAAACAAGCTGTCCTGGAAGCTGCGGCAGCGGAGGCTGCTGTTGGCCTCAGAGATAACGTGCCGTATTCCCAATCAATCGCACATAGCACAAACACCAAACTTACGTAACCGCAACATACGATCTGCAGTGCGTCGAGATCTAGTGCTAACTGATTCCATCGTTTGCCGATAGATGGCGGTTAACGATAGTTAAGAAAAGTTACACCTAAAATATAGTAAAAACATCATGTATATATCTTTGTACACATGCAGTCCTAGAACTAGGTTTACGTTTGCTATGTATGTGTATATGCACACGCATAGTGCGTATATATATATATATATATATATATATATATATATATATTAGGTTTTTCGTAAAGCAAATGCCCGTACGGTTTTTTCATGGCATGGCTAGTTTTTAATCCACTTCGGCATTTACCTTGTCTAAATTGGAAACCATGCAAACCAATTTAAGAGTGGCCGGTGTGGGTCTCGAACCCAGTCCTCCCGAATGCAAGGCAAAAGGCTTTGCCACTAAGCCATCTGGCTCGGTATATATATATATACACATGCATAATGGTAATGATCTCGAACAGATAGCAGCGGTAGCAGAGGCCGTCGTAGTAGATAACATAATGGGTGAAGTGTGGGTGGGTGGTTGTACGACCGCCGTCGCCGCCGTCCTGAAGAAGACGGCGAAGGCGAGCATGAATGAAGGCGAGGTTTGCTTCATGCATATGAGTTCGATGATGCGGGTCGTTTTTCGTGGACATGTCACTTTAGGCCAAAGGAGATTTGCTATCTGTCCGTCTTCCTTCGTCGTCGTCGTCGTCGTCATCGTCCTCTACACTTTCTCTCCCGCTTTGATTCTTTTCTTTCCTTCAGTGTCTCTTTGTCCCCTTCAGTACAGTCCGTCATTCGCCAAGCTGGCTGCTTGGAGGAGCTGGGCTGGTTGAGGTTGGGGTGATTCCCTCGCCTAGCACGTTCGTCGATTCGATATATGGCTGGTTGTTCGCTGTCGACGACGACGACGGGGGCTACGGGGGTGAACGAGATCGAAGTAGCTGATGTTCGTATTTTCGTAGCATTCGTAGGACATGACTGTACGGTAAGAGCGCCATAGCGCCGGTGGCCGCTGGCGTGACCTCATACCTGGCCAACGATGTACGACCAAGGTAGACGCCAATAGCCTAGGTAGACAGACAGTCCATACTATAGGAGACAGACGGCCTGCAGATAAATATGCAGATGGGCCGATGGATGGATAAATAGATAGTTGGACGATGAATAGGACTAGCACTGGTCAGAGGAGTAGTAGTAGTAGTTGTAGAAGTTATAGTAGTGGCCAAACGATGAATATCTGAATAAGTAGGTGTCTGTCGATATATATATATATATATATATATATATATTGTAGAATAGTACTTAGAACGTTGTTCCACCCACGATGCAGCGCTGTAAACTATACACGAATCAAGCAAAAAAGATGGACATGGCGAGACCTTCACAGAAGGAGAGAAACAGAGATAGAGACAGAAATAGATCATAGCGAGATAGAAAAGCATGTTGCGGAAGTTGCGATAATGGAAAGCGCAACTGGTACTGCTAGCACAGCCTTGCAGAAGTACTGCAACAATAGCCGGATACAGCTATTTTGGGCAGATTCGATCTTGCGGCGGACCAGAAGAAGACAGCGGCTACCACCTCTGTTGTTGGTACTTCGTGCATCGTCGTCGTCCTCGTCGTCGTCCTTCCTCTGAAGATGTCTCCAGTCTAACTATCCAGCCAAGCAACCCTACCAGCAGCAGCAGCAGCAACAGTTGCATTGGACTGCAGTGCGCTCATTGAAGTTGCAGAAGCGGCGGCGTCGGCATGAACCGGGTAGGCTGTCAGTCACTCAGTCAGCCAGTTGGTAGCTGGCGGCGGCCTCAGCTTCTAATGCGCAGTTCGTCATCTCCGCACATCCCACGTTCCGCCCATAAGGATCCGCTGCCGCTTGTTGTTCGCTACCATCGAGACATGGCGAAAAAGGAAGAAAGCGAAATTGCTGCTTGCCGATGCTGCCGGTTGGTGCCATTGAGCTACAGTAAGAGACAACAACAACAACAACCACAACAACAATAACACAACAATACAACAACCACACAACAATAACAACAACAACAACAGCAAGCAGCAGCAGCAGCAGGGAACAACGACACCAACAGCAACGACGAAGGATGAGCGATTCATGAAGATGGCCTCCGCCTTCCGCGGCGGCAGCAGCAGCAGCAGCGGCGGCAGCGGTTATGATTGAGGTGATCTCGCCGCCGCCGCCGCAGCAGCATGAGAGCCGAAGTCCCGCAAGCTGAAGCTCATCGTGTCCCAGCCGGCCACTAGAGACGACGGGACTTGCGAATATGCTTTACTGCGTCGGCCAACCAGCCGTCGGCTAGCCGGACGCACAGCGGCAGGCTGCCCTGGGTGATGCCCTGATGATGATGATGATGGTGACGGTGATGATGGATGATGTTGATGGTACTTTGTCATCTTTAGACGAGTCATGGCGTCGGCCAATGGACGTAGGACTTGCAGCAAGACCACAACCGCCAGCTCCAGGACCAGGACTAGGAGGGGAGGATTGGGAAAGGGGGAACGGGGGGGAAGGAGGCGGACGACACTTACATACAATCACACCGCTACCCCCGGACACACATGCAGAGACACACACACACACAGAGACACCCAGATGCAAACACTCTCTCACTCGGGGGTGGCTTCGCAGTCGGAAGGCGAGTCGGACATGAGGGGTTTACCCGGCTTCTTCCCGGCAAAATGAAGGGACGCACACGCATACATACATACATAGAGGGAGAGAGAGCGAGAGAGAGATACATTCATATACAGACATAGATACCTAGATACATAACGCGCTCTTCCATAGATACACACACGCCTGTCAGCCTGTCTATCATATCCCGTAGCTTGTTCGCTGGTGGTGGTGGTGGTGGTGATGGTGTCATCTCTCGTCGTCGTCGTCGTCTTCGTCAGCAGCGGCCGCAGCAGCAGCAGCAGCGCATTGGACCCGCCGGCCAACGAGACAAAAGATGATGCGCCGACGACGAACGAATTTGGCGATCTTTGTCATCGCTGTACATAACGAGGGTGGAGATGACGAGAGAGGAGATGACGAGAGAAATATGGAGATAGAGAGAGAGAACAATGCAGAGAGAGGGAGAGAGAGAGAACAATGCAGAGAGAGAGGGAGATAGAGAGACAAGGATGACACGGTCGTCAAGAAATCTTTGAGAGGATGGACCAGTAGTCGGCGCGTAGAGGCCGAAGGAGGAGCAGGAACCGCGGCGGCGGCGGCGGTAGCAGCAGCAGCAGCAACAACAACAACGACGACCACCTCACCATAAAGCATAAAACAGAACGAAGAGGATGTCATAGGTAGGTGATCAGATCCGGTCCTCAGTTCGCCGTCACCAGGGTCTACGAGCTCTAATATGTATGTGCGCCGCGTGTCTCTCTGTAGAGATGATCCGCATGCTGCGATGTCTATGTGCAGCAACAGTACATGTACATAAGCGCTGCCTGTTCACGACTGCGTGCCTGGTACGTAGATCATCATCATCATCAGCATCCTACAGCGTAGCCATCTGTGTGTCTATCTGTCTGTCTGTCTGACCCTCGGTATCCCTCTAACAATCGCTCTCTCTCTCTCTCTATTCTGTGTCTCCATAAGTCATTTACTCATCGAAATGGAACCGTTTCCTTAAGGGCGCATCTTTACTGTAGAGAACAGCATAGCAGCTGCTGCCTGTCACAATAACACAAACTTACAATCTTACCGTGTTACCCTCACACAAGCGACGAGAATCGACCATCTCTTACGACAACGGTGATCGACGGTGCTTCGAGAGACCGCGATAACAATGGTGAATTGGAGGCTGCGTACATCCGTACAGAGCTGTCTTTCGCCATCTATAAAACCAACTATAGAACTCTTCGGCTGCAATGGCAAAATTAACTTCAGCAACTCAGCAAACTCATATTCCTACAGAACGACGTTACTACTGCTGGAGTACTGCATTATTATTAGTATTATAAACATTCACAACTGCTCTTTGATTGCTATTATTACTGCTGTGGCTACTAGATGTCGGTATCTCACACCTCCTAACCCTAATCCCTCCCACAAACTCCAACCCCCAAATCCCACACGTAGGCAATCCATTCCTTGCTGCTGCTGTTGTAACTTCTACGAGACTACCGTTGGTACCACGACGACGACCAAGCTACTACAACCACCATAGGATCACTAGATGTCCGTCCGTCCGAGCCCATACTCATTGCTCATGCCTACATGGTGGTCTCCGTTGTTGCTCCAGCGTTTCCTACTCAATGCTGCAGGGACCGATCCTCGTCGGCAAGAGGGCTCGAGCTTCACGCTCGACGTCGACCGGTACGAGAGCAGTGCGAGCGAACCAGCCAGCAAGAGGCAGGCGTAGATGGAGAGAAAAAAAGAGAGCTGGGAAACGACACCTCGATGCTCAAAAATTAATGAGGCCGATTTGTTATGATGACTACTCGGTCGCTTGAACGGTCGCCACGACCTATCTACCTACGTACCCACCTAGGTGAGGTGTAGAGCAGCTTGAAGAAGGTGTTTCGAGGTGTCATCTTTGAGCGTAGGACGGGCATGGCGGTGGCGGCCGGCGGCGGCGGCGACGACGGCAAAAGACCTTTCGCTTCGACTTGTGGCACGAAAAGAACACAAGGCTATGACAGCAACTGCATCAACAACAACAACAACAGGAACAACAACAACAACAACAGCAACAACGACAACTGCTACAACAACAACAACAGCAACAACAACAACATCATCATCATTAACAACAACACTAACGGAAGCCTTAGCAACAACACCAACGACAGTAGTCGCACTTCGACACCAGCTGCTTCGGCTGTTGCTGGTGATTATGCCGGGACGGCTTATAAACTGCAACATGCAAAAAGAGATGAAGACCCGACCGAACGTGGAGGCATTGCAGGACATTGCAGAGTTGTGTTGTGGTGTGTCAGAACGGGCTGGTGTAGTTCTCCGACTACTTCTACTACTGCTACTACTACTAATATTACTACTTCTGCTGCTGCTGCTGCTGAAGCTGTGCGATAGGCTAACATGACATCGCCACGCTATAACAACAAGTCTGCCTGCGTCTGTGTATGCTCAAATTAGCACGACTTTTGCCTGAGAGCCAGCCACAATGCCATTGCCATTGTCGCTTGTGCTCGTTGTGGTTGGCGACCCAGCTCTCGCTAACTCCCTGAGTACTACTTCTACTCGAAGAGCAACAAACACTCAGCTAAACCAGCGCGACAGTCCCGAGCTGACAACTACATATATATTATACATCCAGCAGAGACGCATGCGCGACAATATATTCAATGCAATAACGC
This sequence comes from Dermanyssus gallinae, assembly GCA_003439945.1. Lineage (NCBI taxonomy): Eukaryota > Metazoa > Arthropoda > Arachnida > Mesostigmata > Dermanyssidae > Dermanyssus > Dermanyssus gallinae. Next base: position 249,579 of record QVRM01005553.1, on the reverse strand, counting down.
CAGCGCAACGCCGCTGTGACCAGATTCGTGTTGTAGCGTGGAGGTAGCCAGAAGCAGAGCGATACAGTCTCAAATAATTGCACCTAAGATACCACTAGCTCACCGTCTCGAATGCCGTCATCACCGACCGGCATGATGACGGACTATCGATGATGATAATAGGACCGCGGCTGCTGCTTGGTTGGCAGGCTTGCGTCAAGCAATTTCCGCAAACGCAATTCCGGAATCTGGGTTTAGTGGATTTGCGAGTCAGGCTAGGTGTACGACGACGATGACGTAATTTGCTTTTTTTGCACTCAATTTTCGCAATCTATATTGCCTTATTTTTGCGGTTTTTCTCCAGTTGACTTGAGTGCAATACGAATCATTATCCAACAACAATATTGCTCGTTGTTGTGTACTCTGTTGTCATGAATGTCGTCAACAGAGACACCTACATCTTGATTGTTTGCGCCTAGCTCTGGCGGGTGGCCTAAAAAGTTAGTAGGCGTTTTGCCGAAATGTATCGAACCTCGCCTCTGAGATAACGGAACCTCGCCTCTGAGATAACGCAACCTCAACTCTGAGCAAGACGCACCTCTGGAAAATGTTGTGACCTCAAGAGCGGAGTTGGCGTGCACACTTCTGGGCCTTGCTTGACGTTCTTTGGATGATGAACTCCCTGGTAGCGGTACTGCGTGGTAGATGTAAGCGGTTGTGTATGGTCGAGGAGCATGGCTGTAACTACTGTCCCTCATTCCAGTTGGGCTTCGGCTGTCAACAATAATAAATATTTATCTGATCTAAATAATAATCAATTGTAAATCGCTGGCCAAAATCTGTAGAAAGAGTATTCGTAAATTCATCATACGAGCTACGTCAGCTCTCAGCCGCACGACCATATACGAGTTTTAAGGAGGCTATGCTTCATCCTAGATGGTTTTCCGTTCCCCTACGGGCTTAGAATCGTCGTGGGGCGCATCTTCAATGCACCGAAGGCCGGACAAGTTGATGTACCTAAGGTTTTCCCGACAGTCCTTGTGGCCGCTCTGCCGCTCGTTCGCAGCGGTATGATTTACCACCTATTCTCAATGAGCATCGCTCAAAGAAAATTCCATGAACAACGGCGACCGAACCGGAGACACCCCGATATGCGACTAGCATACTAGTAAGTTCCCCAGACCACGCCAAAACTTTGCAACAAATTTGTCACCTGCTGCCACACGCTGGGTCGATAAACAAGGTAGACGATACGCTAAAATCAGATCCTTCCGAAGAATCTCCTCGGCGGGGAGGGATTTTATCCGTTCCAGAGTACTAGCAAATCTGCTTTCAACCAGCCTAGGGGCGTGGCCGATAAGTTAGCAATTTCCATAGCCAACGTGGTCGACCTTTTACGCTTTGATCAGCCACCTAGCAATCGATCACCGATTATCTTCGGCGCTGAACTGTTAGCGCTAAAGAAAAATAAAGCTTTAATATAATAGCTCGATCGCGTCTTCGTCTATTTTTGGGAGAGTCGCGTTCAAAGTGAGCATACAAGACCGCCGACGCACGGTATAGCTTGTCGACAATGGGCTTTATCGATCAGTGCAGGGATAAAGACTGTTATACACAACGAACAATCGAACTTTACCTCTCGTTATTCAGAAATCAAGCTTGACGTTTCAAACGCTTTAATTAACATTCGGAGGGATCTTTGATCAAGTCGGTCACGCGCCTCTAACACGTAGTCGGTCTAGGCATCATTTTGAACCCCGAAAGGGACATTCAACAGGGTACCTCTTGGGGCCACCTTTATTTTGTCTGGCAATCAACAACCTGGTAAAATCCATAGAGAGCCCGCTGGACATTTGGTACGTGAACGATGGAGTCCTATCTGGCGATGCAAACGATCGGATACGGCGATTGCACAAAGGATGCCGATTTTAACCCCATGGTCGAGATTCTGCGCCCTCTTCCAGGCTGTAAAGTGATTCGCGACGAAGAGCTTGAGCTCATAGAAGTGCTACTACTAGAGGAAGGTATTCTGCCGGTAAGTGGCTAGAGAAGTAAAGAATAGCCGCAGATCTGTTTTCTACAGCAGGGTGTCGAGCGGAAACTCTGATGCATCTTCGAAAAGGGCACAATCACTTGGCTTACAAAACTGAACGGCCGAGTGGCCTGACGCATATACGAAGACGGGTTTACCTGGTTACGAAATCGAAAGAAACCGACACTTTCTGTCGATGTGCAACGGGGCCAGGCAGTTTTCGTGTTGTAGTCGCCGGTAAACTGTAGTCGGCCAAGCTTAAACTAGATTAACTGTGATTACGTTTGCCGCTTAGTTTAAGTTAAATATGAAAATGGCCTGCGACTCTCGTGTCATAAGTCGTAGATTCAATCTCGACATGAGGTTGTATGAATGGTAGCCGAGGTGTTGTTTGTGTGTACTAATTCCGTAACTCAGCTGGCACAACAGCAGCAACATGAGAATTGACCAGCAGACGAAGAGCTAGGTTCAGAACAGATGCAGTTCTTAATCCCGTGCACTACGCCTCGCGACGTTAGGAGCAGTTCAAATCAAGTTTAATCTCACGATAACGCTGAAACTGATTATGCGCGTCTAAACGTAGCTGCAGCGTTCCAGATAGCAGACAGATGAGGTGGGCCGAGCAATGATCTCAATCTGATCAAGACAGACACCAGAGTCTGAATTCACTGCTTGAATGCACTTGCTACAATGACTTCATTTTAACACTATAATGTAACAATGTGCCAGACAATAGCACAAAAAATCGCGCACAGAACAATTGTATGTTTCTTACGCGGGGGGCTGCACAACTTTCCAATTTGGTCTCTGCGATACCTAGCTGCTGATTTCGATATTGCCGAAAACATCGAAATTTTAAATCTTTTAAGCTTGTGTGCCTGTTTATGGTCTGTTAAGCTTGTCTGCCTGGGTTTTGCACGACGATGACCAGAAATAGATTTTTGGAGGCTACGTTTTTGCAGCTTATGTTTTAGGTGAACAATGAAAATCTGTTTGTTTGCAATCGGCCTCTATTTGTTGTTGCTCCTACTCTAGCGTCTGTAAAATACCATTTAGCAGTCTGTTTCAGCTCATCACACAATGAACGCATCTTGCTTTAGGCTTTCTTGTGTTAGAGAAAGGCCACTTCAATTTACCCTTATTCTGGGTTTTCAGGCGCCACAATAGACACTTTGCGCCAAAAAAGCAACTTTTCCTGGCTTAACAATAACAATGTTTCGAAGTTTAGGGTTTCGTCCAGAAATATGTAAGAAAGAAGCGTGATTTAATCGTACAATGCTGTAATTGCCTGTGTAGCATAATATACACAAACTAGATACGAGTATATACATTGAATGTGAATTGTTTCCAAACCTTTTTCCAGATCCGTAAACACATTTGTGCATATACGCTGCTGAAGCATAACTTTAAAACACAAATGCAATCTTATAAGCAAAGCATCGGTTTTCCCATGTTTGTCTAGTTAAAAACTGCAGCCAGAGCAGTTTCCCGGGGATGATTGCTTCGATCATGCATACACACAGACGTGTATATATATATATATATATATATATATATATATATATATATATATATATATATATATATATATATATATATATATATATATATATATATCTGTAAGCAAACGAAAACGCGGTATCTGCTAGCATGCCTATGAACAGGCCCTTTGTCGACTATGACAGTAGCCCTGCAAACCCGCACGCCCCGAGTCCTCCAGGCGCTGAGTGCTACAAGAGATAAGGTTGAAGGCCTATCCTACTGGGAAGTAGCCGTTATATCCGCTTCATTTCCGTCGCTCTGTACATTTGTGTGAGTCAGTCTTTTGATTGAGGTTTGTAACAATGAACAGATGGACAACAAGAATAAGTATTGGTGGGTGAATGGTTGAAACGTACTTCTATATATATATATATATATATAGGATTTGCAGGACAGTTAAAAAATCATTAATAATAATTGTAGAACTCGTTTAAGTATATATACTTTTTTAATGAAACATGGTCTCTGAGAAGTCCTGTTTTGAAGTAAGAGTGTAATTAGTACAATTTGTGACACTGGTGTTAATACCCGACATAGGAGCATAAAATGTGCCATTACGAAACAGCCAGTCCCCTATATAGAAACTAAGCATAACGTCGTGTTAGTGAGAAATGTTGCTTTTTCTTAAAACATATAACGCCTTCTTAGAGACCATGACAAGCTCAACGATTCTTATATCTATCTTCAAACTGTCCTGCAACACCCTGTATACATATATATATATATATGAATTAAATAGTGCTCATTGCGTGCATAGCCATTTTCGGCGATTCGCCGACGTCTACGGAGACAACCTATCGCAGACACCGCTTAAAAACTAAGAGCAAGTTGTTGGTATTTAAGAGCAAACCGAATTGGAACGAGAGTAAGTGACAAATGAAGAAAGGGAGATAGAGCAGAACTTGAATGTGCACTTGTTACATTTATTACACACTTAGGTGCACGCTACTTAATAAGTACCACTTTCCAACAAGCCACGATAGGACTCTCTCCGGTATGCGCACGACCCCCGGCATTATACCTCAGGTAATTACTTCAAAGGGCCAGAAAGGAGATCCGGATTTAAAAACTTTAGAACATTTTTTATGCGATCTGTTCCTCTACTTGCTTCAGAGTCCAGTGGGTTCCATCTATTTTTCAGCACTATTGGAACTTCTCCAGCTTTGTTTGAAAATGTTGCAACATTTTATGTGGGCCTTTATCTCTTAACACGAAATTTGTGTGACAGCGTGAAAAGACCAAGCACAAAACCTGAGTTCGCAACCGAAGTGTGTCATATTTTTCAAATGCGTTATATATACATATATATATATATATATATATATATATATATATATATATATATATATATATATATATATATATAACACTATATATACATATATATATATATATATATATATATAACACTCGTGATGTGTTCGAAAACCAGAAAAAGGTTCCTACACTCTGGATCGAACCTGCGCTTGAGCCAGCTAGAGGCCAGGAAAGTAGTGCGGCGCTTAACTGGCTATTCAGGCCACGCCGCCACTATACGGCTGTGCTTGCAGCCACAAAAACAACAAATAATAGTAACATTTCTTAGAGTAATAATAATAATAATAATACTATTAAATATCAGGTTGTTAGGGCAGCTAGGAACTAATAAATAAATAGCCAGTTTTGTTGGGCGACCGCAGAGACGTGAATAATGCGACAGAGAGAAGGAATCATCAAAGGGGGGGGGGGGGCGAAGCACAGGGAAGAACTTACGACGTCGTGGATGTTCTGTGGGGCGGAGATCGTGAAGTAGAGACGCGCTGGGCAACGACGACAACATCATCAATAACAACAACATAATCATCATCATCATCATCTACAAGATCATCATCATCATCATCAAGAACAACAACATCGAGAGCGTCTGTCCCGCAGAGGTAGCGCGTGCTTTGCGAGCGTGTGTCTCTCACATACCCGCCACCCCCCCTTCACTTCTCACCCCCGCCCCTTCCACAATGAGCTATGCGGTCACCGCCACATAGACACTCACGTATATACCTAGGTACGTGCAGTGTCCATACTATGACTGTGGACAGCGGAGAAAGACAAAGAGCGGGAGACAGCATCATACAGATAGATAGAGTGTGAGCGGGAGAGCGAAGGAGAGACACCGTGAGAGAGAGAGAGCGGGCGAGAGAGAGAGGGAGAAATGGGGAGGGAGAGATAGGGGGAGGGAGAGAGAGAGAATGGTGAGACGGATGCGACGTGGTGAACATAAACTGACCGAATGACGGATAGACTTTTAATGGTAGTAGCGTTCATTATTGGACGGCGACGACGACGATGAGGAGAACCATGACAACGACACGGCCGTAGTGGCTGCAGCGGCCATGCATCAGACATGTTGGCTGCTACCCCCCCCCCCCCTCCCCCCGCTAGTGCCTAAATGCTCTAATGCCTGCCAGCCTACCAGGTTATGTTCGTTGGCCGGCTAGTTCCCTTGCTGGCCATCGTCTAACGAGTCATCGCAATCATCGAGTTGGAATGCTCTTACGATGTGGTTCAAATAAACGTGTTGTTATTGCTGCTACTGTTGATGTTGTTGTTGTTATGTAGAGTTTGTTATTATTGGCTATTGTTGTGTAGATTTTTGCTGTTGCTGGTTTTAGTAGTAGTAGTAGTAGTAAGCCCGGTGGCGTAGCGGCTTAAGTCTGCGTCTCGCAACCGGAGGAGACACATATGTGCGCGGGTTCGAGCCCCACCGTTGCACATTTATATTTATGGGGGTCCGTCTATGAAGCAATGTGAAAAACAGTTCCGTGGACGTTAAATCTTGGCTGAGGGTCAGCCCGAAAACTTTACTAGTAGTAGTTGTTGTTGTTGTTGTTGTTGTTATTATTAATATCTTCATTTTCAGGCGAGCCCGCCGCTGTGCCTGCGTAGCGCAAAAGAGGCAAAAAGGATTGAGGCTAGTTAGAACGCATTACGATCAACTCCAGCAACGACAACGGTCAGTACACACTTGTCGGCAACACACATGATCGCGCGATATCATAATTTGTTACAGATACTAATTATGTGTTGATTGTAAAAAAATTGCGTGTTGGGTGCATTCGCTGCGCCTCGCGACCGTAGGAGACGCATAGTTACGCGAGTTCGAGCCCCACCGTTGCATATTTGCATTTATGGGGGTCCGTCTATGAAACAATGCGTAGAGCAGTCCCAAGGACGTTAAATCTTGGCTGAGGGTCAGCCCAGGAATAGTTTGTTTAGTAGTAGTAGTAGTAGTAGTGGTGGTGGTTGTTATTATTAATCTTATCTTCATTTTTAGACATTTGTTCTTTTGTGATTATTGCTGTTGTGGATCTCGGTTAGAGCGTTGCTATTGTCCCCATTGCTGTTGCGCTGTTGCAGCTGTTACTCGTATTGCAGCCCGCGGCTACTGTTGTGCTTTTCCTAACGAGCACACAACGGCCTGATGTTATTGTGCAAAATGAAATAGAGATCGCATCGGCCGTTTTCTATCGCCTACGTACGACAACCAGTTAGCCTCGATTGAACAAGAGACAAGTAAATTGAAGCTTGACTGTAGTTAGCTTTTCTAACACGGTGATGCCGGTGCGTTGTCAAGGCATATCGTGCAGACAACCTTCCTATTGTCAATTGATTCTTTACGCAATCCGACGTTTTCTTTTTTTTTTTCTTAAATGATTTCTGACTGGGCACGGCGTATACGCAGAAGCAAGCTAACAATTTAGCGGCATAGTCTCATATTGCACCCAGATGAGCCTTAAACGTTCGGTCTAATTAGGAAATGTCCTAGTTGTAATACTAAAACTCTGTATACCCATTTATATAAACTTATATATATTTATATAAACTCTGTATATATATATATATATTTATATAAACTCTGTATATATATATATATATATATATATATATATATATAGCTCTGTGCTCCATCTACAGGTGCTGCATCTTTGCGTAGTCCGGTAACGTCCAGAGAGCGCGGGGTAGCATTTTTAGGAGGTTAAGGCACGGGGCCATGGCGCTATTCGGTATCGACTGAATATATATATATATATATATATATATATATATAGACACGGGCGATAGCCTTTCTGCAAAATGCCCTAACGTTTACGATTGTTTGAATTGTGTTATTATGGAAATTTCATGCTCAGTGAGGAATTACTGAAGTTAAATAAATTTGCCGTCCAGAGAAGACGGTTAAAAAAAAAATATTTATATATATATAGCAAGCCTATCGTACATGGTTGCAACTTGCATTGCTGCCGTTGTGTCATCGTTGTTGTCATATCAATTTAGCTTTTCATTGCCTTCTGTGTCATCGCTGCTATTGTAAATTGTTGTTAGTTCTATTTGTTGCTGTTTCGTTTGCTTACCGCCTATGTTGTATCACTCTGCATTTTTTAGTCCCTGCTTCAGGTACGACTCAAACGGTAGAGGATTTGTGATGATCAGGTATTCAGAATTCTCGCCAAAAAACTTTTTCTGGCTGACTCTCAGCTAACATCACTAACGTCCACTGGTTGACTTGTGCATTGCATCGTAAGTTGTACCCCATGCATACAAATATGTAACGGTGGGGATTGAACCCGTGCATCTTTGTGTTTCCGGTGCAAAGCGCAAGCGAATGCACCCACCACGCCACCGGTCCTGAGAATTATCACCAAAAACACGTAAACATGCCAATATCAGACAGAGAGACAGATAGGAATAGCGAAGCAGGACGAGGACAGAGGAAGAGAGCAAAAGAAAGAAAGAGAGAGAGAGTCAGGCAAGCTTTAAGACTTGTCATTTTTCGAGAAGTCCAACAAACAAGAAAACTGAATTGACCGACGAACAGATCATCCTTTCCCCTGAACGACCGAACTGCCCAGAGGAGTACAGACACAACAACAACACTAACAACAACGACAACAATAACAACAACAACGACAACAATAACAACAACACAAGCAGAACAATAATACCAACGCGCACAGGTGAGCGAGCTCGCATCGATCAGAGCCGATCGCGTCAACTGAACAGTAAAAAGGACACCACGGCGACATCAGCCCGGAGGCGCCAGGGGAAGCGGGGGGGCGACCTGCCGACCGGCGCGTCACGTCACATTTGCCGCTCTGTCGCTCTCGTAGATCCTCCCAAGTTAGGCACGACAATCAGGATTACGTGATGATGGCGATGATGGTGAAGCCGATGATGACAATGGTGGTGGCGGCCTGCTTGTAAAGCGTCTGTCTGTACGTCTGTTTGCCCTCCGTGAATGCATCCATCCATCCATTCGTCCATCTGTCTGTCTGTCTGTCTGTACATGCGACCTATGGTGGTTGCCGTCTATGGCCATAACGGTCGCTTACGTCGTTTGGTCGCCGCCGTTGCTGCTTCGTCAGTTCGTGTCGTTCGCTCGTAGCTTCGTCCATTAATTTCCATCAAACTTCAGTCGCCGCCGTACGCCTTCAGGGCCTTCATGACTTTGCTCGCAGCATTCTACGAGGGGGTAGGGGAGGGGGGCGATGATGACTGGAGACAGACCATGGCCGGCCGGACGGACGGACAGACAGACAGACAAACTATGAACAGACAGACAGATAGACGACCATGCTGGTAGCGACGGCAGCAACACCACGAGTCCACTACGTGGACGACGACGACGAAGAAACTACACTAGAGCTGAGCATACGTTCCCAGTACCCCCGCTCCCCGTCTCCTTGCTAGATCTCTCTCTCTCTCCCTCTCCTCTCTCTTTCCCCTTCTCTACACCTATGTCTATCTATCAATCATTCGTTTCATCTCTCTCTCTCTCTCTCACACACTCTGGCGTTCCTACTCCCTGGTCCACTCCCTGGAAATCGTGCGCGTCATGTCTGTCGCCGCTGCGGCCGCAGCAGCAGCAGCCGCGCAGGCGACAACCGCTTCACGGTGTCTGTCGTCAGTCAGCCCCCCGCTCGCGTTGTACGCTGGTGCCGGTGCGTAGACAGACCGGTCTATCGGTGGGTCGATGGAACCGTGCTGCTACCACCACCGTCTGCCTCTCTCTTTTGCTGTCTCGGTTAGTCTGTCCGCTCGGTCTGTCTCCCCCTCCCCCCCCCCCCCCCCCCGTCCCCTGTGATTGTCTTTGGTTCTGTCTTTCTGTCAAAGAGATATGACGAACGCTTCATGGAAACGATTGCTGCCTCTGCACATTATGATGGCACTACCAGCGGCACCAGCAGCAGCAGCATCGGGAATCGCGGCAACAGCAACAATAACAACAGCCGCAGCAGCAGAAGCTGCTGACTCGTGCATCTGGTGCTGCTGTTGTTGTTGCTGCTGCTGCCGCTGCTGCTGCTGCTTTTGGTGTTGGCTAGCAAAACTCTTGGACAAACAGTCCGACAGGCAGTCCGATGGATGGCAAACGCAGACCGAGATGAACGTCTCGACGTGTTCCGTTTTCGTTGGCCGTCTCGGCGGTGCGTCTCCGCGTGCTTGTCTTCTCATTCACACTCTTATTCTTGCTTGCTTTCCACAACAACAACAACAACAACAACAATCTGCTCGTGTGGCATTTGGCACTCTGTGACTTCGAACCTGCTCGTCATCAACTTGTCGCGGGCCAACTTCCTCTCATAGGAATGCAGGAAGGATGAGAAGGGCCGGCCATCACGATGAACGCAGAAAACGATAGTCGAGAACGAGTCAGAGGGGCGAACGAGTCGTCATCTCAGAGGCAGGGGGGCAGGGGGGAGGGCATGCGGGGCCAGGGGGAGGGTGGGGAATTTGGGGCCAGGGGGAAATGGGGGTGAGGTGGGGGCTAGGGCTGACCATCGGGAAACTGCCCGAGTGGCCGGCCAAGCAGGCTGAGTGATGTTCGCATGGCTTCACGACCAACACGATCACGGACAACAACAACGGCAACCGCGGCGGCGACGATGATGATGATGATGATCGTGTAACGATGATGACGACGACGATGATGATGGTGATGATGACGACGACGACGCATCGCTTGTGTTGTTGAAGGGGTCATTAATAACGTGATTTGCTGGATGAGCTCACCGGGCGGCAGTGGCAGTTCTAGCGACGCCAACAACCCACAACCCGGAGTCCATCCACCGGCACCACCACCATCACCACGACAACAACAACAACTACAGCAGCAGCAGCACCGATAGAGCTACCCTTCCGTTTGTTCCACGGAACGACAATAACGACGTCTGAACAGCATTGAGAACCACAACATGAACAACAACAACAACGGCAACGACTACAATAACGACATGCACTTTAGCAACAACAACAACAACAACAACAACCATTCATTAACACAACAACAATTTTCACAGCATCGGCGGCAGCAGCAGCAGCAGCGACAACAGTAGCTGTAACGACATCAACAGTTTCAATGACGATATCAACAACACGAACAAACATTCACGACAACGACGACAACCACAACAACAACAACAACAACAACAGCAGCAGCCTCCACAACAACATGGACTTGGTGTAGCCGATCTTGCTGTCGCTCAGCCGTTGCCGTGGGTGTTGTTGTTATGGTCGTTAATATACTAATTATTAGTGGTCGTGATCGTAATGTTATCGTTGTTGTTATTGGAATCAATTATATTTATTACCTGTGCTGGCGTTGATAGCAGGATCTCGGATCGTTGCTAATGACAATGCGATATGCAATGTAGTACCCTCTCGTATATGGTCTAGAGGATCCGAAGGGAAGTATTTCTCCGGTCATCTAGTTTGTTCTGTAAACGAAACGGCCCACTACCCTACTGTAGGCAATGTTATTTTGATTAATTTAACAAATTCTGTGTACGAGACAGCGTACACTGACGTTTGTCAAATGTGCACTATCTTTCATATCCTTGAACAGAAAAGTAGGAACCGCAAAAATTCTACTTATTATTGTCATTGTCATATACATACATATGCTACTGCAGTGATGATTGCGTTGTAATCGTTGCCCCCTCGGAGCTCTATCAGATTCTAACGAAACGCTTGGCGGCGCCAGATTGCAGACAGCGGCGGCAGTAGTTCATAACCGGACGCGCCTAATAAGTTGCCCAAAATAATTAACAAAATCGAGTGGATGGTGACCCGTCAATCAGTCAAAATCGTAGCGAGGACAAACGTACCTTTTAAACTTGATTGACAATGGCAACAAAAAAAGACAACAACAGATGCAAATTCTCTGACTAAGTTATCAGACGGATCCGCTTTTGCTCCGGTTTGGTTCAAGTATGCATGCTGATTGTCTGATGGCCAACGACGACACTACCTAGTAATATATCTGGACGCAATGTGCATGGCGTTTTGTTTATGTTAATTTGGTAGAACTTGTGCTGTGTGCAACTAAAAATGGTTAAATTAAAAGCCTTCGCAATATATACGGGTAGAAAGCAACGCATAATGATTCAGTGCTGTTTTAAAACTCTAATAAAACACATACGAATTTTGATACCCTTGGCAATAGGGTTTCAAGAGTTGTCCTAGAATGCAAAAATATTTTAAGTAACATAAATAGGTTGTTTTTTTAGGAATTGTCCTATTTAAACTCATTCCGGTAATTTGAACAATTTCGTGACTGTCCCGCAAGTGACGGGCCACCTAAGTACTAAAATGAAAATACAATTGTTTCTTCGGAATCGTCACCTGTGCCTCATATTGATCGCGGACGAAGTAACTTTCAGGAAGAATACAGTAAGGAAAACGATTGTGGAAGGCCTGTTACGTTTATTTTCAGTTCACAGCTAACCGTAATTCTTAGCTAGTTCAAGAAAATATTACGGGTCTAGTGCGGAATCTAGTGCTACAAGTATTACTCTGTCACTAAACGTTAATAGGCCGCATGGGTTAGAGAAAGTGGCGTGGCCATGGCCAAAATGAAAATGACATGAGGAGTCTCAAGTCAAAAAATTACGCTCGTTATTTTGTGGAGCGGACTGGGAGAGAAGGAAATTTTTAAGGAATTCATATTAAAATTAAGCAAGTGTAAACCATTAGGTATAATGAAAATACCAGAGAAGCTTTTCTAAAGGACTCGGCGTATCATCTGGCGTAACCATGACCGAATTTGTTGACCAGTTTGTTCCTCACGACAATGCTTCTACAACGCGGTTATTGCAAAGCAGCTTTTTGCGAAAATTAACCGTTTTGGACTACATACTTATTTGCATAGCTCATAACATGGACACTATCTTTCGTATTCTTGGATAACGTCTAGTGAAAAATCGTACTGTTGAGCTGGTTGCAGGCGTGAAGCACGTGATAATAATGACTTTAAAAGCAGGCTTTCGCCAAAGAATCCTCACGCTGTACGATTGTGTGCAAACAAGTCTGTAAGAGGTACGCACACTGAACTTGAGCAATAAAGTTATTATTTATTCCAGCGTTTTTCACCGTACAAGTCCAGCACGTCTCTTTCTCTCTCTTTTTATATATATATATATATATATATATATATATAGGGTGTGACTGAAAGGTTTTTAAAGCGTGCATGGAATTGTAGAGCTCGTTAAAGCAAATATTTTTTCCAATAGAACATGGTCTCTGAGACGTCTTGTTTCGGAATGAGAGTGAAATTACTACAATTTGTGACACTGGTGTTTTGGCCCGACATAGGAGCACAAAATGTGCTGTTGCGAGACAACCAGTCTAGACAGAAACTAAGCACACCTTCGTGTTCGTGATACAATTCTGCTCCGTCAGAAGACGCGACATGGGTCGCTTAGAAGAGAATTCACCAAAAATGAAGTTCTTTATTAACGTTCACGCCAAATACTTCAAAATCATAACCCTACTTTTATCACAAACACGAAGGTGTGCTTAGTTTCTGTCTAGGAGGACTGGTTGTCTCGCAACAGCACATTTTGTGCTCCTATGTAGGGCAAAAACACCAGTGTCACAAATTGTAGTAATTTCACTCTCACTCCGAAACAAGACGTCTCAGAGACCATGTTCTATTGGAAAAAATATTTGCTTTAACGAGCTCTACAATTCCATGCATGCCTTAAAAACCTTTCAGTCACACCCTGTATATATATAAATATATCTCCTTTTAGATTCACAGATCGTGCGTTATGCTGCGAAATATTGCCTGTATTGAAAACGATTAAATTTGTTCACCATTGCTGCATTCTTGCCGTTGAATCGTAGTAATGCGACATATTAATGTGGCGGCATGGACTAAGGACCTAATGCACTAGTCATGGCTGTCATCTTCTGGGATGTCGCTGGTGCAATCTCTGTTGTTGATCGCATTTTTTGGAGCGATACTTAAACTGCAAATTTATGATATCCATTACCGCTCGCTGAAGGTTAGTGGCTATGCTGACACAAGGATTGTTGGATAAACTCTAGATCTCTTAACATGTCCGGCCCTCGGGGCCTCATTAAAGATACTGCTCACGGAGCAGGGATGTTACGTAGGTACGCCCGAATCAAAGGCATACTCACGTAACATCATTAGTAAAAATGTAAAATATATCAATGTATAATCAAACATTATCATCCACCCGTTATCATCATCATCACCATCACCATCACGCTCATTATCATCGCTGTAACCGCAACTAACTAGTCGAAAAGATTATGGTAGTGACCTAGTAGTGTACGTGCATCCATGTGGTTAGCATCTAACCAATCCAAACAAATAAGTACGTAGAAAAAACAAGCGCAACGTGCGTAGCTTTTTGAACGTTTCGGAGACACAGTTGGCTAGCGTGCCAACTGTGGCCTGACGGCAACTTTCGTTTAACCCAACGACCTCAAGTAGCAGTCGATTCTGCCGAACGAGCACTTCCGTATTCGCATCGAAGCTGCTTCTAATACAAATTGTAGCACACAAACTTTTCGTCGCAGTAGTCGTGGTTACAGTTCTGGTAAGCGCCTAACCTCATTACTACTACTACTGCTGCTGCTGCTACGATGACTACACTGTGAGCAGAACCCGGTCGTGTTCGTACGCGCACAGAGGCCCACGGCTATTTGTTGGTAGATTTGCGAAATGGAGGAGATAGGGAGGAAAGAAAACGAAGAAGAAAGGACCGAACATCTCGAGGTGAGTCAGAGAGCAGACAACGGGTTAAATTGACTTGGTGTCAGTCAGTCAGTTCACCACGAACCAAGAGAAAACCACGACAACGACGTCGACGACATCAACAGCAACAACAACACAAACAAACAACAACGACACACCTCGCAGAAGTGTTCAAGACTAGAAGTCGACTTCGATTCAGTTAGTGAGCATTTAGAGTCGAAATGGAAGTCGCTTCCTTCGCACGCCGCTGTGACGACGAAGACGGCGGACAGATAGAGGCGGTGATTGCCTCGGTCGATCGCCACAGCCGCCGATGATGGCTCACGAGTGAACCAAAGGGTTGTTGTAGCCAAAGGGTTCGCTAAATGCACGAGGCGAGGCGAGGAGAGGTGGCCGGGGGTGCAGGGATGTGGTGCCCGTGTGGGTAGCCTGTCTAGAGGATGCCTATGTGGGTAGCCTATACGGGGAGATGGGGTGCCGTCGGGGACTGACAGGCTGGCTGGCTAAAGCTTTGGGGGGTACGGGTGCGAGGGCTAGCTAACAACAGCAACAACTTGGTGAGTCCGTTTCACCTCGGCAGCCTGGCGGCGAAATGCTGCTAAAAAATGCCGCAGCGGTTGTGGCCTGCAGATATGTTGTCTCGCCAACCGGCCGGGCGGCCGGCCAACTGGGTCTACTACTGCTGCTGCTTGCTGATGCTGTTGCCGCGGCTGTGGCTGAGGTCGGCTCGACTTCGCAGCTGAAGAACTGAGAAGTCACTGATTTATGAGGGCAGTCAGGCACGCAGGCGGCAATGGGTTGGTTCATTGTGGCCGAAATAGAACCGCTGCGGGC
The DNA here is from genome assembly GCA_003439945.1 of Dermanyssus gallinae. Lineage (NCBI taxonomy): Eukaryota > Metazoa > Arthropoda > Arachnida > Mesostigmata > Dermanyssidae > Dermanyssus > Dermanyssus gallinae. The sequence continues at coordinate 234,151 of QVRM01005553.1, read as the reverse complement.
ACAGCCGCAACCGCAGCAGCAGCAACAGAAGTAGTTGCAGTTTCGGTAGCACTCGTAGCTTCAGCAGTGAGTCAGCCAGCCAGCCTCAACTGGCAGGTTCTCGATCTTCAGCAGTACCTTCAGCATCGTGTTCGTCGGCATCGGCCAGGGAGCGTCCTCAGTTCTGGGCTCTGAGCTCGCTTGACATTATGCCCCCACAGAACGACTGACTGACTGACTGGCTAGACCTTTGCTTTCGGCACGGAGAGAGTCATAGGAATAGGGCTATCTCGTTCTGGCGCGCTCACGATGAGGCGGAAGAATTGACGAGTTGTTGTTGTTGTCGTTGTTGTTCTTGTTGCTGCTGCTGCTGCTGTTATTGTTGTTAATGGTGATGGTGATGATAATGACGAAACTGCTGATGGCGATGATGATGATGACGACGACGGATTCAAAGGGTTAGTAGCGCCTGAAAGCCTGCCTATACGATCCGCAGCAAACGGCTAACCCGACCTGCTACTTGTGGGTCTTTTCCTTGAAGGGCTAGCAAGCGAAGGGGTAGCAGCGGTAAGCAGCACAGCCTGCAAAAAACCACAACCAGCTTTACCGCAGATTTCTCCGGTTGGCTCGCTTGTTCGTTGGTTTGTTCGTGTATTCGCTTCGGTCCGGCCTGTTTTTCGGCCGTCTTGTGTCGATGGCCTTCTCGGCCACTGATAGCCACCACGCAGGTAGATAGGATGCTCTATTACTACTACTACTACTATTGCTACGAGTACTAACACAAATAGGCTAGTAAGAACTATGCGAGGATACCGGCTGAGTCCGCGTAAGTCGCTTTCAACCACAACAACAGCAGCAGCAACAACAACAAGGACAACAACAACCGCACGGCAGCAGCAATAACATCATCATCGTCATCATCTTGGGACACATTTTCGGGGCACGTCGGACCGCGGGAGGTCGACCTGTGTAGGTCCGGCACCGATCACTACTCGGACTTACCGTTCAGGCACCGTTCAAGCTCGTCGTGGTGGCCAATCAAAAATGATGAAAATTGTAGTCGCCATAGTCGGTTTCGGTGAAAAAAATGTGCAAACATTGCGGTAAAAAGCGAAATCGTCATATCGACGCCTCCGTGGTGCATTTCGACACAAACGTCTTCAAACTTGGATATGAAAGAAGCCACCACATCTCAGATCACAAGCACTGGCGTATCTCTTTCGTTCACTCTCTCGCGCGCTCTCTTTCTCCCCCTGTCGCTGCCTCTCCCTCACTAAATGTACAATAAGTAAAAAAATGAATGCTTATTTGAGGGTGAGCATGAAGGAAACAACAACAACAACAGGACGCATGTCGAACGCTTCACCTCTCCAAGACGTATTTTATGTCCATACACATGTCCATATTGTAGGTTATCAAGTTCAAATCATGATATACTGTATATATATATATATATATATATATATATATATATATATATATATATATATATATATATATATATATATATATGTATATTTATAAGACTAATCTTCAACTTGGCTTAACAAGTGAGTGCGGTAGAACCTTCGACATGTGTCTTGTTATTGTTGCTGTTTTACTATATGCTCTCCATCAAATAAGCATTCGTTACGTCTGGCGTTCCTTATGACTATACAATTGTTAAGTATCTATAATCTTCCCTAATACACAGGTCATTTGGTTGAAAGAGATGTACAAGTTAGAGCAACAAATCATCGAATCGTTTTACATATGCATGCATAACTCATAGGCCTGCAACTCGCGACTGTGTAAAATAATTGTCATATCAGTAGTCTTAGAATAAATAACAACAACCACATCAATGGTTTGTCTAATTGATCAAATCTATACGATCAGATCTATCTATATATACCAGCGAATCCGGCACAAAATATATGAAAATCATGTATGTATATACATATATACATGCATACATACATAAATTGTATATAACAGACGAGAAAATAATTTATAAAGAAAAGTGTCTCCCTACAACAATATATGCCAATGCTGCGATGCCAATTATCGTAGGCTCATTCCAAAAGAGACTTGTTAGAGTGTCCTATATGCTGTCGGTAGCGTCATATTATTACCTACTATGCTAACATAGAAATGCAACCTATATATATATATATATATATATATATATATGGTTGGTGTTATGCTTAAATATTGTCACAGCTGTGGCTAGTCGGGTGCAAAGTGGCCGACGTTTGATCTTCTGTGGACGATATCGTCTGAACACTGCGGTATTGAGAACTGAAGTATTGTCATTGTTTTTTTAGCGGATACTCTGTAGTAATTGCCTGCGGAAATTAAGCACGAGAGGAAACTTTAAGCGCTGGCATATCCACATATGGATACTCTGTAGCGCATGATCATTAATACCCGCATAACATATATATATATTTATATATATATATATATATTTATATATATATATATATATATATATATATATATATATATATATATATATATATATACATACATTTACTGTGTTTATCTACATAACGCCAATTCTCCATTCATTACACCAGGTTAGATGAGGTTTCACTGCAGAGTAGTTCACCGTGCTTTCAGAAAATTGGAAGATAGCGCCTAAGATACCTAGCTCATTTTTCATTATAAATAAAAACGAAGGTGCTTTTTGTTGACACTGTGTGTAAAGCACGTAAGCCATAATAATTTTAAGCAATTTATTGACGGAGTACAGATGTCTCAACAAAAAAAATATGGATTGCCATTCCCCATTATTTTTATTTTTTATGCCAGCAAACTTAGATAATGATATTCTACTTAGGCTCTTAAATATTTAAGGAAAATACTAAGATAATAGTAAGACTAATAAATAATAAGAGCCCTACCCCTAACTAAATAGAACAACTGGTCTTGAAATAAACGGTCGAAAAATTCAAAGCAACAAACAGTTGGGCTATTCACGATAAGACCACTAACAATAGTGTTGACTAATATTAGACGAGACTTCCCGAAAACAAAGTTCACAAGTGACGTGACAAATGCGCGAAAATCCCAAATGATGTTAACAAAAAGAGGCGAGCAGCACGATTGACTGTGCATTCATAATTTGATCTACTGATATGCGTACAACGCGGCACTTTCGATTGAAAAATCTTGCCTTTACAGACTAGTTCAGCGTATTGTCATCAGTCGACCTTTATAGATGTTTAACCCGACTTAAAGTCACCCATAACCCGTAACATCATTGTGTTAAAGATATTTTATCCCAAATGCCTAATAACGATTTATGCTTAGGAGGTAGGTCAAAGATACTATTGGTGAGCCACAGCCACCTGATATTATATTTAATCGAAATCCAGCTAAAGTTCAAGCAGCGTTGCACCCTATATCGAAGAATCGACATCAAGAAAAAATGTTTTGTTTTACATCTAAGTATTTCGCCATATATATATATATATATATACACACATATATATATATATATATATATATATATATATATATATATATATATATATATATATAACTATATTTCAGAAGTACACAGAATGAATCCCTTCAATGTATTGCATAAGAGCTACTATATATATATATATATATATATATATATTCAACGTGTCGGCAAGGCGCTCAATCGTTCGACAGGGGACACTAGACCTGCACCAAAGACTATCGCTGGGCATTCAACGGGGTAATGCCGCCTCTGTGCGTGGAACTCTGCTAGACTGGACACGCCCGAACCTGAAAGATATGTGACGTTTTCACTTGATTTGTCCGGTGTGCACGTTCATAAGGAGACAATTTTTGCCTCTTGCATATAAGCAAATAAAACTGTTACTACTAAAAAAAATATTTATATATATATTTATATATACATAGATATTTATATATACATATATATTTATATATGCATATATATTTATATATACATATATATTTATATATACATATATATTTATATATGCATATATATTTATATACAGTTCCAGACAAACAAATCCATCACATCTGAGTTTAGGCATACTATGCAATCACATGTAAAAGTGATATAGTAAACATGACAATACCACTCAAAAGTCATTTAAGTTATATTTAACGCACTACCACTATGTGGCACTAGACTTGGAGTTTTCTGAATTACTGTTTAAACATTTCAAATTAAATGTGTCGTAAAATAACCCTGTCACAATAAAAACACATTTAGTTTTAAAACAAACTGAATTGGCATTGATACAGTGTACTCATCAATTACTTGCTCTGGCATTCCTCCTGCTCTTCGCTCATAGCATTCCTGAACTTCGGAAGCGAGCTGGAACTTCGGCATTTCCACTCATTTTACACATGTTCGATTGATGCTGGACACTTTTTAAGCTAAATCTATTATCTGTGAGGTACCCTGAGCAAGTGCAGCAGCGTGCGGCCTAGCATGGTCGTGCATAACGACGAACTTATTATCAACATCCCTTGCCCTTGAATTGACATGACGTGGGGCATCAGAATTTCGTTAACGTACCGTTAGGCACCCTAGTTAAACCTCTTCATCTATAAGAACCGTTGACTTATGAAAGCTCCACAGGTTGGGTTTTCCTGCCTAAGGAGATTGCACCCAAACTCTGATTTAATCATGAATCGAACTTCAATCACCGGTTGAACCGCAGCCATGACTGACACGCTTGTATATATATATATATATATATATATATATATACAAGTAAAATCTATCGGAAATAATTAAACCACAATTAAATCAAGTTTCGCTCTAAGACAAATGTATGGTTGAGTTGTCGAAATGGATTTGAGTTACTATATACATTTATATATATATATATATATATATATATATATGCATACATACATCTAGAATTGATAGATCTAAGTGAAGCGCGGCATCTCGCAGTCTAATAAGAGCCAGTGACAGCAAAATAATGAGATTCCACCGTGTCACATCGAGAGCGAATGGCGGCAATAATAAATTCAAGACACAACATTGTTTAGATTTATCTATTTTTTTTACATATGTCGACCATATCGTCGATCTATATACGAGAATGACTGAAGCGCTCACTCTCTCTCTTTCTCTCTCTCTCTCCCTGCCAGAAATGGAAATTAAAAATACAACTGAAGAACGAGAATCCGAGATAATGATGAGACGTAACGCGAGCGACAGAGCACGACGCATCTAAACAGAAGGCCCTCTAGATGGAGACGAAAAAAGAAAAACGCTGAGATAGAGCAAAGGAGAAAGCAAATGCATTGGGATGATTGCACTGGGGGACAATCTGCAACATCGGAATCGAGCTCGAAAGATTAACGCATGGGAAGAACATTTGGTGTCACCGTTCCGATCGAATCAACTTCTGCGGGTATGATGGCCCAGCCCGAGGACGTTGTTGTTGTTGCTGCTGCTGTTGCTGTTCTTACTATTTTTGCCGTTTTCATTATTTTCAAGTCTTCTATAGCTGGCGTTGCTGATGTCGCTGTCAGTGCGACAGATTTTAATCATTTATATCTTTGTAGGGTATATATCTAGCCTTTTATAACATAAGTCTGTAGCGGATTCATGTTTTAAGCGTTGTGTTTTCGCATGTTGTCTAGTACTCTCGTAGGCATTACAGAATGGAAATGTGTTGTACAGCAGTGCTGTACGTTACCTTAGCCCGATGGCAAGAAGAAGCGGCGTATCAAGGTCTGAGCTGGTAAAAACTCTTCACATTAGTTATTAACATTGAAGATCTTAACCGATTGCAAACAACAACAGCGGCATTATAAAAAAGAATTATATACGATTTTTAAACAAAATACTACGAACAAGTCTCTCTCTCTCTCTCTCTCCCTATGGGCGCAAATAATTACACTATGAGAAACAACAACAGCGACACCAATACCATCACAAACATTTCGACCATCATTATCAAAACAACGACAGCTGTTAACCTATGGGACCGCGTCAAGAAAATGACGGATTTTACAACGCACTGGAACGAAGAGTCACAAGCTTTTTGACAATATGCTGCGGAAGATGACAGGGCTGCCGCCCTCTTAATTCGCTCGCGCCTCCCCTTGGCCCCCGGGTTCGAACACTCGCCAGGTAAATCAGCTCAGGTTTATAGCGAGTTGTGCTGACAGCGATATGCCACCGCATCAGCCGGATAGCTGTTGCTGTGTTTCCTGTTTTTGTTGTTGTTGTTGGTGTTACTGCCGCTGCCGCTGCTGCTGTTGTTTTAATTTGGTAGTATTTTTGGTCTGCTTTAAGCACAACGCACACACACACACAGGCACTTACAGTGACGTTTGCAGTAGGTCATCTGGCCTGCAGGTCTAAAACGCTCATTATTAAGCAAATGCCTCAAGGTCGTCGTGGGAAAGTTCAACGTGGCTGAAAGCAAGAAGACAGAACACGACGAAAGAGAGCAGGTAGGTGAACAATGAGCAAAGCAAACAAGCAGTTGTTGTTAGCGCTACCATTTCTGTTGCATATTGTGTTATAATATATTTGTTGTATTGTGGTTGTTAATATCAGGGTTAGTATTAATGTAGTTAAGTGGACACATCAATAACATGCGCGGCGGCACGATGATGCATTAATTAGGCAGATTTCTTCTATCAATGATGTGTGTGTGTGCTTTTTTTTCATTCAGTACGTGTCTAGTCTTTTTATGTTGTCAGACGCAAGCGAACAAGCTCATAAACAACATTTTTGCATGACGCATAGTCATATAAATTCATCGAAATAGTTCACCGTCAGTACTGCATGCGTTACCTAGAATGTGGCATAGAACGTACGCTAGCACAGTTGTTAAGTTTGTCCTCATCCACTTCTTTATTTGTAATAAAGATGTGATATACTATATTTTACGTGTCGATTGTTTTTCCTAAATATTAGAATCCGTTAAAAAATGGGATCGTGTTTTGCTAAGCAGACGCATGAGTAACCAGAAGAGAAAAGTACATTATATCATGCAAGCCACGAAAACGAGTAAATGCAAATGTTTTCCGTAAGAACTAAACGTAACTTCTTCTACGTTTTAGTTACGATAGAATACAAATCAATTTGAGTGACTGAAGACACAATGGCGCATATTTTACATACATTTATCTGCGGCCCGCATTTACTCCCGGTTCTGACTAAAGGCCGAACCCCAAAAATATAGGCAAAATAGAGAATTGCCGTCACGACTAGTTAAGTAAACATTTGCATTTATTATTGCATTATAGCTTGACGGCTTCTTAACGAGGCACGCAAATGGCATGTCCTATAAAAACATTTTGCTAGGTATATTGGTAGTCAGCTAAGATTTAGGGAACAACGTTTTCAGTCTTTATCCAGTCCACTTATCAAGTACGGTCATATGAAGCATTTTTGCATCGAGTTGAAACCTATCAGCACGGACCCCCGCTGTTCTCGCTTTCTTCAAGGTTTGTCGGGGAGGGGTCTAGACATAATCAAATCGAACCCATGTTTTCAAGGCGTTGACCGATTGGAGACTACTTATGCCACTATTTCGTATTTACTAGATAAGTATAGCATAATATAAACTTGCCTGCATTATCACATAAAAACGAAGGTGTGCAACGATTCGTCATGATCATACATGTATTGTTTCCAGTATACATACTTCTGCAAGGGGAACGCAGCAGTATGTATTATATACTGCGTTCCCCTTGCGTCCTTGGTGGCGATTAACCAATCGCCAAATAGGGGGGGGGGTACTATTTGAATTTGTTTGCGCCCATTTTGGCCATTTGCTGAGCAAACAACAACAAGCGATTTCAAGACTGATCACGGCTTTTAGAGTAATGAATCAGTCGTTTTTTTTTATTTTGTTAGTTATTTTGTATGTACATACAGCTGCGCATTGGTTTTATTTTTCAATTCATATTACAAATTGGTTGTTCTAATTACGTTAGCTGACGTTGAGCAAATATGCTGCCTTGCTCGAAAAGTGAGTCCATTCCAGAAGCAACATCTGTGACACGCTTTGAGTGCACCTGAACGGCAGGTGTCTCAGAAGCGTGTTCATAGCCTTCCACTGACTTTCTGTATTTAGTCAGATGGCGTTCCCGGACAGGAGAGCTGTATATGTGAAATTGCTAAGAACAATACATTTATAAAGACGAATGTACTTATGAGGTTCGTTAGAATGAGGCGGCGAAATCTGGTATTCATAAAATGTAAGCCACCTTTAGCACGCTCGCACCAAATGATCCCTACCTGGGCTTTTTCCGGCAGATGAGTGTAACAACAGCAAGGCGGACGGAGAGGAGAAACATATAAAACTAGAAAAAAATACAGACAGAACAAACAGACGGGGCGCGGAGAGTGTATCTCTACTTGCGCGTTATATTCTAGCGTCTGTTCTTCATTCTAGCGACCAACCTAGAGACATTGGCATTCCAAGGAGCGCAGTGTTAAATAGATCGAAATGCGAGAATACTACTACAGGTGCTCTAACACTAGCACACGCGAAGCGAGTAATAACGCGTTTATGCAGCTGCAGCAGCAGCAGCAACGACGCACGATCATCACCTACGCGATGCGGCGTGGACTAGGGTGGTGCATGCGTTATAGTTAGCTAACCAACCAACCAACCAAGGGTAGTTCGGCCCAGGCCTCGTGTCGGGCCCTTGGGCCGGTTGCCGATCCCAGCGGCGTTTCGCTTCGGTTAGCGTGCCAAGCACGGCGAAATGGGATCGTTCTTGCATCAGCACCAACAACAACCACAACAGCAGCAGCCGCAGTGGTCGTAGAAACAGTTATCGTTGAGCGCGTCAGCCAATCTTCTGCATCCTCCGCAATACGCGGTTGCGTTTTGGGTGATTTCAGGTCATCCGACGAGCTAATGCGCTCGTCTTTCGCTAAGTACTCGTGGTGCGTCGGTCTCTGTGAGCGCGGCCGACGTTCCACCATTTCTCGTACTTCGCAACGGGTTCCACCTCATAGCCAGAGTTCATCGACACCTATCAACAAACTAATCGTACTCACAGTACTGGGCTTATACTATATATACTATTATATACTATTAATACGACTAACATTACAACTATGACGATCACTACTACTTCTACAACTTCTGCTAGTACATTTTTTCTACTCTTGCCTCTACTGGAACTACCTTCAGCGCTGGCACTGAACGATCCATGCACCACGAACGATGACTCGGCAACACGTTGTAGTTAGGCGTATCTTTACATGCCTTGCACACATATCCAAGTATGGTAAACGCACGAAAGCATACGAATCGAGCTCACACGATCGGAATCTTCATTCACCTTAGCTGGTTCGCAACGATACTGCGCAGCGGTGAAGCCACATATTTACCTCGTCTACATATATATCCGTCCAACCCTGTTCTCGGCCTCGACTCCACGACGAGCGGGCGATGGTTCAACGTAATAGTGGTGGTTTTGGCGGCGCAAGAATTTGCGTTGATGTCTGGTCATCTCAATTATTATTGGAGGCAGTAATAGCAGCGGAGCAATAGTAATCATCGTAAGAGTAGTTGTGTTGTTAGCTATTAGCCGTCTGTCCGACAAGTTGATCTTGCGGATTTGTTTATCGATATTATATTAATGCCTTGTTATTTACAGCAAGCAAAAGCGCCTAGTTACTGCAGACGCTAAACCGTGTACAGCCAGGCAACTCTATATTAGGCCGCATATGGGCTGATACAACTGCAGCTGGTAGCGCCTGTGCTGTTGTTGGTGGTGGTGATGGTGATGGTTATGTTGTTGGTGGTGTCGTAGTTATTATCAGGGTTAGCGGTTAGCGGTGGGCTATGCATCTCACTGTGCCTCCTTGGCAGTTTAGTATTTCCAAGTATTCTGCACTCACCTCCAGCACAATCTTTTCTTCCACCCGCGCCTACCGCGCTCTTGCCACTTAAGTCTGATAGGTTAGCGCTTTCGAGCACCTGCCATTCTGTCAATGTTGTCATGATAAAAACGAAATAACATGATGGTAACCTTTTGACTTCCCCTCCCCGCCCCCCCGACCACTGTTTGGCTCACCGGAACTTCACCTCTTTTTCTTAAATGCCGTATCACTCATCCGCACCCGTCACAAGCGTTGCCATCGTCTCTAAGTAACAGTCTGCTTTCAGGCTATACTATTGGGTCTACAATTTTTTTTTTTTTAATTTTATAATGATTCTTTACGGACAAAACCGAAAAAAACTTTTTTGTAGCCCTATACCTGGACTGTTTTTGGCTTTTACACGCAATGTGATTAAAATCGCACCTAAATTGTGATTACGGGGCAGCATGCCGCATCTACTACAATTGTCACAAAGCTCGCCGAAAATCGCACATCGTTTAGGGTCATTGTTCACTGGACTCTGGTAGACAGTTTTGGCAGATAGGTGTCCGATCAGGTGCGCCGGCAAGCCCTAGAAGTGCTAAATTCAGTTCCAGATGCCACGACTACACAATGTAATCTTAGTGCTGATCGGCCTAGCACTGCGCATATTTTTCACTAAACTCAAACAGCTCTACCTCACTGAAGCGACTTGCCGCGCCATTTTATAGTTGAGCTTTTTTGAGTGTCATTTTAACGCTACCAGGTTTTCACATATAAATATAATTTCACACAAATTTAGCCCTCTAAGTGCGCTAGCGTTTGACTGCTTTTCTTTGTCAGATCACGGTTAGTGATGCGGTCGATGATTCTCTTTGTATGCATTGTTACAAAAGGAAGAGCATATTAGAGAAGAACCACAAAACTAAATCAAATAGAGCTGGTTGATTTAGCAATGATGCCTTACTGTGAGAGAACTGCGCTCTGTAATAACAGTAAAAATATTCGCCTACAGTTTGTCATGTAAAATTACATCTGATGTCCGCGATTGGGACTCGTTGTTTGGTAGTGACTTATCCCGATCGCCTGCAGACCGGACACTCAGTGGATTCAAGTCACATTGTCTTTATATGGATTTTTGATACAATTTTAAAAATAACTTATAAGTACAGACATAATTCACTGCGTAATCACTTGCCTCTCTTGAATCATAAAATTGTAGGTCATGTACTATCAAGGGAGGCGACCAAAATGCGTTCGCCCTTACTACATACGTCTCAGACAAGTTATGTTTCATGGGTAATGTATTTCTAACGAAGCCTATAATACAAACTATTACGGCGTTTTAAACGCAACCATGCTAAGGAGACTACCTGACTTACTGCCAGCTCAATACACATTTGGTCTAACTGCAGCGACATAATGGTCCAACAAAAGCAGCTTTATAGAAGTAAATGTTTTATGGCAGGAGTGTTTATGTTGGAGCGCGGCAAGACTTCACAGATATTCCAGAGAAGTCTTTGTGGGTTTTGGTTTAACCAGAGTGGCGACTGGCACCCGTAAACTCTCAGTTGCCTAAATGGAGACAAAATTTGGACAAATAAAAGGTCAATTTGTGTTACCAATATACAGTTGTGAGGTTTAAACGTTTCTCAGGCTGGATTTGAGCCAGTTTAATCAAATCGAAATAGCTAGGCCAATAAGCCTCTAATAGATACATTTCTGTATCACCAAATACAGCTATTTATTTGCTAGAAGCCAACCCAACCAGTGATTCAATTAATACAAAGTAACGTCGATGTACGTCGTTACGGGCAACTGATGAACGACGGACGAATATGATGTTACCTTATTTATGATCAAGAGCTAACCTCTGTGGCTGCCTCTGACACCTAAGACTCCGTAACTGTCTGTGACAATAGCCATGCCATGCCAAACGGTGCCAATCGCGAGAAAAGCCAGGAAGAATGACGCAAGGCTATGTTCAAACGGGAAATCCGAACCGCCGCGTGCCTTTTATGCATGCACTGTAGTCGTGTTTGTATTTAGCTTTCGTCGTCTATACGTAAGGTCGTGGTGCACAAATGTACGAAACAAATGTGCTACACAATTACGCAGCCACAGTAACACGTTACAACACGCATCAGCGAGATGCAGCGAGTCGCCGTTTCTAATAATCGCTTGATCAGTCTGAACATCGGCTCCATTACCCTGCTGCAGTATGTATCTGCGTGACTGTCTGCTTTTCTCCCTATACACGATGGCGGCGCCGACGACGTCAACTACGACATCGGCGTGAAATCGCCTCAACTGAACGTCCGGCCAAGCGGACGCGGGCGGTCGCCTCGGTCTGTCCGGACTGGACTGCCGATCGATCATTGATCACGTCGCCGCCACGTTCCTGTGCGAACTGTGAATGAAGCAAGCATTCAGCGAGGCTCAGCGAGGAACTCTTTGTCATCACTGTCATCACCATCACCACCACCACCACCGTCACCACCATCATCGTCATCGTCAGGGTATCATTAGGAGTGTTATGGGGCCATCCAGTGTGTAAGTTTGCCACCACGACCGCTACTACGTATCGACGTATCGATACCACCGGCGATGACCTGTACGAAAGAGATTGTCCTCCTCGTCTGTCGCTAGGCGATGGCGCGTTTTTGTTCTTGGTGTTTGTTTAGCCCCGATTAGGGCGGGGTAGTCCCCCGTCCCCGCTCTCCTGTGCTTAGCATATTTCATTGTTGTTGTTGTCGTTGTTATTGTTATTGTTGTTTTTGTTGTTGTTGTTGTTGTTGTTGTTATTGTTTTTGCTTTGGTTCTGCTTGGCAGTCAGACTTCCCCACACTGCAGCGGATTCCAAAGGCGGCATGTGGCAACAAAGGCTGTGCAGGCGTCGCTTGAGGCCCGCTGGCGACGAACGTTTGAAGACATCCGCCAGTTTTTCGGCTAGTCGGTTCGTACGTCAGCTAGCATGGCGATCGTCTGTCACAGGTTGTCTCCAATAAGCTCTAGTGTAACTTTTACTACTAAACCTTTACTTTTTAACACTAAAAGTGTGAATTTATTATAAAACTGTAAATGTAAGGGATATGCGATGCAGTGTTCTGGTGGGGGATGGACGCCTCCGCCCGATTAGCACTTCGACTTCATCTACACCGGTTCGCTGTGTAGCACGTCGCTCAGGCACTCTTGACCTTTTAAAGGCCGGGCCGCCCTTACTCTCAGGATATCGTAAGCAACACAGGTCGAGAGCCACTCCGTTTTCCTCTCACTTCCCAGCGTTAGATAAACAGGTCGAGAGCCACTCCGTTTTCCTGTCACTTCCCAGCCTTCTCTCCTCCGTCAGCTGCTTGCTCAAATCGATGACCAATCGTTTTTTGTTTCTCTCTTCGAATCGCGTAAATTACTGAAGCAAGATGTGTTTAGCGTTGTTTTCTCGTGTTTGTTCATACGAAACACATTAGAAGGAAATATGCGTGTATTTCCGAATCTTGTAAGGTGTGCTTGGCGACATTCGTGCTCGATGAGCACCTGATTCGGGTAGTTTTCGAGTCTCCCCTCCCCCCGCTCCACTTCAACAGTTCTGGTGCACCAAACCTAACAATCGGGAATCACCGTCATCATCAACCGTCTAGTCCATATTTCTCATCGCATCGGCTCGTCGCCACTCGACACGAGAGTGTTTCTCCTGGCCTCCCCATTAGTCATCACATCCTGTGCTGAGGCCTACGATCTGTTGGCCCGTTCACGAAGCAAGTGCTAACGAAGTCCCACCCTGCAAGCACCGCAGTTTGCAGTTTGCGTCGCCAGCGTTGGACCTGAAGTGCGAGCACCAGTTTGCTAGCTTAGCAAATTGAAAACTGGCCTCTTAGAACTGGTTAGAAATTAGACAAACTAGAAAGCGAGCCGTTAGCCTACTAACCGCTACATCTTCTAGTATTATTAGTACTGCTGGTGCTACTAAACGTTTTCGGGCTGACCCTCAGCCAAGATTTAACGTCCACGGAACAGTTTTTTACATTGCTTCATAGACGGACATGCCCCATAAATACAAATCGGTGCAACGGTGGGGCTCGAACCCGCGCACCTATGTGTCTCCTCCCGTTACGAGGTGCAGACAAATGCATCACGCCACCGGACTCGACACTACCACTACTACTACCACTACTACTACGACTAGTACAATTACTTCTAGTGTCAGTACCACTACCAGTGCAGCCACCAAGCAATCAAACAAGACAGACTACTCGACGAATACGTTTATTCATATACATATGCACTAGAAATCCGTCCGCTAACAGACATACCGTCGACTGTCACCTGCGTTACGCTTCCCTCTTTTTGTTTTGTCTTTCCTTTTCCCTGTTCCTCACACGATCTGTGTGATGTGACAAGAGCCCCATCATCAAGACCAACAACTGCAGTAGCAGCATCAGCAGCAGTGGCAGGATGAGCTACCACAGTGGCAGCCAACTAGTCAAACAAGCCAAGCCGAGATCGCCGACGAGAGCGGGTTACCAAACAAACGAGGACAATAGGAGACCAAAGAGACCACGCGTGCACCAGAGAGAGAGAGAGAGGGAGGCAAAGATAGGGAGGGAAGAGAGAGAGTTAGAAGGAAGAACGAGACACCGCAAAAGATCGCGCAAGGTACAGGAGAAGCCAGCCAGCCAGCCATCGAGTCATTCAGCCAACCAACCATCTTGCTAGCTAGCGACGAGCAAGCGAATGACGATGCTCTGTCTGTCTGTCTGCCCTGTCTATCTGTCGAGTCGTAGTAGTAGTAGTTGATCGCGGGGCGGCAGCTGCGGCTGGTGGTGGTGCGGCCAACGATGGCGCCGCCCCTTGAGGTGGGCGGTCGGCGGGCGGGCGGGCGGGCGGGAGAACCGGCGCCACCAGAAACAGTAGCAGCAGCAGCAGCAGCAACAACGGCAACCGCAGCAGCTATCGCGGCTTCATCGCAGCGCCGATCGCGATGCCTAGATGCACCAGACGACGTGGCGAATGAGCATGCAGATGACAACGAGGAGAACGACGACGACGACGATGATGATGGGTTGAGGGCGAAGATCGGACGACGGGGGTAGTGCTGTTGCTGCTGCTGCTGCTGCCGCTGCTGATGATGATGATGATGATACTGATGCTGAGAGGTCTATTTGAGGAGGGTGTGACGAGGCGCGGCGGGGGGGAGAGGAGGAAGACCTGGTATACTACTATTACTACTACTACTACTACTACTACTACTACGACGATGACTGGTTCTGGTACAATCATCATGGCGGCGGCGGCGGCGGCGGTCAGGATGCTCCGCCACGCAGTACCACAACCACCGCCACTACCGCCAGCGCACCAGCGGCGACAGTGACAGACAACGAACGATGATAAACTAAGGCTACAGGTTCAGTACGCCATCTTAGCGGTGGATTGACGTGGTCGCTTGTAGTTTGCAGTGCAGTAGTAAGTGCAACGCCAGAAACAACAGCAGACAGCGGCGGTGACGTCAGCGGCTGTGATGATGGCAGCAAATTGGCGTCACACCAGAAGACAGCCGAAGGGACACATCCATCCTTCTTCTGCTGGTGCTGCGGCTGCCGCTGCTGCTGCTGCTGCTTCTGCTGCTGAAGGCGGTGACTTCAGCGGTGAAGCATTCATTGCGCTGCCGCATGACGACTCATTGTTGTCGTCGTCGTCAACAGCAGAAGCAATAGCGACGATGAAGGCGATGGCCATAGTCGCCGCCGCCGCTGCCGCTGCTGCTGCTGAAGGAATAGTTGAGCTGTGATGTTATATTAGCGGCAGCAGCAGGCGGGATCTCAGTCGGTTCGCAAGCGCAGCCGCAGACAGCAGGCCTCAAAGACGCAGGGAGGGGCGGACAGCGGGTGAGGAATAAGGTTTAATGTTGGCAGATCGAACTGGGGGGGGGGGGCAATGGTATGCATAGGGCATATGGTAGTCGTAGTAGTAGTAGTAGTGTGATTGGAATTGTAGAAGTAGAAGAAACAGTAATAGATAAGGCGGTGGAGGCTGCCGCCACGTGGAAGCTTATCTACTGGGGGGCCGAAGGAGGACGGAAAGGCAGAGAACAATCGCAGAGGTGACATGCTGCTGCTTGTCATGATGATGACGATGTTGATGGTACTAGACGTAATGGTAGTGGTGGCATACTGACGTTGGTGGTACTGTTGGTACTGTTCCGGCCGATAATAACAGCAGCAACTCCTGCTGCCAGCCGTCTATGGTTACCCATGGTCGTGTGGCCGTTGTAGTGTTCGTTCCGACTGCGTTGTGGGATGAAGCGTAGTTTTTGTTGACGCTGAGGTGCAGACGCTAAAATCTGTGCCAAAGAACACGAGGCCAGACTGCGAAAATGAAGAGCGAGGTGCAGACGCAGAGAGGACGCAGTCGCACATACACAGACAGGTAGACTGCAGAACTGCCGCTACCGACGAACAGCAATAGTGCGAAAGGCGCTGAGGCTGACATTATTAATTAATGATGGAAATGATAATTAAAGTAGCAATAGATGGTTTTATTAATGTTGCTGTTGTTGCTAAATGCTTACTGTTGTTGGTACTGTTGTCGGTACTGTTGTCGTCGTCGTCGTCGTTACTGCATTATTGTTACCCGCGGTAACCGCAACATGACGAGGCGACTATCTACCGATCGAATTAAGCCCCTTTGCTGCTCTATTTTGCTATTCATTTAGGCGGCAGACGATCTGCTGATGTCGCTAGATTAGTCACTTGTCGTCAGCGGCCTATCCGTAAGACAACGTGCGAGACATCCAACCGGTAGCATGTAGACAAACGGCTGCAACTAAACATACAGCCACGTCCGAGTAACACCAATCGAATGCGCACACGAACAGAAACACGAAATACGACGACCTTCCTCGAGGCAATCTGCGATTAGAAAGAAAACAGTGTATCTGTGCCGTACGTAGCCATGCTGTTGCACAGTGATGAAGGCGACGGTTAGTCTTTAGATAACAGCGCTAGATTTACAGGTAAATTATAATAACGATTAGTTTCGGCATAATAATAATAATAATAATAATAATAATACGCCAGATTGAATAGAATACAAAGTTTAAAGAGTACAATGAGGTCATGAAAGCATGCGATAAATACACACAGACGCAAGCGGAATTATCGTTGCATCAGTTGAACATGGCCACATATATATATATATATATATATATATATATATATATATATACTACTCAAATTAGTTAGTAACTTTTCGTATCTAGACGTTATACGAACTCCAAGTTCTCTTATAGACAGACATATCGAGGAGATTTAAGCAAAAGCCACGTCTGCAATGTTTTTATCAGACAATATGCTTAATGTGGACGCAAAAACAGCTATAAATTGCCTTAAAATCGAAGTAATCTCTATACCAACATACTGCCTTTCTGCAATTGCATCATAATGGACCCTGAACGATTTAAAAAATCTAGACAAGCTAAAAGCCTGCAATGTTAAACGTGTATTTAAAATCGAAGTAATCTCTGTACCAACATACTGCCTTTCTACAATTGTATCATAACTGACCCTGAACGATTTTAAAAAGTCTAGACAAGCTAAAAGCCAATGTTAAACGTGTCTTAAGGCTCCAAAGTGCGCGTCGCTAACAGTTGCCTTAGAGATGTGTGGAAAGAGAACACTTTTTGAAGACCTAGCACTTAACAACACACCATTTACAGCAGATATTCTAGACTCATATTGGGCCTATAGAGGGAACAGAAATTAATTATTTTTAGCTGAGAACTATACTAATGGCCCGTCCTTTTGTTCACAAAGATGGAAACGAGCCACGCAAAAGAACCGCTCTGCTGAACAACTTGGTACGGATACCACCATCACATATGCATGAAGCCTAGCTGTTTTAGTACTGAGAAGATAAGTTTGTAGTTATTGTGGAGAGTGCGATATTGAAAGGCACCATATACTTGCGTGTGTAAAAATTTGCAGCCTATCATTTAAAATTAAATACATACTGTGAGACCGTACTGTCACATTGTGACTCATTGTAAAACTTGAATAAACTGTCTACGACTTTGATAAAGAACCTCCGACAAAGGAATTGGGCGGTCCTTTTGTCCCTGTCGTGGTCTTCAGTCTTTCTCGTAGCTTCGACAGTAGTCGTTTACTCAAAAGGCCAAAACGTCTAATGTTTCGACAGGCCACTGGGCCAAGGTTGTGTGATTGGACAAGTGCTGCATATCTCTCCATCATATTTATTTCGGCCGTTGAGGTGACATAGCCTTCTCTGACCGCTCTGCTGAATGACCATTAAGGCTGCGACTGAGTCTGCCACTGTTGCGTCCCAGGTAAGCGGTTGACCGCGTTCGAAAGGTTTAAGAATCATCCCGTCCGACATCTTAACATTGCTTCGGTATAAGCCGGTTGGCTTTAGGGTGCTTGGGTAGCTTAAATACTGACCGCCTCATATATGAACTCCAGAAACTTTTTATAACGTATGGTTACTTAGTATAGGAATTACCCTCGTGAGCGTGTCTAGTACAAGTATATAATCAGCAGAAAATTAGTATAATGTTGCATTTATACATTGCCGTAACGACCATCAAAACGATCGTCATAAAATACGCGTTTGCCTGAATGTATTAGTTTTTGAGCGGTGCGAATTGTCCCAAGGTTATGAGTTTGAGGTCTTAGGTGTGAAGGCTGATAAAGAAACTTTATTTTTTGCGAATTCTCTTCTAAACGACCATGTCGCATTTTCTGACCGACGCTATATGTCCTTCGGAAAAAGCAGAATTTTCTCACGAAGACGACGTTTTGCTTAGTTTTTGCATAGGAGGACTGGTTGTTTCGCACTTGCACATTTTGTGCTTCTATGTCGGGCAATAACAGCAGCGTCAGGGATTTTTGTAATATAAGGAGAGACCCCCTATATATATATATATATATATATATATATATATATATATATATATATGTATTAAAAAACAGGTACCCCGATCGAAATTGAAGCGCATGTTGTTAAGCCTCGTTCAATCAATGAGTTCTCCCTCTTAAATGCCCGAATCCTTGTTTTCTTGCGAAGTGGCCGAGGAATGGTAAGTGAGACTTTCTGGAGTGCTTAAACTTCTGAAAACAGACAGGTTACAAACAAAGAATGAGAACCGTCCGCAATCAGCCAGTTGTCTAGATCATGCGTAAGGCTATGTATATAACAAATGCATTTACGTGCTTTTAGGACACGGCATAGTTTTTTACACGTACAACTTAATATGGATGAAGATATACTCATATATTACATTTTTGTATACAATTATTGAAGTTAATATATAGAGTGTGTCAGATACTCTTTTGGCAATGACAGTAACTAGCAACGCAAAGTATATTCATATATATAGTTTCCGTACATCATTTGTATTATTGATATGGAATTCTTATTATTCTCTTGAAAATATCTTTGTTATTTGATTAAGTAAAATGCTATTCAGCCCTATATTATTGTTAAAATTATATCTTAAGAATACGTTTATCCGCTCATCCATATGGTTTTGATTAAGATGTACTTCTATTCCTCACGAGCACATGATCTCTGATCTAATCTCTGGGCAACCTCCTCAGTACAGAGGCTGTATGCTTTCAAGTGTATGTGCAAGTACTCATAAATAAGGCTATATATATATATATATATATATATATATATATATATATATATCCTATGTAGGTTATATAGTCTTATCATGGGCAGTTAGTCCACCTCATGCACTTTGCAGATAATGTACATAGATTGGCGACACTACATCCGATGACGGAGTGGAGCCTGCGTATAGCACGCGGCCCAGTCATGTGTGTCCGACGCCTATGTCTGCACCACAGGCATCGAAAGACGCCGCAGCCCCCGTAGATGTACAACCGAACTACCAGACTACATGAGTCTACCACATGTATGAGTTGTTGATGCTGGTCGTTGTTAATGCCACCAACCGTCAACTTCTTCGAGCAGCGCCAGTTCGACTTCGGCCACCGATGTCTCTGATGCCTCGGCCCGAGGCCTCAACAACAGTTGCAACTTATGGGCTTGCCTGATGGGGTTGAGGTTCGTGTGAAGGCAATATACGAGACTTGTCAAGTGCACGGTGAGGAATTCCCACCAGATCAAGAGGGAAACCTAGAATGGACAGAGAGAGAGATCGAGAGAGAGAGAGAGAGAGAAAGATAGATACAGCATTTGCGCAGCCAAGCGAGTCGGACGCGAATGGAACCCAGGCCCCAGTCGTCAGCACACTGTGCTGCTCTAAACAACGGACGAAGTATTTTTCGCGCAACGTACCTCACCTGGAAGTGATTTGGCAATAAATTACAAGGGTCGTTTAAATAGAATTTAAATATGAAGTCGAGTAGAGTGGGCTACTGCTACTTGTGGGAGAACGCCGTCCACGCTGCACGCACATAGACAAGTACTACAAGTCGATCCCACCGTTAAAAGCTTGCCTATAGCTACTGACACCATTGCTCTGGGAACCTCTATCGTCGCGCCGGTGAGGGTGGTCCCGCAGGCTGGGTTCTACGTACACGTGTCGATATATATATATATATATATAAATATATATACATGTATATACATACACATATAGGTTTATATATATATATATATATATATGGCATAGGGTTGTTGGCGAGTGGACATCCGATTTGGGTGACTAATAGGTAAGCCATACATGTGAGTGTGTGCGACGTTCGTCTTACGATAGCACCTTATTCGACGTAAACAGAGCGAAATTTCTAATACAGAGCTAAATCTAAATCAAATCTGGACACTCAAACGCAGTCGCCTACTTTATATATATATATATATATATATATATATATAGCGGAATTAAAAACGAATGCAACTCTAGAGATGGTAAATATTGCCTCTCTTTGGAGGTGTCCAAAATAGCTACGTCGATTATGGTTAAGTCAGGCGATCTATGGTAGATGTTTTGCGTCCTGTATTGACATCATTTTTATTGTTGTTTTTAACTGTTGTTGTTTTACTGTCTGTACTGCGCGTATACATATGTATACAGTTGTGTGTGCCGATCTTGATTTTTATTTGAACACATTTATTATGAATGAACAAAGGTGACTGTGTGTTTTATTTAGTCTAGAACAGTTTCCAAATAGTGCAACTCCAATGGTGCTCGACGCAGATATCTCTTATATACAAGTTTCAATTAGATAAGGCGAAAGCCATCATGATAAGAGCTAATAAGTGAGACTGGTACATCCAAGCCCTACAAAACGTAGCTCTGAAGATTTGTTTTGCATAACACGCATGTATGATTCTTGTCGTCTTTTTAAGCAATATTTATCTCTCAAAGCTTGCCCGACTACCGTTCATGACTAGAGTGTATGCTTAATCGTATCGGAAACGCGCGATACGATTGGTTCCACGACTGGTTCAATGTTTCGTGTGTGTGGGTCTATATGCATTCAATTGACACGGTTCCGCAGACGTAACTGTTGTCCTTTTGCCTCGTCTTGCTCTCTTTTGCTTTTTCCTGATTGCTACTCTTTTTCCTACGTGTAGATCCATGTTCTTTTTTGACGAATTGCTGCCAAATGTTAGCGAGTGTGACAACCACCTCGTTCTTGTGCTTGCTATGGAATTTACGGCGGTGGCGGCGGCGGCGGCAGCGGTCGTGGCCAGCTCGTTACAATGATGACTGACAACGAGATGATGTGGGCCCTATTGCAGGCGGTGTGTCATGCAGTTAACGACACAGTCTTAAGCTTTTAGCATTTTGTCGATATAGTGCTGCTCTACCGATCGATGTCGATCGGCCGAGCCAAAAAAAAGTGAAAAAGCCCACGGGCTAAAAGGGGTGCAATGTACGCGCGTACATTCTAAGGCGGCGCCGCTCATACCGTACCTCATGATACGTCATCTGCTGCTGCTGCTGCTGGGGCGGCTGCGACTGCATCATCTCGTCCTATCGTTGTTGCTATCCTACAAGGAGGACGACGACGACGCCAATGACAATGACGAACATCCATCCATCCACTATTGTGCCTGCCACCTTTCCGCCAACAACAGAGCCCAACAAGCAGACAAACAAACAAACAAGCAAGGCAGCTCGTAAACAGGATTCATTCTCATTCGTGTTGACGATCTTCGTCCGTCTACCCCGTCCGTCGGTCTGTATGCTTGTCTGCCTATACATCTATCTATCTATGTATCTATTCTCTCTTTCCGTCTAAGTGAGCAAATAAATGAAATGGCTGCTGGCCAACACGTATATGTCGAGAGAGAGAGAGAGAGAGAGAAAGGGCCAGCAAGAGAGACAGGCAGAGAGAGAGAAACGGAGTCGCAAGACAGCCGGCAGTGGTAGTAGCTCTGGCTGTGGCCGCGACATCAGCAGCATCAGCGACATCAACAGCAACAGCAGCAACAACAACAGCAGCAACAACAACAACAACAACAGCAGCAGCAGCAGAAGCACAACGACGCGCCAGCTGCAGGACGTCCAGCAGCGTCCTGACGGACGCCCCTTTCCCTCGCGTGCGCCGGTCGCCATGTTCGCGGCCGATTTTCTCCTTCCTGCCATATCTATCTCTCTCTTTCTCCTTCAGACGGGCACGCGAGTAGTAGCAGCAGGCTAGCTTCCCGTCCCTCCCCCCAGCAGCCCAATGAACAGACGGATGTGTGTCGCGAGCTGTCACATTTGAGTGATAAGTCACGAGAGCGCAGCCGCCGCCGGCGGCCTCGTTCTCCTTTCGCTTCCTCGATTGCGTCTCGTACGTCGTCCGCCCGTCCGTCCGTCATCCCCTTCTTCTCCTGCTGCTGCTGCTAGCGCCTGCTGCGTCCTGCCCTTGCCGCCCCGAGGGGCGCCCCTCTGCCAACACAAATGGCGGCCCCTCCGGGTCGTCGTCGTCGTGACGTCCTGTGGGGACGCACGACACGGGGTGCAGAACAACCCCAGGCAGGCAGCCAGCCAGCGGGCTGGCGGGCGGGCTGACGGGCGACAAGGGCGTCAGCGGGGGCAAAAGGGACGCTATCCATGCCGTTTCGTGTCTGCTCCCTCTACCCCACCGCCCCCCGGCCCGTCGGCGTCCCGCGGTCTCCCTTCTCAAGTGCCCCACTGACGATGGTCGTCGTCAGCTCGGGCTGGCCTGGCTTCGTCTGTTTCTTGGTCCCTTCAACTCCTCACATTTGACAGGCTCTGTCTGTCCTTTCTGTCCGGCTGGCGTCCTCTTCTCGACGACTAAATCGACGACAACGACACCACCAACAACAACAGCAGCAGCTGCGATGACTACGGCCGGCCAGCCAGCCTTCATTGCCCTCACAACGAGCCCTACAACAACAGCAGCAACTTCTACAATACACAAGTCACCGGTAGGAATGCTGCTGCACTGGTCCTGCTTCTTCCTTTTGTTTGCCCCTTTTTCTCTAAGGGTCGAAGAAACGTAAAGTCGTCGTGTCATTTGGGCGACCCACCTGCACACACGCACGGGCGTACCCATATGAATGTATGTATGTATGTGACATTTGGAGGGGATCACACACTATGCTGTACTACTGAGATGGATGCGCTCGTATGTCGCGCTGACCGACAACAGGAAACCAACGAAAAGGAATAACAACAACTGCGAAAAGAAAAAAAGAAAAATTAAAGTAAAAAAATCCGCTAGATGGTCCAATAAATGGACCAAACCTGCTGGCTACGCATCTGGCTAGTCGGCCTCTATCTATTGGTGGCCTTGTACACAGAACTCAGGAGTGAGCCTTGAGGATGGTCATGGTCGTGGCCGTGATAGTGAGCACGGCTTTTTCTGCAGGCCGAGTGAGGACGGGGTTGTTTCTCCTTGAACAACGCCCCTGCTGCTGCCCACAGGCTGGTGTCTTCAAACTGCCGACTAACCGACTGACCCCCCCCCCTATTACCTCCCGCGAACCCCCTAAGGGAGGCCGGCGGCGCACGCCAACAGTGAACTAAGTCGAGCAGGCTGGTACCGTTGGGCTTCCGCGCTCCTGCTGTCCTGCTTAACTGGGTAGAGGCAGCGGCGGCGGCAGCTGCAGCGGCAGCGGCGGCTTTTCCGTCAAGTGTCAAAGTACGCGACTTCGTCCACTTCGAACGGAAAGTCAACGTTTTCGTTGAGATGAGAGATGTGACACGCAGACTTGGTCTTCCGGGCCAATGCTGCTGTCTGTCTGTCGGTGGGTCAGCGAAAGGCCAGGCCTGCCTGTGACTGACGAACCACCCGAACGATGACCCTGGAAGGTCTTGCAGTCCTGCCATCCAATGCCGCCGTGGGGGGGGGGGGGGTGATAGTTGAAACCGGCTACAGAACGAAAAGAAGAAATTTCCAGACGCACGCAAACCGCCATCATCATCATCCTCATCAAGGACACGTACACCCATGCATACACGCACTTGGACATTGTGTATATATATATATATATATATATATATATAACGTGCACGTATATATACACGTATATTCATATACGTGCGTATATATATATATATATATATATATATATATATTTAGCGCCAACGTTTAGGCTTTCTTGACCTTACGCGTTGTAACGGTATCATAGATGTACGCACGGGCTGCATGACACACTAAAAGTAAACCTTAACTACTTTTCTACTTCTAATCTCAGGCGAATCGAGAACCGCGCAAAATGAACATTTAGGTAATTTTCCGGAAACTCAGTTCAGAGCCAGAGACGCCCGTTTAGACGTCGCGGCCCCGTTTTTTGGCAGGTAAACAATCGATAACGTAGGGACATCGTATGAGTATATACTCGTATGTGTACATGCATATGATGATGCCCATTGAAAGTGTCAGCAGTGTTATCTACAGTACTACCGGGACGTCATCCAGACGACGCTAAACATCTAGAAACACTCGGATGACATTTTTGGAAGCCTGTTTCCGGCGTACATATATGCTCAACGGTTTTTTGTGGTTGCGGTCGTTATCGTCAGCGCATTTACGTTTTTAGCACGAAACAGGAATAACAGTTGCAACAACAATAACAGCGCAAACATAACAACAACAGCGCAAAAACAACATCAGTAAAAGGCAAAGCGGCAATGCCAAACAAGACGCCTTTGCTTGCACGCTGTACAGCTGTAGGAGACAGCCTGCTCCTACTCCTATCGTCGAAAGTCTGCTGCTGCTGCCGCCGCTGTCGTCAGTGAAGGCTGGCCGCCGTTCGTTCGCGCAGGCAGGCTGGTCGGTCGGTCGGTCGGTCGCTTTGATGGAACCCTGTCAGAGCGGAGTGACGACTGGACGACTCCCTCGCGCCCCTCGGCAGCCTCACGCAACGACCGAGTTGAGCTAGCTCTGAGAAACAACGGCCAGAGTCGGGGCCGGGAAGCAGTGCCAGGAGAAGGACCGGGACCGCGGGAGGAGTAAAGCTAGGAGAAGGACCGGGAGACCGCCAGGAGTAAAACTAGGAGAAGGGCCGGGACCGTAAAGGGTAGAGAGTCAGGAGAAGGGTCAGGAGCACAAGCATGAGACGGGCCGCCAGACGAGGTAGAGCAGAACCAGGAGCGGGAGCACAGCTAGGACAAAAACTAAGAGCAAGACTAGGAGCGGGAGCAAAGTCAGCAGCGGCCAGCCACCGTCCATCGACTCTTTGCCCCCCTTCACACAGCCAACGAGCGAACCCTCGAACCCCCCCCCTCCCCTTTGTTCCTGCCTGCCTGCAGCAACTGCTTGCTGAAAGCGACCGGCGTGCGTGCATGCGTACGTATGACTGTCCGATTCACCGGCAGCTGAACGGAGCTCTGGTACTTCAACTGCACCGTTATTGCTACCAATAGTACTACAACAACAATGACAATTGCTTCTCTTGTTACTGCTGCTACAGCCTGAGACTACTCAAACTGCACGTAAAACTACAATGATTGTTACTGTATCACCGACAGCCCCTACCGCCGTTCATGACCGTCCCCCAGAAGTAAGACACCGTGGTGGTGGAGGTGGTTGCCTTCATTGTCATCATCATGATCACAATGGCCATCATCGTCCATCATCTTTCCCTCCTTGGTGTTCCCCTCCTTCTGCTACTTCCTCCGCCTGTATTTCTTCTTCTTCATATTTTGCTTTGTCTTTTTCTTCGTCTGTCTCTTCTTGGTGTGGTAGTTTCTCCTCCTTTCCTTCTCCGTGCCGCGTAAAAACGGGTACGACTATTTGACCATGCTGTTGGTCGTAGTAGTTATTCATGCTAGTAATGGCTGTCACAGCAGTTGTGGTGATGATGTTCGTTGTATAACAGCAGAAGTCTTGTCGTTTTGCTGGCCACTGCCGATGTCGTCGTCGACGAAAGACTTGACGCAGCAGCAGCAGCATCAGTCGCGGCAAACAGATTCCGCCTGCGTGATTGTGCCTCTGTGCAGCGCACAGCGGTTTTGCTGGGTGGCTGATGCGGCGAGGGTGGGGCGCCGGGTGGGGCGCGGCGGGGCGCAGGGAGCAGAGGGGTGCTACAGTTGGGCGGTGGAGGTGAGGTAAAAGGGGTAAGGAAAAGTTTTACTTCATGGCATCGATATTTATGACGTGGGTCATCGTCGGTTTTTCCCTCAATGCCTGTCTGCCTGCCGGTTTGCTTGCTAGCAGCTTGATACATCATAGGCTAAAGGAGAACGTCGTTGGCCGTCAAGCGCGAGAAGAAACTGATGGATAGATGGATGGATAAATGGAAGAACAGACCGACAGACAGATAAACAGATCGACAGACAGAGAAACAGACCGACCGACCGACAGAGAGACCAATGGAGAATGGAGGCGCTAATAGACAACGTTGTTGATTTACGACGGCTCTAGGCGACAGTTGAGCAGCAGAATCAGCGCCACACATATACAACAGCACGATTGAAAAAAAAACAGAGACAGCAAGAGAGAGAGAAAGAACGAAAGAGAGAGAGGGGGAGAGGGTAACAAGCAGCTGGCCAAAGTTGATTCAGCGGGCCGGATGAGTTTCATCCACGGTCCACCACCGGCACCCAGCATCAACTTTGTAGAGACTTTGTAGAAAAAGAGACGATTAGAGGTCGACTACACGACAGACCAAGAACAATAAAACAACAACAACAACAACAACCAATAACCAACAACAACAACAGCAACACAACGAAACAAAAAAACTCTAGAGAGAAAGAGACAATGACAGAGAAAAAGACAGATGAATATCCGATAGGTAGAAAGCGAAATCTCTCATAGGCAGCAGCAACAATAGAAGAATTTCGTGAGTTGTCGACCCGTATCGAAAATGACCCCATAGTTTACACAAAAAACGCAGGAAGCATCATCAGCTTGGCCAGCCGTACGATAAGTGGCAACGATCGTGCGACGGTTTCACCGTTAAAGTCGCCGATTCGACGTGTCGACAGGAACGCTTCGTTTAATCAGATTGTGTTCATTTGACGCTCTGTTTGTTTGACTCTCGGCCAGTCCTTCTATCCGGCGCCTCCGACCCCACCCCCCTCTGCTGCGGCTCCGGACAACTGAGCTAACAACAACAACAGCGAGAGAGACGTTAAGCCCTCCGTGTACTGTACTGGTTGCGTGCAGGGACTAGATGGCCTGTGGGCATGTGCACGCATGTATGTAGTCGCTTTAACGCAACTACAACGCTGGCCTCGCTGTCGTCTCAACGTCATTTATATATATATATATATATATATATATATAAACGCATCTGCTGTGTAAGGAAGCAGAAGGGGAAGTGAAGAAAAGGGAATAGAAAAGGCATCACATGTATGGTGCGTCAGAGCCCCCTAAGGCCGTTGCCAGAGCGGCTGCAGCAGCAGCAGCATCACTACCAGCAACGAGTCCTGCGAGCGGATTGACGAGCCCTGCCAACGCTGAGTGACAACTCCTGCTGGACCGACCCTTCCTCCCCCATTTGGGGCTGATGGTAGGAGACTACCGTTTCCCCTACCTCCTCCATCCTGCCGCCACCGCCGCCACCGCCCGTCGAGCTGTTTCCCGATAGCGTGGCAGCGACCGTCGGCAGGGCCATTGCTTCCCCTTTCGCTTCTTCCCCGTCCCCCCGTGGTTGGGAAATGGGGGAAGTGCCCTCATTTCCACCATTCCCCGTGCCCCATTTTCACCATTCCCCGTGCCCCATTTCCACCATTCCCCGAGCCCCATTTCCACCATTCTCCATGCCCCATCTCCACCATTCCCCATGCCCAATCTCGTGCCCACCCCAGACCCGCCCCGTCCCGTTCCATCCTGCGGGACGAGGATAGGACAGGGGTAGGAGGCCTGCGCAGGCCATTGGGGGTCCTTTCGGGGGTCGGGGGGACATTTTTTGGCCGGCTTGCCTGCCTGCCTTCAGGGAACTGGCTGGCTGGCCAGCTAGTGGTGGTGGTGGTCGTCATCGTAGTGGTGTGGCGGTGGTGGCGGTGGTAGTGGCGACGATGGTGGTGGGGAAATGCCCGATACAGAGCTTTGATGTATGGCTGTCTGTCATGACAGGCTCCCTTCCATCTCCGGGCCCGCCGCAGCCACGGTCACTGCTGCCACCGAAGCCACTGCTGTCCGCCCGCCGAAGCAGCGGGCCTTGCCGAGGGCCCAGCACGAGGAGTGAGCCACCTAATGGCAGTGCGCCGGTCCTGCGCCGCCGCTTTAGCGGACTACTCACCGTCTCACTGCTGCTGCTGGCGATGGTGCTGATGGTGATGGTGCTGCTTGCCGTGCCCCCGTACCCCTTCGTCCGACGTCCGTCTGTGCCTTCATCCCCCTGTCCGTCCGTCGTTCGTTCGTTCGTTCGTCCGTCCGTCATATAATCACAAGCGATACACGCAAGGCTCTCGCCTTTGATGTATGGATGTCTGTCATGACAGCGCTCGCTCGTTGGCTCGCCTCTCAGCTGCTCACCCACTATCCGTCTCCGCTCACCCACTGTCTCACTCACTCACTCACTCTCCGCTCACCCACTGCCATTTACTCACTCTCCGCTCACCCACTGCCATCCACTCACCCACCCACCGACTCACTCATTCACTCTCGCACACATACGCCGCTGCTGACTGGTTGGTTGACGCCGGGGAAAGGGTCGGTCGGTCGGTCGGTCGGTCGCCCGGTCGGTCATCCCGTCATGCATCCCGCTAGCCCTGACGGGCTGACGGCCATAACAAACACGGCGCGCAGGTAGCGCTTAATGGCACGGAGCCGCCGGCTCTACCCAACACTCGACCCTCTCCATGGAGGCGAGGGTCGTCCGTCGAGTTCCGCCGCGCCGAGCTGCTGCTGCTGCGGCGGCGGCTACTACTACAACTACTACTATGACTACTACGACTACTACTACTACAGCTATAGCTACAGCGAGTTGCCGCCGCAGCCGTTGTCCCGCTGCACGCTCGCTTGCTTGCTTGTTCCCTCGTTGAGGGAGAGGCGTGTACCAGTGTTGACAACCAGCCGCCGCCGCCGCCGCCTGCCCGCGCCACAACAGGGACCAGCCACGAACAACGTCGTCTTCGTCGTTGTTGTTGTTGTTGTTGTCGTTGTTGTTGTTGTTGTTGTGGGTGGTTGGTTGGCGCGCCGCGCCGATGGATCAGAGAGTCGCCGCTCAGACGAGCACATCGTATCGCAGAGTCGAGTCGGCCTGAGAGAGAGTCGGCCACGCATGCCGAGACCCATGTTGTTGTGGACGACGACAACGTTGTCGTCGCTGCCACCGCTGCTGCTGCCACAGTCGTGGCCAACCATCACCACCACCTCGTCATCGTTGTCGTCATCGTCGTCGTCGTCGATTGAGGACCGATCGCCACCTCTGACCGAACCCCACAAGTTCAGCAGGAATACTTCTTCCGCAAGCAACGGGTTCGTCGTTTCGCGCTGATCAGCATGGTAGCAATGATGATGATGATGATGATGGCGATGATGTTGGTGACCTCGAAGTGCTAATAGTGCTAGACAAAACCAAAACTACAACTTCACGACAACAACCTCAGGTGTTACGACGACTCGACTACTCAAAAGAAATGCTATAGTAATAGCGGTAACAACTACCAGGTGGCATTGTTACACGTATAACAACACAACAACAATAACAACAACACAACAACAACAGCAGCAACACTTGACGTGTTCACAAATCTGTGAGAGTAGAAGAAGTGAAAGAAGAACAAGCCGGCGAGCTTGGAAGTGAACTTGTGCGAACTTGTGCCCTCTTTGGATTATACTTATGGTTATGGTCAACTTTATGTCGTTGCTTCAGCGCAGCGCGGAAGAAGTCTGCCCTTCGCCTGTCTGTTTGTTGTTCTGCCTGTCTTTCTGTACGTTTTTTTCTGTCTCTCTGTGAGTACAGCGAAAGGAAGTAATAAGAACGACAGCTCTGACCACAACAACAACAACAACATTGTCAGCATCAACAACAACAACACTTGAGTGACGGAGCGTGAAACGGCCTCATGGTGGTGCTGGTGGTAATGGTGCGACGATGAATGAATGGACAGTCAAGTCAGGTGACAACTGACTTGACTTGGTGGCAATGAATTGTGCGTGTGGCGTGCGTATTCTTCTTCTTCTTCGTATTCGTTCGATTCGATCGAATCAATCGATTATCCGCTCGGCGTTGGAGGTTGGTTGTTGATTGATTGATCGACCCGGTGCTTGGTTTCAATGCCCAACCAACAAAGTTGAGCGCAAGTTTTACCCAGCTGACAGACCGTAGGAACCCTTACTGTCTTTGTTGCTGTCGTTGCTGCTGCTTCTGCTTCGGTTGTCGTACGAGGAGCTCTCTCTCTTGTAGGAGCTGCACGGAGTGGATGTTGATCTCGTGTCGTTAAGCTTTGACGCGCCTGACGTGTTGTTACTGTGTGATTTTTACCCATCATTGTCATCGTTACTGATCTCGCCATCTCATCACCGTGCTCATCATCATCATCCGCATCATTATTTCTCCTGTCGTTATTGCCGTTGTTGTTCTTGTTATTTCCGTTGTTGTTCTGTTTGTTGCTAGAGCTGCTGCTGGTGCTGCTGCAGTTTTTGTTCTTGGAGTTTCTGCTGCTGCTGTTACAACTACAACAACTAAAAGTTCAACTTCTACTACTACTACTACAACAACAACAACTACTTTAACTACTACTACAGTTTGTACCATTGTTGCAAAAGTCAATCCGCCCGCCTGCGGTAAGTCTTGACCGAACCGCACGTGAAGGAAGAAGCCGGTACGCTAACGCTGGCTGCCATCTCCGCGCCCCCTGCTGCTGCTGCTGCTGCTGTTGCTGCCGGCGCCCCCGTCTCCGCCGCCCGCGCCGTCGTCTCGCCGCCCCCACGGCCGCTGCCGCCCCTGCGACCGCCGGGCGACGAGCTGTTGGTCTGCCGGGAACAGGTTGTGGCTGATGTTCGTGCGCCTTCGCCTCTCGTGGCGACGGCGCAACCCCGAGACGGCGACTCCCTGCCCGAGTCGAGTGACGAAGACGACACGCTGTCCGGTTGCCGTTCGAAGCTGTTGCTGCCGCTGGAGCAGCAACAGCAGCAGCAGCAGCAGCAGAAGGAGGTGCAGACGCCCACCGTGCCACCCCCATCATCGCCGTCGCGCACGCCTTCTCCAGCTGACCCCGCGCATGCCGCCGCTACGGCTGCTGTTGAAGTTACCGGACAGTCGGAGGACATCGACGAGAAAGACAAAAACAAGGGCGTCGACGACAACAACGAGAAAAAGCCCCACAACAACAACAACAACAACAACAATAACAACAACAACAACAACGAAGTTGTCCAGAAGGACGAGGAAAGCACGAACCACAACGATACCAACAGAAGCAAAGTTGACGAACATGTAGATAATGACGCCGCCGACGACGACAACGATAACGTTGAAGACGGTGCTTATAGTTCTGAAGGGGTAAACGTGATACTCGTCGATACTGTCGAAGCAACCGCGACCACGACAACAACAACAACATCAACTTTGTCATCCGAGAACAACAAGAAGAAGAAGAACAACAACAACAACAATAACGAAAACGCAGACCTCATCGTCGTCAACAGCAATAACAACGACATTAGTAACATTAATCACAGTAGCAATAGCAGCAGTAGTAGCAAGAGTAACAGCGACATTATCGTGACTAAAAAGCTGACCACGACGGTCACGACGACTCCGACGACTCCGACCACGACCACGACCTCCAACTTTGTCGGCACGTTCGAACCCGTTGTCGAGCAGCAGTTTGTAACGCTGCACGGGAAACAGGACAATCTGCGCGGACTTCATCAGCAACCGCCGAGCCCGGAAGAGCAGCAGAAGCCCCACCATCCACCGGAACTTCTGCACTCGCCGAAAATGGTAGTGCAGCTACAGGGTTTACCGTTACCGGCTGAACAGAACCCGATCGTGCCGACGACCCGCCGTAGGCCGCGCAAGAGACCGCCGCGATCTTGCCGGCTTGTCGTCGATGGCGAAGAACTTGAGGACCCTCAGCAGCAGCAGCAAGCTTCACAGAACCATCGTGACCAACAGCATGAGCAGTTTAACGCCGAGCGAAGTAACTCGGTCGCCTCGCACCACCACCACGACCGCGACCATCTGGATCATGGAGAAGAACATGGCAGCGAGCCACACATTGGTGATGCGCACGGTGAATTGCAAGAACAACTACAACGCCAGCAGCAACAGCTAGGACAACTAGGACAACAACAGCAGCAGCCACCGCACCTCGTAGGACACGTCAGGCCACTCTTCCACGCCGATGTACCTGACTCACCTAAGAGGAGAAAATGTACGTACGACCAGCAATAAGCTCTTCATTCACACCCTTACACACATACTCTTTCTCTCTCTCTACTTCTCTCTCTCTCACACACACACACAGAGATAGATATCCATTCAAACACATGGAAAATACAGGCTGGGAGAAACGAATTCCGTTCGTTCGTAGTTTCGTTCATTCCGAGTCATGCACGACCGTAACGTCGTGGTGAGGAGATCTTGAGATCATGCTAAAATTAGTCATAGGTGTAAACAAGTGTAGCAGCGAAGAACTCAAAGCTGACATAAGTTGCACAGAATGCCGTTGAAATGGAGAGCTAGAGAGAGAGAGAGAGAGAGAAAACAATAAGAATCTGTGTAATCCAGAGTCGAAGCGAGTAGAAAAAAAACAACCGAGAGAAAGTTGTACTAGAATTAAAAACATTTTTTAAAAGGTTGTTTTTAAGAGAAAGTTGTACTGGTTCCCGTAAGTCACCGACGTTCAATAATCGAGTACGAGAAGTAAGACAGAGGTTGCTGGCCGGTGTTTTATATTCTGCAGAATGAAACCTGCACGATTGCGGCAATGGGTTTTCATCACATAGGTGCTGGGTGTGTGTTTGTGTATCTGTGTTGAGGAGATCATTAAGTCGTTACGCTTACTGGTTCAGTAGCTCATTCGTTCACTCACCGATTTGCAGTATTAGCGAGGAAGATGATGTGATGTTTATTTATCGCCTACATTTCGTTGCTCTTGTTGTTGTTGCTGTTGTTTCGTTGCCGTTTTTGTTGTTGTTGTTGTTCTTGTTGCTGCTGTTGTTATTGTCATTATTATTGTTGTTGTTGCTGTTGTCATTGTTGTTGTCGTTGCTGTTGTTGAGGCTGTCGTTAGCGGATGTTGTTTTTCCTCGACCGAATGAATGTCTGCCCGCCCGCCCTTATGTATGTCTGTCTATGTATGTGTCGATATCGCATCTCGGTCCTCGTCGTCGTCGTTGTTGTTGTTGTTGTTGTTGTTGTCGTCGTCGTCGTCGTCGTCGTCTTCACTAAAAGAGCCTTCAGATACATGACGAGAACGTCTTTCATCCCCACAGCCACCCACACACAGACACACACACTCATATATATATATATATATATATATATACGTACATACATACATACATGGGGAGGCTAGATAATGTTCTTTCGATGCCAGCCACTTACCGGCAGGCGGATAGCAAGTAGCACAGACGTTACACGCGCACAACACAAATGATATATGGCCAGGTGAAAATCGCTGCTGCTGCTGCTCGGTCGGTCGGTGGGTCGGTAGGCAACGGCGGGGGGGAATTTGTGTGCGTTTCTGTCCCGTCGACGCGATACAACCAACCACACAGAGAATGTATCGTCGTCGCCGCCGCGCGGTGTCTTTTTCCGCGTGGCGCCCGCTCACATGAGGTGGTTGTTATTGTTGTTGTTGCTGTTGTTGTTGTTGCTGTTGTTGTTGCTGTTGTTGTTGTTGTTGTTGTTGGTGGTGGTGATGGTGGTGGTGTTTATGATGACGACGACGATGATGATGATATGATGACGATGATTATGATGATAATCACATAATAAATATTTCGGTTATGATGCTTATTTATTTTCTATTAGCATATTTGTTTTATTTTTATTACTGTCATTAACGTTATACTTAAGTTCAGTCAAGTTACAATGCTCTCTGCTAGGAACATGTTAAATAGGTTATATATATATATATATATATATAATTTGTGTACCTTGTGTTTTTTGGTGACTTGTAATCAGAAACCTGCTAATCTTAAAAAATATTGCTACGAAATGTGTCGCGCCGGAATCGAAGTAGCGACTGCTAGTCGCCATCGGTCATTTTTTGCACTCCTTCTCGCCGACAATTATTGGTATAAATTGTAATATTTATTATTATTATTATTATTATTACTGTGTTGAGTGGTCACCGACAATCAGGCAGTAATAGTACATGTAATATTTTAAATATTATTTAATTAGCATATTAGTTATTGTGATACCTGTCCATATTAGTAATAAATTCCTGTTCAAACAATATATTATTATTATTATTATTTTATAGGTACCTTTATCATCATTAGCCGAGGGTAATTATTATTACTATTATTAATATGATCATTACAATTATTATTACCATGGCTATGATCATAACTCTCGCATTATAATTGTAATACTTGTGGCTCATGTGAGTGAGCTAAAACAGAGAGAGAGAGGATTATTTTTTATTGATTGGCGCCGGTCACAGGTAGAAGGAGGGGCTTATAGCAGCAACAGCAACAGCAGCAGGCAATATGGGTGTTGTTGTTGTTGTTGTTGTTATCGTTGTTGTTGACGAGTTGTTATTGACGATGAATGCAGAACGACTACGATGGGTTCTTCTTCCGTCTTCGTCAACACCGGCTAGGTGTATTTCCAGCGCCAGGAGATGGACGATGCCATTCGATCGAACTGTTTCGACCTGCTCTCGTGGTGATGATGGTGTTTTTTGTTGTGATTGTTATTGTTGTTTTTTTTTTATCGTTGTTGTTGTTTGTTGTCCTCGTTGTCGTCAATCTGTCTCTCTCTTTCTCTCTCTCTCTCTCTCTCTCTCTCTCTCTGCTAACGGACGTGTTAAGCGCAGCTGTGGGCAAGTGTTGCTGCTGCTGCTGTTGTTGTTGTGCTGATCGTGATGATCCTCGTCGAGATCAATAACATGGCACCGTCGGTCGTACGTGTATAGTTGCGGCGCATGACCACTTATTTGTCGACGCTCGACTGAGATCCAAAACAAGAACATCTAGCTAGCGATTTAAATCATTATACACACACACAAACAGATCTTTCTTACATTCTCTCTCCCACCCGCTCTCGTTTACTCTCTGACTCTTCGACGATCATGATGTTTCCCTTTTTTTTGGTTTGCGCTCGCTCAACAGCTGCTCTTCAAATAATACAGAGTCGTTACGATAGACCGTTCCGCTTAATGCTGTCCTTACACGACACTTAACTGGTATATATATATATATATATATATATATGTATATATGACACTGCGACAACAGCAGTGGCCCGTGTGCTCGCGAAGAGAGATAAGCTATTATAGTTTTAATTCTCAAATTACTTATCGAATTGTTGTTGTTGTTGTTTTTTTGTATAACGGCAACAACAACAGAGAGAGAAGAACCAACAACAGTGGGTGTGTCTTCGCGTGTATGAGTTGGTTGGTGGTAACTCAATCAACACTGTGTTATTTCTAGTACAAGTTAGTTAAAGTGCAAGTTGTTGTTGGCGTCGTTGTTGTTGTTGTTGTTGTTGTTGTTGTTGCTGCTGTCGTCGAAATAGTTATGGTGATCGTAGTACGTTTACTAACAGCTGCAGTGGTAGCCAAAATAGCGGTCCAACTATTTGGACCATTGATACAGTACAATTCTAGTTTTTGTAGCAGCAGCAGCAGAACTAGTCGTAGTAGAAGTAGTCGTAGTAGTAGCACAAGTTAGCTGATGTTTTTGTTCTGCTGTTGAGCTGTTGGATTGGATTGGACTATGACTATGATGATGACGGCGGGAAGAGAGGAAGAAAAAGAATGCCGCCCAACGCCAACGTATGAGCGGGCGCAGCTACAGCCGGTCGGCCGGGCCGCCGCCGGCCAGGTTTGGCTGAGAGCGAAACAATGATGCTGACATGAACATGGTCGTTGTCGCGTTTGCTGCTGTCGTGGTCGTGTTCGTGTTCAGTCAGTCAGTGAGTCAATCAGTCAGTCAGTCACTGAATTAGTTGGCTGTTATGTCCGTCTGTCCGTTCGTTCGTTTGTCTGCGTGTTGGCCTTTGGTTGGGGTGCCTGAGTGGCTTACCTATTCTACTATTCCTATAATGCCTACTGCTGCTGCGGCGGATGCTGCTACTGATGCTGTTGTCGATATCACCGCTATTGGCGGTGTTTACATATGCTTAAGCAGCAGCACCACCACCACCAGTATCATCCACGGACAGCAATATCATACCACTCTGATGCTATAGTTGCTGCTTTTCTATATCTATTGTTGTAGTCGTTGCTGTTGTTGTTATTGCTGCTGCTGTGGTCGTTGTTGTTGTTGCTGCTGTATTTGTTGTTGTTGCTGCTGTATTTGTTGTTGTTGTTTCTGTCGTCGTCGTCTATCCGGCATGGCTGCTAGCCAGCCAAGGCAAGACTAGGCCGTCCCAGACCAGGCTGGCTAGAGAGGCAACCGTTCATTCGTCCGTCCGTCCGTCCGTTCGTCCGACCAAGCGACGGCATGGCGGCGGCGGACTTGCTGGTCGCTGCTCGCGAGCTCGCGATCCATCAATCATTCATTGGAGCCAATTTGACGTTGATGTATTCCTCCATCTCCGGCGGCTGGATCTGCCCGCGTGCGCGGTCTCTCTGCTTCGACTCCCTTTCTCTCTCCTTCTCTCTTTCTCGCCCTCTTTCTCTCTCTGTGCCTGACCATCTCCCAGCCCCCTCAGTATCTCTCCCTTTAGCTCGCTGATTTTTCTCTCTTTCCTATACAGTATCTTGTAGTTATCATTTTTCCTTCCTTCCCCTCCCCCCTCTCTCTCTCTCTCTCCCTTTCTCCATAGGTCTGTCTGTCTGTCTCTCTTTTCCTCTATTGCGAGTCCCTATGATTCTTCTCCTCTCCAACACACTTCTACACGTCACTTTCTGTCTCTCTCTCTCTTGTCCCCTCTCTGCCCCCCTTTTGCTTGCATGCTTCTTCGCTCTCAACCAACCAACCGGCCAGCAGCAGCAGCAGCAGACAGACGCGCCGCCTAAACACAAGGACTGACTGGCAGACAGACAAACAGACAGACAGACAGACAGACTTACAAGTGAGAGAGAGAGAGGGAGGGAGGGAGAGTTCGAGAAGGACGGGGAGAGCGACACGCTGAACGTTGCCGCACAACTGCGAACCGAGCTGTTGTAAGACTCCTTGTCGTCGTAGTCGTCGTCAAAGTAGTCGTTATGGCGGTAGTAGTAGTAGTAGTAGTATTAGCTGAAGTTGTGGTAGCTTCATCATCAGCTGAGAATCAGCGAGGTTTGAAGACGTAGCAGCAGCAACAGCAATTGGCGCCGCCGCCACCGTCGTTGTCCTGCATGTTGTCGTCTCACCGTTACGGCGCTTCAACCATCATCATCACCACCACCACTGCTGTCATTACTGCTGCTGCTGCCCCGCCATCTTCTATGTCATAACTATCATGATGATCGTCCCTCTTGTCGTTGTTGTTACTGTTATCGTCATTGTTGTTGTTGTTGTTGTTAATGTTGCTGTTGTTGTTGTTGTCGTTGTTATTGTTATTGTTGCTGTTGTTGTTGTTGTTGTTGTTGCTGTTGTTGGCGTCGTTGTTATCATCGCTCATAGAACAGCCCCCATTGAGAATCTCCCTCACCATGGGCCAGCTGTTCTTCAGCCAGCAGCGTCATCTTAGCATCATGCTGAACATTCCTTTGCCGTTTACCCGCCGGCGACAGCGGAAGCGACGGCGCTAACAACAACAACAGCAATAGCAACAACAGCAGCAATAGCAACAACAACAATAACAACAACCACAGCAGCAGTAGCAACAGCAGCAGCAGCAACAACAACAACAACGTCGTTCCCGGTTCGGTTCGATCTTTTGTGCTCACGCAACGTTCGAATTCAATGCGATCGGCCGTCGACGTTACGACTTGACGGCTCGGGGGCTGCCGCGCGTGAAAACCGCGCGATCATACATAACATAACCGAGAACGTGCCATATATATATATATATATATATATATATTTATATATATATATATATATATATATATATTTATATATATATATATATATATATATATATATATATATATATATATATATATATATATATATATATATATATATATATTTGTATACAGAATGCGTATATATGCGTACGAGCCTGTGAGCAGACATTCACCCGTGAACAGGTGATGAGGTTAAGCGAAGCCAAACAGAGAGAGAGAGAGATAGAGAGAAACGGGGGCTCTACGCCGGCGTTATGAATCCATCAATCTATTCACTCATCCATCCGTCCATCCATGCATCAATGAATCAACCCATCAATAATGAATCAAGCAATCGATCCAGTGATCGATTTATGCATGCATACATCCATTCCTCCATCAGCCAATACGTCCGTACGATGTGTAGATCCGTGCGGCATGAATGATATACGCGCATATGAAGAGCGACATTCGGCCGTTTGCTTGTTTCTTGTTTTGTTCTTTGATGCATTCACTCGAGGAATGGAGATGACTCGATGGATCGATCAACTAACTGATCGATTGATTGATTGATTGACCATCATCATTACCATGATGATAGCGGCGCTGCTGATGTAGCATTTATCTATCTACCCTCGTGGTGATCGCCGACGACTTGATTGTTCCAGCTCAACCCAGCCGCCTATGACGACGACGACAACAACAACGTCGGCTACAAGTAGTTCGATGGGCATGTTTCTTGGTCTTCTGGCACGACTTGGTCACAGGCCGATACCCGGAGCAACACTCGTAGTCAACCTCAATGCAATGTCAGTGTGCTGCAATGACGACGGGTGTTGCTATTCTTCATCGTACTACGAATACTACGATTACTACTACTACTACTGCTACTGTCACCGTCCGCAGTAACTACTATTACTGTGGAAGTTATGCGTAGAAGCTCGACTTCGTCCACTCACTATGAAGCATTCTTAAGCAGTCGTCTGTATGTACCTCATCAACATGGTCGTCATCGTCTTCATCGTTGTTGTCGTCGTCGTCGTCATCGTTGTTGTCGTCGTCGTCATCGTCGGGAGCGGCATGATCGGTGGGCATCGATGGGCCATGCGTATCGTCGTCAATCGTGGTTGGCACGATGGAACGAATAGATGACTGAATCAAACAATGATTGAGCGTATCGATGATGGTGATGATGCTGATTATGACGACGACGACGACGACAACAACAACAACAACAACAACAACAACAAGAACCACAATAACAATGTCAGCCGCAGAAAAAAGAACAACAATGACGACGACAACAACAACAACAAGATCAGAAGCAAAAGTAAAAACAACCGCATGACGATGACAAACAACGACCACAATGCCTCATTCAGCGGTTGCAGAGCAGTGAGGGGAGAGTTGCCTCGCCGACGACCCCTTGATTCGGTCGTTGTTTTGCGGCAGCAGCAACAGCAGCAGTATCAAGGGAAGACAGGAGCATATTTCGTTCTCTGTCACCCTGTGTTGTCTGTGTGTATCTGCTAATCCTTTGCCTACGTCCCCCTACGTCTCTTTCTTCTTTTCTCGCTCGCGCTAAACATGCACAATTTTGTATGTGTATGCACCTGCATGTCTATGTCTATATATATATATATATATATATATATGAGCACGTTGGCATGTGGTTTTGTCTCCGGGTATCCCTCGATTTATGCACCTATCAATCGTTAAATGTGTGTGTGTTCCTGCATATCAGCGGCTCTCACGCTTCGTATTACTACGGTCTCATTCATACGGTATGGAACCCTTGGTTGGGTTCTATGTCTGAATGCCACACGTTGGATAACTTTTTTGGCTGCTTCAAATTTGGCCTGGCTGGTTTCTGAGCTTGCTGCTGCTGTTGTTGGTGTAGTGGTTGGTGCAAGTGATAGCCATGAAAATAATGATGATGATGATGATGGTGATCAGAACGACAACGGCGATAGTGTTGCCACCTTGTAGAGTAACATTGCCGATC
This sequence comes from Dermanyssus gallinae, assembly GCA_003439945.1. Classification (NCBI taxonomy): domain Eukaryota; kingdom Metazoa; phylum Arthropoda; class Arachnida; order Mesostigmata; family Dermanyssidae; genus Dermanyssus; species Dermanyssus gallinae. Next base: position 193,924 of record QVRM01005553.1, on the reverse strand, counting down.
ATGTTGACCAATAATGCTTGTGTTAACGGTCAGGCTGGTGATGCATGATGATGATGATGCGGCAACAACAGCAGCGGCAGCAACAACAACAATACGAAATCGACGAGATAGATGGCATAGGGTCGTGAGCACTTCCGAACATTTGCACATTTGTGTTAGGGTTTTAAATGAATTATCAAAATAAATCAACAACAATATGTGCTAGTGCTGCTAGAACAACAACAGCTACAGCAACACTATTGCTGCTATTGCTGCTACAACAAATATATACTTGTCGTCGTCGTCGTCGTTGTCATCGTTGTTGTTGTTGTACTCGGAAGGAATACGATCCATTCTCTAGATCAGGCAATGCCATGCTCTATCCGTCTATCTATGTACGTATCTATCCATCGATTATCTTTCCCCCTTGCCTCCATGATTGCTGATGGCCGTGCAGCCATCGTTTCCGACAGTGGGGCCGCCTCTGCTGCCGCCCCTGCTGCTGCGGCTGCTTTTGCGTCTGTTGTTGTTGGTGTTGGGGGCGTCGCAGCCGCCGCAGCCGTCGCTGCCCCAGCCAGCACAGTCGGCGGCACGATCAGAAGCTCAGATCAGGCTTCTCTGACGGGGGCCGTTTGCTGAGCGCCGCCCGCCCATGCTGTACTCTTGACGACGGAGGTCGCAGCCGACGACGATGCCTCTGTTGCTGTGTGTGTCGCTGTTGTTGTTGTTGTTGTCGTTTTTGTTGTTGTTGGTGTTGCTGTTGTTGTTGTTGTTATTTTTGTTGCTGCTGCTGTTGCTGTTGTTGTTACTGCTCTGGTTGTTGTTGTTGTGCCTGTTATGGACATTGTTGTTGTTGTTGTATTTGTCGTTCGCAGTTATTGTTGTTACTGATACTGATGCCCTGGCCCTATTCAGTCGGTCCTTCAGGAGTCCGCTCCATCGTTGGCAGCTCAAAGCTCGAAGGCTCGCATGGTTCGATCGACAACCGACGCCGTCGTTGTAGTTGCTATTGCCGTTGTTGTTGTTGTTGTTGTTGCCGTTGTCGTCGTCGTCGTTGTTGTTGTTGTTGCCGTTGTCGTCGTCGTTGTTGTTGTTGCCGTTGTTGCTGCTGCTGCTGCTGTTGTCGGCGTTCCTGCCGCCGCTGCTAGCAGCAGCAGCAGAAGCACCACCATAGTTGTAGCCGGCGTCACCATCGGCGGCCAGGCTCAGAGAGGGCCATCGGTGTGTCGTCATTGTCGTCGTCGTCGTTGTCGTCGTCGTGATCGTCCATCAGTCATTTCGTTGGCAGTGATGAATCCCCTTCCAGTCTACGTTTACGACGACGACGACGGGGACGGGGACGCCACGGACCCCACGGCACCACCACCACCACCGCCCCTGCGGCCCCTACTGCTGCTGCTGCTGCGGGTGTCGCCTCGACAACGGATCCAGTTCTTCCTCCACTCTGACTCTTACCCGATCTCTTCCTCCCGCGCCCCCTCTCTCTCTCTCTCTCTCTCTTGCACACACTATCTTCCTCTCTGTATCTTGGTTTCTCTCTCGCTCACACACAGATACTATATCTCTCTTCTTCTACCTCCTCTCTCTCTCGCTTTCCGTTTCTCGCACACACGCTGTTTTATCTTGAGACACGCACGCACATACACGTCGTACTCTAGTGCTATTTGCCTGCCGGCGTGCCAGCCTCTCGTTGTTGTTGTTGTTGTTGCTGTTGTTGTACTGTTGTTGGTTTTGTTGTACTGTTATTGTTGTACTGTTGTTGTTGCTGTTGCACTGTCTATCCGACTGTCTGCCTGCCTGTCTGTCTGTCCGTTCAGCCGGCTGTCTGTATAGCTCTCTAAACATACGGACATAGTCTTCTTCTCGCCCTTGTTTCTCTGCCGTCCCGATACTATTGTCATTCTTGGTAGGTTTCCGGGCCGGTACGTCGTGCGAGACGAGACGGTTTGACGGCGCAGCCTTAGCGTTAGGTCGGACGGCCCGCAAGCTGCAGGCGCAGCAAGCCGTTACACATTCAGCGTCAACATTGGACAACACCACCACCCACACATCGGCGGCAAAAGATCGCATATCAACAGAATGTGCGCACACCCTTTGAAGTACACGCTCAGCGTAAATCACAATGGTACAACAACAAGAACAGCATCGAAAACAACAGCAACAACAAGAATAGTAACAGCAACAACAACAACGACAAAAACACTGCCAAAGGTGACTTTTTCAACAACGCTGGCAACTTACTGTGATGATGAATCCTGCCAAACAACTGATTCACTGACATTTCTCAGATATCTCCACCTCATTATCGATATCTCGATGCCATAAGAGTAGGTCAGACAACTAAAAAGGCGACGACGAAAAGTCACCACAACCACCACTTGCATATATTTATCCACCTATATATATATATATATATATATATATATATATATATATATATATATATATATATATATATATAGGATATATATATATATATATATATTAGGCTCACAGTCACTCAAGTTGACAATTGGTGAGGTCGGGCCGAGCATTGTGTCCGTTGTTTCGTTGTCGTTGTCATCGTCGCCATAATCATCATCATTATCAACATCACGACCATAATCAGCATAATAACTATTATCCGTTGTTGTTCCGGTGTCGGCGCGAGCACCTATAGAAAAGTCTAATAATTGCCTCTAGGCGAGCAGTGTATCTATCACACTGCCGTCGATGGATTGTCTCTTTCATCCATCGGCTGCACGGAAGATGATCATCGATCGTGTTACGCTGACTTAATGCTGCTACGAGCAACAACAACAACAGTAACAACAACAACAACAACAGCAACAACAAAATGACTTGATTGATGGATTGTTGCTGGACCGATCACCTTACCACGATCATGGTGGCAAGAAGCGATTTTCTCGACAGCAGCATCGATAGACAAAGCAAAGTATTTTTAGTATGAGTGTGATGATGAGGTGCTCAATTTAGTAAATGCGCGGTCACTGAGTTAACAATAAATATGTTTTTAACAACGTTGCTGGGTCCCTCCGACAGTTGGCTTGGCTAATTGCATTTAATCCGGCTTTCCCTAATCCAAGACCAATACCGTTTTGCTATTATTATTATTATTATTATTATTATTATTATTATTATTATTATTATTGTTATTACTGTGTGATTGGTGCACGCGCACTCGTATACTGTGTCGGGACGTATTGCGTTGCAGTGTAGTCTGCCGAGGTATGACGACGTATCTAGAGGCGGGAGCTGTGCTGGCACTAAGCAAGCAGTCATTAAGCAGGTGTATACAAGCAATTGCCTCTGCGTCCTATTTGTTTGTATGTATGTATGCATGTTTGTTTGTGGGTTGGTTGACTGACTGACTGTTTGGTTGGTTGGTTGGTTGACCACCTGGCCACCGCGCTAGCTAGTGATCCATATCGTCCATTGTTTTCGTCGTCATCGTTGTCCTTGGTCCCAACGACGAGGTCATCGAGTCATCAACCCCCACGACAGGCGGACAGCCGGACAGGCAGACGAGCCGATGCACGGACGGACAGACCGATGGACGTATGGCCGAACGGATGGAAGAAGGCAGCAACGACGGATCTGAGTCTGGTAACTGACATCACTCACTCACTCAGTCACTGGCGATGGAACAGACACATGGTGCATCAATCACGTGCTAGTGCCGTGATCCCCCGAAAGTCGCTGCTGATGCTGATGCCGATGCCTCCTCCTCCACCACCTCGTCATCCTGATTTCGGATCGGGGCCAGCGCCAGCTATAAAGCTGCTCCTGCTGCTGCTGTTGCTGTTGCTGCTCTAAGCAAGCCGCCAGTACAATCGCCCCCGCCGCCGACACAACGGGTCTGTGGGGCGGCTCGTGGGAGGTTCGTTTGTTACCCTCCTCACCCCCGCTCGTTCCTTCGTTCCGAGTGTCCAGTGGCGATCCAGCAGCGGTCAGCCACGACTGCTACAGCTACTACAACTGCTATTACTGCTGCTGCTGCTACTACCGCACGTATCTATCTACATTGATAGATGGTTAGACAGCGGATGGATAGATAGATAGATACATAGATCGATACTACATAGTCACGATGCGAGCGAGCCAAGTGTCCGTTAGCTTCACTCACTCGGTTTACTTGAGCTGGCAATATTGACGCCGTTGTTGTTTTGTTTCGGTTGTTGTTGTTGTTGTTGTTGCTGCTCCTGCTGTTATTGTAGCAGTGTAGTAGTAGTATTAGTAGCTGTTATTGTTGTTGTTTTAATTGTTACTGTTGTTATTGTGTGGTTGTTACCGCTTGTAGCCGCTATCTTTAGCTCAGTGCGTCTTTATAGGTCCGTCCCTCGGTTTGTATGTCAGTTGCCGCCGCCGCCGCTGATGCTGCTGCTGCTCCAAGATATCCTTGCCTATCCCTGGCGTTTCTCCTTCTCCTTGGCCCTGCGATCTCTTTTTCGTTTTTCTTTTTCCTCGTTTTCTTCTGGTTTCTTGTCTTTTTCTGCAGCTTTTCTCTCGAGCGTCGTCCTGTAGCCTTCTATATAGCCCTCTACCCGTTGTCGTCCTCGTATTGGTCGCTGTGGTGGCGGCGGCGGCGTGGCCAGTCGTGGAGTGGAGTGAAGTGATGGGGGTGGGGGAATGGTGGAGCTGGGGGGACGGGGGTGGAGCTGGGGGCTGGCGAGGGAGAACGAACTCTGACGTTTGGCGTCGCTGGCGCTGGATAGCAGTAATCAATCAGGGTGATCTGTGACGACGCCCGCCGGCCGCTCGGTGATCAATTGTGATATTGACTCTTCTTCCCCTGTCTGTAATCGTCGTCGTCGTCATCGTTGTTGTTGTGGTTGTTATTGTTGTGGTTGTTGTTGTGGTTGTTGTTGTTGTGGTTGTTGTTGTTGTGGTTGTTGTTGTTGTTGTTGTTTTCATCCATCGCGCGTGCTCGCGCCATTCCTTCGACTGGCCACCGGTCGGCTCGATTGTACGTCCGATAATATAAATCTCCAGCCGAACAACAGTAACAGCAACAACAACAACAACACTAGCCAGAGCTACAACAATGGCAGCATCCTCAAACAACGACCGTTGGCGACTACTCTGCGACAGCGAAAGGATTTAGGGTTTTACGTACGTCCCTGTTGTATATATATATATATATATATATATATATATATATACATTGGTGCAATAACTGTAAATACGTGTAGTACGCTTACTTTGCCTAAATATTTTGTTAGCTCAGCAAATAGGGTCAGCCCTTGTCCATTAAAGTCGTACTTATGTGAGTCTTAAGCGCAGCACTTGTGGTGGTAGTAGCAGTTGTAATTGTAAGGGTAATTATTTTGCGGTATTCGCAAACAAGCATTTACGAATTTGTGTACTGGCTCGTACGGACGTCGTTATAAAATGTCGAAGCGGTTCGAGTGAGGCCAACCACGCGGTAGCAGTCACCATCATCACCATATGAATTGAAATGACAATTGATTAATATTATTGTTATAATAATGATCATTATTATTATTTCAACTACAGTTGAAAAGTGTGAATGTATGAAGCAGCGCCGGTTTCAACAACAGTACGACGATTATTAATAGAAGCAATGATAATGACGTCTATCGAAAGGTACAGTGTCACGCAATGCTATCGAAGTTACTGCTTGGAGCGGTGCGAGTCCGACCGCTGTTTAGGTCATCACTCACCGTTTCTGTTGTTATTGTTATTTTAGTTGTTGCTGTTGTTGCATTTGTTGTTGTTGTCGTTGTTGTTGGTGATATTGTGGTTGTTAAGGCTGAATCGCGTCTACTTATCTCAATGAACTCCCTAGTGGACCCATTGGCTTTGTTGTCGATCGAATGGCTCAGTTGTCGCTTCGCTTGTATTGTTGTTTGTGTTTTGTTGTTGTTGTTGTGGTGGTAGAGGTAGTCTTCCCTGTTGCTGCTAGTGTTGATGTTGCTGTTGTTTTTTCTACTATTGTCATTATAGTGTGAGCCACAAGCTTTAAAGGGGCTACACAGGAGTCCGAGCAACTGAGACGATACAATGTCGCGCTTTAAACACTTCACGTTATTACACGTGTGCGCACTCTTCACGCATATATATATATATATATATATATATATATATATATATATATATATATATATATATATATATATATATATATATACATATATAAACGTAATATGTTAGAGCTATATATATATATATATACAGGTGAGAGTCATCTTCTAAGTGTTGGTAGACTGTGTTATAGAATGCTTCGCTTCGAATGTGAGTGACGTTCGATAGCTTGACGACACGCGTCGAGACCTACACGACGGGCATTTTACATGTAGTTCTTGTTGTTGCCAAGGAAACGTGTAGCGGCGGCGCCGGGAGCTGCGGCCGGAGACCGACTTCTCGATCTCGGCTTTGAATGTAGACGCGCAATCGGCCTCGGGGGTCGCGGATCCCGTAGTTC
>QVRM01005553.1:60000-182500 GCA_003439945.1 Dermanyssus gallinae | reverse complement strand
CGCGAACAGCAGAAGCAGAAGAGGTAGTAGGATAACGAAGGTGAAGAAGAAGGATTCACGATTACCACTAACTCACTAAGTAACTAACCCGTTAGGGCCGGCGCTCGTTTAGCCTTCAGTTCCGCCTCACGGGGTCGGTCAGTTGGCGGACTCAGTCGTTCGTCAATGGCCACCGGCGGAGGTTAGTTAAGTGGCTTCGATGCGACGACCTCTCGTGATGCCGTGTCGGCCGCCATTGTCGATGCTGGTTCTGCTTCTGGAAGGAGGGAAGGAAGGAAGATCACCTCGGGTGTCCTTAATGAATTCGTCTGAAGACGCAAACTCCTGGCCTCGATCGACGGCTTCGGCGGTGCTGGGAGCGCGCCGGTCTCTAGCGTGCGGCTCTAGGGTGCGCGGACATCGCGGACACCTATCTCCAGCCTCAACTGCAGCATTCTCATGTATTGTCGGTGGACTTCCTCACGTGGAAGCTTGGCTTCTGAAGTGTGAGGCGATGCGATAGTAGCGGCTGTATTTGTTCACTAGCTTGCGAAGTATGACGAAAGAAAGTACAAAGGAACCATTAGAGATAGCATTGCGACTACGACTCCCGACGGCCGATAGGATAGTGGAGCACGGTTCGGTCATTAACGAACCTCGTCGCCATTTGTTCGCGCATGCTTGTGCAGCTTGTTTAGGGTTTGATTCTTGTCCATCTCGTCTACTCATTCTCATTTCTCATTCATCTCATCGGTCTTCAGTGGAGCAGGTTAGCGCAGCTTGTAGTTGGCGAGTCAGTAAGTCGTGCTAATGATGTTGTTGTTGTTGTTGTTATTGTTGTTGTTGTTGCTAACCTCGCCAACGAAGCAAAGGGATGGGGGAGGAGGACGTGTAGTTGCTGCTTAGTAAACTACCAAGCCAGCTCCCTCCTTAACTAGTTATAGTATTAGTAACAGTAGTAGTAGTAGTAGTAACAGTATTAGCTACTCGTCGTATCGAAATAGATACATGGATCGATATCTAGGTGATTTGGTGCCGCCGCGTATGGCCGATGGGTTGATGGGCGACGGGTTAGCGTAGGCCCGGGAACTGCCTGGCGGCGAAAGTACCTCGTCGTTGTCGTCGTTGTCGTCCTCGTCGACGAGGGGGCGATCCGTTGTTGTTCGGCTGATGATTCGCTGCTCATGCGACGACGAGGTACTCCGTCTTAGCCGCTCCCACTGGCCCGCCGGTCGGATGCCATGTGTCACAGAGAGAAATGAAGCGGCGGCTTGTCGTGAGCGTGCCGACGAACGACACCACTGACGTTCACCTTCATCATTGTCGTGTTCGGCGGGCGGGCGGGCGGCCGGCGCAGGCATGCGGCTGCCGTACTGCGGTGGCGGCTATGTCGAATCTATCATCAATCAATCAATCCATCAGTCAGTCAGTCAATCGTAGCTCGTTCTCTCTGCGTCGTCTGCGTCTTGCTTGCCGTGTGTACTTTATACTCCCATCCGTTTGGTGTTTCCCTGTCGTCGTCATCTTCAGCCGAGTTCGAGGTAAACCCCATCGTTGTTGTTGGCGTTGTTTTGTTGTTGTTGTTGTTATTGTTGTTGTTGTTATTGAAGTTGTTGTTGTTGGCGTTGTTGTTGTTGGCGATGTTGTCTCTGTCTTGGAGAGCGGCGTTCTCGCGTTGTCGTGGAGCGCTAGAAACAACCACCAGTGCTGACAATTACGAGCTATGACAACTACACGTGACAACCTTCTAGCTGCTACTGCTGCGCTTTTTATGCAAAACTAAGAGAGACATCTAGAGGATGGTTTAGAACTACCCCAGCACTACTACTACTACTAATCTTACGAGGGTGAATATTACGGCATCGGCTTTTCTGTCTACCCGTTGGATGAACAGCAAATATAAAACTTTTTGTTTGTCGTCATCCGCGCTGACAAGTCTCATTCGAAGAGATCGAAGTATATATATATTCTGATAGATAGCGGTCATTGATGTATAACATTGACGATGGTGCTGTTATTCTTGGAAGATTTCGGCTGATGGATGTTGGTGTTGTTGCTGTTGGTGACCATATGTATATACTGTACATACATAGAATATATATATGTGTTTGTGTGTGTTTGTGCATGATTGTGCATGTCGATCCGAGTGATTGACATCGTCCGCTTCATCAGTCGCGAGCATCGATAAATGATGATACCAGCTGAATGTGGATGAACATGGATCCGCCCGCAGAATGGCCAACCGTGACAATTGCCGCGTATCAACCTCACGTGTTGTTGTAGGACTCGTTCTGGCACTTGTTCAAACATGCTGCTGTCGTATATAAACATATACATATATACGAAATAAAATTAACAAAGATTTTCTGCTAGATGACTGCATACAAATTTTGCATGTAAATGATAACACATGAACCTACAAAGAAGACAGAAATGGTAAAAATGCTTTCTAGTCCCTTGGTACAATAGTCCCTTAGGTGATACTTGTTTTCACGCTTCTCGATATACGTTTTGTACACCGTAGGCAACTATATATTCGCACGCATACTGAGAAGAAGAAGAAGATTAAGTTACTTTGACCCCCCCCCCCCTTGAAGAAGAATAAGAAGAAGCAGATGTATTAGGATCGATTTGTATTTGAGTGTCGATGATCATTATTGTCATAAAACGAAGTCGGTAGCTACCAACTCGTTAACAACTAATAATAATGATAATTTGTATTTTATGTTTGCAACAAAAAAAACAAATAATAAGAGCTGCCGGTCACAGCCGCCGTCTGATTGAAATCGCCTGTTGCGAATTCCTGTTTCAGCCCTGTCATGTGCTTGCGCAACAACAAAAACTGGTCATTGTATAAGAAGAATATTCCAAACATGTATATATATATATATGGTACAGGAAATCAACCTTGTCGGCTGATCTCGTGGCTCTTAGCCTGAACACAGCCTTTGCAACACGCAGGCCACTCTTGGTGGCTAGAGTGCATCGACACCGATGTCGATCCAATGTTGGAGTTTGCCTCGAGGTGTATATATCACTCATCTAGCGCCAGTGGTGGTGGTAGTAGTAGTAGTGGTATTGTATGTGTTGTCTTTGGTCTGGTCTCGGATTGGCTATCAATAGTGAAAGGCAGGGCATAGAAGCTGCAACAGCAGCAGCAGCAGCAACAACAGCCACAATAATATCAGGCGCTGTTACTGCTGTGGTGATTGATTTGTGTGACGCTTGGTCGGTGGAGCCGATTTCTGCGTTCACAGCGAGCAGCGAGCCGATATCTGCGCTGTTCTCATTGACTTCGAGAGAGACAGAGAGAATGATCGAGAGATAGAAAGAAACGGTCTCTCTCTTCACCATTTTTCGTCGTTCGACGTTCTCTCCGTATCATCTTCCGCCATCGCAACCGCCGTCGCCAATTGCCAGTGTCCGTTCGTTGTCCAGCAGCCAGCGAGATCGTACATACTCGTCGTGCATAGATCGAGATCAATTCGACAAATGAATATTTGGACACTGATATATATATATATATATATATATATATATATATTCGGACACGGATATATATATATATATATATATATATATACGTCTGATTGAACGGGCAATTGGCGACAGCGGCGGTGGCGGCTGGGGGGAGGCAGGGAGAGAGAGGTGCAGGATTGTTATAATGTTGTTGTCAGTTGTTGTTGATGTTAGACAAACGACAAACGCCGTCATGTGTCCGCCGGCTCCGACCGAACGACCGAGCAACCCCGATCGACCCCAACCAGTTCCATGACTGTCATGACTGACTTCGACACATGACCAGCCTCGTCTCCATAAAGTCTATCTATGCATTCATCTATCCGTCCGCCCATCCATCCATTCGTTGGCAGGCCGGCATTGCCGGTTGTCGCTCGTTGCCGTGCCCAACACGCAGTTCTAATGCGACGGATGATGATGCAGTGTCGCACGGGGGTGGTCGGTATCGCACGGGGGGTGGTAGTTGGTTGGTTGATCTGCCGTTGTTACTGCGCGCACGTACATAATACACACACACGCACAGACTCGTAAACAGAAACATCATTCGTGAACGACGTATCGATAAGAGGATTTTAATAATCACAATCCACCCATCATTAGCATTATTGTTTTCATCAGCAGCATTATTAACGGCAGCATAATAACATGAAGCCCTATGTGTGGAGGTTTGCAGGCCCATGTAGTCGTGTTCGTCGTAAGTTAAATTTTACGAAGTAGGACCCTTTATATATATATATATATATATATATATATATATTTTTTTTTTAATATTAAATGTGTTGTACACTATTGCTGTCGTGCTTTCTCGTGTTGTTGTTCGGCAGTTGTTATTGCTCTTGTTGCTACCACCATTGCTGTGTGGGCGAGGGACTACGGCGGAAGAATTACTGTGCATCTCCACACAGTAATTCTTCCAGCATGACCACGACCACGTGCACAATGTGACTCTTTTTGTCTTTACCGTGGATGTTGTTGTTTTTTTTGTTGTAATTGTTGTTTTTGTTGTAATTGTAATTGTTGTTGTTGTTGTTGTTATTATTATTGTTGACGACGACGACATCCTCGTCATGATGATCATCGTTGTCGTCGTCGTCGTTTTTGTCAATCGTCGGCAGCAGACCTGTCTAACGGGGGTAAACGGAAAAGGGGCTGCAACTAATGGCCGACATGAAGCCATGAAAATGACAATTATTAAAGGTAGCAGCAGCCGCAGCAGCAGCAGCAGGAAAGCAGCAGCATTAGTCCTTACAACCCGAGAGTGAGAGCTCTGATTGGTGCTCGAACCCCTCCCATAGAGCGAGTGCGCGAACCGGCAGCCCAGTCTGCCGAATGGCCCGATCTTTCGACCAACCAAGAAACCAAACGAGCAGGCGACGACGACGACGACGACGACGACAACCAGGAGAAGAACAGCCTACTGCTGCAGGGGGAAGCCGGGAACAGCGCGGCCAACAACTTTGTTCTGCTTTGTCCGGTTTTCCCTGTGTCTCTTCCAGCTCATCCCTCCTTCCCCTCTATCTCTTTCTCTCTCTCTCTCTCTCTTATGCTCCTTTTTAGTCTTTCCTGTTTCTCCCGTTCTCCTGTCTCTCTCTACTTCTGTGCTCTCTGCCTCAATAGCTCTTTGTGTGTGTGGGTGTCGGTGTCTGTTTGACACTGTGTGGCCCGTTCTTGAGAAGAGAAGAGAGACTAGAGACTATCAGTTCGTGTTCGTCGCATCTCGACATCCCGTCTCATCCAGTCTGCTGGTCCCGCCATAACCAGCAGCCAGCAAACAGCAAATGCTATTGGTAGTTGGCCGCCATTAATGCTATGGCTACCGGCCGGTAGCTTCTGATGCTCGCGCGGCGTTCGTTTTCCACCTCGCGTCGGACAGAGCTATGTCCCGGCTACGGCTACTGCTGCTACCGATTCCAGCACGGCTGCAGCACCAGCTGAATCCTGTGACGATTCTGACAGCAGTGACCGCCGCCGCCGACGACGACGACGACGACAACAATGATACAGACAACAACAACAGCAACAACAACAAAGAAACGGACGACAGTAATGATAGAAACAACCAAAATGCAGACGAAAACAACGACGACGACGACAACAACAACAACAAAACAGACGACAACGTTTGAAGAGGTAGGCAGCCAGATTGTCTGTCCTCCAGAATCGACAACAACACTAAGAACGAGATCATTTGGCGAGATTGGCACATGACGATTAGGCGATATATATATATATATATATATATAGAGAGAGATAGAGGGAGAGAGAGATACTGTCTAAGTTGCCTGACGAATACGGCTGTTATGATCATTATGAGTCGTAGCAATTAAGCATATATATATAAAAGAGAGGTGAAAAAGAGAGAGCGGAAGAACAAAGAAGAATAAGATGAGCGCGCCCGATGATTAAGGTCTCATCTGATTGTACGAGTACACATGGCACACACATATGCATTTACACGTAAAGATTATGTGTACAAACACACACACAGTTTAGCGTTTAGGTATAATCTGTAGAAGATCAATTCGCGGGTCTGCGAGCTGGAAGCGGATGCAAGGCTCGTGGAAAATCACACACACACACACACATATATATATATATATATATATATAAATATATAGGGTTCACTGTAGTAACATGTGGAAGGCGTTTCGCGAGTTCCACTTTGACATCCATGAAACGACGGCACTGCATGCATTAGCACACACACACACACACCAGTTATATGTAACATGTTGCGTGATTGTTCTTTTGTTTCGTCTTTCGTTTGTCAATGGCGGTCAATCTCGACTGCTATGAGCTTCGTCATGAGAATGTCGTCGTCGTCGTCGATGTGAATGTTGACGCAGCGACCGGCCTGCGTACGGCCTGCCGGGCGGTGTGATCACGTTCGACACACGGCACGTTTCTGCGGCTCCAGGCCCCATGTGCTTTCCCATGTTGTTGTTGATGTACGACCAACAATATGTCGACTGCTCGTTGTCGTGTCATGGGTCGTCGTAGTAGCGTCAAGGCTCAATGTTGGCCGAGGATCAGAGCCGTTCGAATCATCACCCATCAACGCACAGGTGCCGGCCGCCACATCGCCACGTCTCTGACTAATGGACTAATAGTGCCGAATAAAGACAACCGGCACAGAGAAAGCAATGGATACGAGGCAAAGAAAGAGAGAGAGAGAGAGACAGCACACTGAAAAGGGAAACGAATGGGAAACAGATAACCTGAGATCAGCTCAACGTTCATTAAGGCGGCGAACGGACTAGAAAGTCTGCCTAAAACGAAAGAACAAAAAATTGGAGAAAACTGAACCTGTGACGAACGCAAACAAACTGACTGACTCACTGACTCATAAACGGACATGATGATAGGTAGAGCCAGTGGGAGAGAGAGAGAGAGATACTGGCAAGCAGCAAAGAAAAGCAGAGAGCAATAGAAAGATATAGAAAGGAGAGAGAGAAGAGATTCTGCTTTTGGAGTCTGATGGTGTTGCCGAACCGTATATATATATCTAGCAACTCTAGAAAGAGAGACGACAATGCGTTGACAATGCAATTATGGCTGCTCAGTGTGGGCGTGGCGGAATGCGACGGAGACGCAACCACCGGCTTGACTTGAAGGTGGTGTTCAGAGGTCGACGGACGGCAGCGAAGATTTGTTTTGAAAACCTAACTTAAGGTCGTTGCTGTATGTATCTGTGGCTGGCTGGAAGCGCGATGCACAGTCACTGATCTGGCTTAGCGTGCCAGATCTTATTTTTCTTTTTTTGCATAACGTGGCGTGGCCTGGCCAGACGTGACAGCCGATCGTGACTACGTGAGCACCGCAAGTCCAGCGTAGCCGTTGCTTGTTGATTTGCTCGCCCACCATCATCAGCATTACTCTGCTACCAGTAGAGCTAGTCACAGATCAACAGTAGCGGCAGCAGCAGCAGCAGCAACAACAATAAACAATAATAGCAACAAACAACAACAACAACACGACCATTGGTATTTCACGGCGGCAATTGACGGCGGTCGTAGATGAAAACGAAGAGTTTGCTGGTTGGATGGTGGTGGATCGATGAATCGAGAGATCGATCCGATGGCTGGGGCCGCGCCCACGCGATGTTGCGCTGGTGTCAACGGTGTTCTGTTGCCGTTTCGTTTGCCTTTTCTGTCTATTTCCTGTTTTCCTTCTGCTCGATTCTGCATGGATTTTGCGGGAGCGTGCGGCGAGGCGGGTGAGCCATGCAGCTAGAGTGGGCTGGCTAGTCAGTCACCCAGCCAGCTGGCTAATGAACAAATAAATTCACCAGCTCTCTGTACGCTAGCTTAGAGCAACCACTAGTTGCTACTGCTGCTGCAACAACAACAACAACAACAACAACAACAACGACAACGACGACGACGACAACAACATCAACAACAACAACGACGGCAACAACAACAACAACGACGACGACGATGACGACGACATTAACAATAACAACATCTGCAGCAACTTATGAGCCGATTGTTCTGAGCGTGCATTCGCCGATGATCGGCTGCCCGGTCGGCTGGCCGTGGGTGTCTACGTCTATGTCATTCATCCTTCTTTCCACTCTCTCTCTCTCTGCGTTGCTCACTCTCGTTGTCTATTCCTCTCTCTCTCTCGCGCGCGCGCGCTCTCTGTATTTGTGTCTCGAGATCAGCTTGTATACGAGGGCGTAGCGTGCGTGCCGTTGATGTATAGGCCCGTGAGGAGTATCGAGCGTGGCCGTGGTCGTCGTTGTTGTTGTTGTTGCCGTTGTTGCTGTATTTATCGCCAGTAGCAGCAGTGGCAGCAGCCGCAGCGGCAGACGTCGCCTGTTCGAGTGTAAACGCCCGTCTCCCGAACAGCGCGACCGGTCCGCAGCCAAAGAGATGAGCGAATATTTATGGTGTGTTTCATCCCGTCCGGACGACTTTATAACTAGGGAGGGGAGGGAGGGAGGGGATTGGGGGAGTTAGGGTGGGGGGGCAGAGGGGGATCTAGGCCGAAGGGGTAGGACTCTGGGGGGAATATTGCGGGGGTGGGAAAGGCTACTACTACTACTACTACTACGACGACGACGACTGCTACGAGTCCTGATGCTGGTGTTGCTGCTGCTGCCGCCTCCAGGAGCCAGCGACTCTTTGCGACGATTTACTACAACGGGTGCTACTACATCTACTAATATTATTATTATTATTAGTACTACGACTTCGACTGGCGTACCGACACTGCCAGTCTATACCACCACCGATCAACCGACAGACAGACAGACAGACCGTGCAGGCAAGCGAGTGGCCGAGGAGCTTTCCTACTAATTCCTGCCACCTACCATACAGCTACTGCGGCTTCTACGAGACAGATAAATATAAATATATATATATATATATATATATATATATATATATATATATATATATATATATATATATATATATATATATATAGAGAGAGAGAGAGAGAGAGAAAGAGATACACCCGAGACTGAAGGGAGGGAGGAAAAGCAGAAAACAAAAGACATAAGGCAAACAGACAGTCGATGACATCGACAGCAGCAGAGATGGTTGTGGCGGCGGTGGCAGCGGTGGCAGCTTTCGAGTCATACTAGGAGACGCGTCTGCGCGTCTTCGCCACAGAGAAGCAGCACTCTCTTCTTCTTCGCCGTCCAATGGACAACCCATGCTGGTCCAGCAGAGGTTTTTGGAGTTGCAGTAGTCAGACTTGTTGTTGTTGTTGCAGCTGTTGTTGTTGTTGTTGCTGCAGCTGTTGTTGTTGTTGCTGTAGCTGTTGTTGTTGTTGCTGCTGTAGCTGTTGTTGCTGCTGTAGCTGTTGTTGTTGTTGTTGCTGCTGTAGCTGTTGTTCTTGTTGTTACTACTGCTACCGCTGTTGTTGATGTTGATGTTTTTGTTGTACTGGTGTGCAGAGTAGTGGTTCTAGTAGTAGCAGTAATAATAAAAATAACTGTAATGCTAGTTTTTTGTCGTAATGGTGCTTCCTTGCCGACAAGTTTCGCCTGCGTAGCTTCAACAGCTGCTACCCCCGCACCGGGCCACGACCACGACCGCCTCTGATTCGAATGATGACAGATCAATGGACGAGGACAGCTTGTTGGCGGCATGTTGTCGGATCGGTCGAGAAACATAAGTACCAACGACAGCCAAAATGAGCCTGACACTACGAAACGTACAATGATGCCTCTGTGCAGATGCGTGTGTGTGTGTGTATATGGGCGAATCTGTGTGTCTATGTTTACATATGTGCTATGCAAGTGTGTACATGTACATATGTATGTATATACGCGTGTACGGACGACATATGTATTTATGTGTACGTACATGTCGTCGTCGTCGTTTTATCATTCAGACTTCCATCACGGCGGCCAGACGAAAACAACAACAACACCTACAACAACAACAACAACAACAACCACAGCATCAACAATATATATTATATACTCTAACTTGTATATACTATACTAACTACACTAGTATATATTATATACTATACTAACTAACTATAAGATATATTATGTACTATCATAACTACTATAGCATATATTATATACTTTAATGACAGTTGCCTAACAGCCTCTGCCTCCTGGCCCGAGAGCAGCAGAGATCATCCACCGGCCGAGCCATGAATGAGCCTGAGTGGTGGAGCCGTATCGTCCTGCCATTGTCGTTGTTGTTGTTGCCACCGGCACCGTTGGCGGTGGCGACCTCCATCCGGCTTAACCACTTGTTTGTCACAGGAGTTCTCACTGGCTGAGTGGCTGGCTGTGTCAATCGGACGGTGCTGCTCTTTGACGCCGCGTCCTCCTCTGACGTCTCTCTTTGACGCCGCGTCCCCCTGACGTCAATCTCTATCATCTACCTAGCCATATTACCGTGCGCCGTATCGAGCTGTCAAACAAACACGTAGATACATAGCAAGAGAGAGGGAGAGAGATATGAGCGGATGGATGGATAGACGGACAGGCAGACACATGGACGGAAAGTAGACACACACGGAAAGTAGGATTGACGAACGAGTGACAATGGATGACTGACATATTCGAACAGGCCACATAGCAGGAATCCTGGGGCCTGTCTCTGCCTCGGCCATAGACAACAACAGCAACAATAGCAACGAGAACAACAGCGGCAACAACAACAATGAACAGCAACAACGACAACAACAACTCAGTCTCAGTTGTTTAGTATTGTCGAGCAGTGAACTTCTATGAGGACGATTGCTGGTGACGCTCTATTTGTTTCGACGAGATGCAGTGGAGAACGTTCCTAGGAATAAGCCGCAAATATGCCAAAAGAGCAAGGGGAATGAATATCCACCGCGGTTTGTAGATCAGGGGCTGATACACCATAGAAATGTAACGGGGCTAGTTTAAGAAGGTAATCATTTAGAGGGATATCTACGGCGATAGAACACAACTAATTCGCTAGTTAATAGTTATGTCTTTGATCCCGCAACGACATGTGCTATTTCGATGTAATCTTTTCGTACGAGTTCCAAAAGGTTGCGGGAGTCATCGTTTCGCCACCCGTTGAGAAATGTTGCCCACAGTTTTGTGCCCATATGGGTAGAGAGCCAGATAGCGACATCTTGGCGGGAGAGCCATTTCCTTGTCCCCTCCTGTAGCCCACGAACGGCACGCGACGCCATCACGATAGCTAGATCATCCGCTTCGGCTATGGATTTCACATTGGCCGGGGAGGGGGGGGGGTGTGGAAGATGTAGGACCTCGTCGTACGCAATACAACAACAACTACTGCGACTATCACTGCCACAGTTACTACTATCTTCATGATTCTCAAACTCTACCTTCTACAAGCTTTCTTTGACTCAGAAAGGGTAGGACACTTTACATGCGTACGACTGAAAGAAATATCTAATATCGTGACCTTATGAGCTGAAGGATGGCAATAGGAGGAATATGCAAAGGAGAAACACATAAAGCCCTAACAAAAAGCAGCACAGTTAGCCACAACAACAGCAACAACAACAACAAAAACTACCGGCAAATAGATGAACTACGCCTGTGTCGGCGATTTGATCCACTAGCGACTTCAGAATCGCTACTAATTTTACGCGGCTTGCTCACGCGAATACTGCGTGATCATAAACCGTACCCAACTACTTACCAAATAACTACACTACTATCTCTCATCGTCGTGAACGACGACGACGACGCATTTGCGGCGGGCCGACATTTCTAGTCGAGGTGTGTGTGGTGTTTGAATTTTGCCTCCATCGGCTCGAGTGCGGGGGGCATCCGCTGGGGGGCGCCACCGGCTGGAGCGGCGTGCGGCGGGCCACGTGCGGCACGCCGCCGGGGGGAGGGCCGCGATCTCGACGAGGACCTCCCACCGACCGGGGCTTTGCGAACCGTAGTACCCTCCCTTCTATTGGCTCTCGTGTCGTCGTCTTCGTCGTCGTCGTCGTCGACGTCTCTCGCTTTTCAGGAGGTCCCTCCTCATATCCAGACAGACGGTTGGCGGCTGTCGACGGAGACGCACGTCGGTCGGCCACGTCCACTGACGGGTCGGTTCCCATGTGCTGCCTCACTAGAAGCCACACCAGAGAGCGTCTCGATACTGCGGCACGCCTACGAAACAACAACAGCGACAACAACAATAACAACAACAACAAGAAAAACAACAACAACAACAACACTGCGGTACCACTCGGTGCCTTCGTCGGTACTGGTCGTTTGTTGTATTGATTGTAGGAGATCATATCATATTATAGCGAGACACGACAGAGGCGCCGTTGTTTCATCGTCGTTGGTCGCCTTCGACAACAGCCATACTCTTCACGGTACTGCGGTATCAGCAGCTAATAGCCAGGCCATTAGTGCTTTTACTTCCACCACCACCACCACGAACACGGCTACTGCTTATACCACAGCTTCTATTGCCACTAACCACTACAGGTGACAAATATAGCGATTATAATACTAATGGTAGTAATAATAATAGCCCATGATCATTATGAACCACAAGGAACAGGCGATAGGCGATTGGCTAGGAGGACGCTCAAGTGTAAAGGCCGGCACAATGGATCGGTATAGCATGGGACTTTCGAGACTGCTGCGGCCTGAGATCTTAATATGAACCGCGTGCGATTGAGCAGTGACTGACAGAGGAAATGCTCGCACCGTGGCCGGCTGTATTTCTAGGCTTTCTTCTTTTATTTATCCCTCGTGTCTTGGGCAAGTCCATCCAACATTGGTTGTCGGTTTCCTGTCTGTCTGTCTGTTTGTTTGTCTATTTGCCTGCAGGCGGTATTTCTTCTTGCCTTGAACTTGCTTGTTGAGGTCGTCGTCGCCGTTGTTGTTGTTGTTGTTGTTATGATTGTTGTTTTTGTTGTTGTCGCTGTCGGTGTTACGGGTGCTGCCGATGCTATATGATTGTTGTTCCACGATTACTGACGCTGATACAGATGTGCATGAGCGACGGACGGGACTGTAGTAGCAGTAGCAGTAGTTGTTGTTGTTATTGTTGTTGCTGATGATGTTGTTGTTGTTGTTGTTGCTGCTGCTGACGTTGTGGCCGCGTCCCAAGCGCCTCTTAAGTCTATCTCCGTCGTGGCTGGTGCCGGAAGATGATCGGGCAGCACACTTCCGTGCGTTCGCGTATCCACACATATCACAGAGTTCGTGTTGGCAAACGGCGCTAAGCTGGGCAGCGGCCTATTCGTCTTCGTCTCGGTAGTTACTGATTCTGTCCGTACGATGGGCCGTTCTTCTCCGGCCGTGGTTCTCTATGGCGTTTGTCCCTTAGGCCACTGGTGCTTTTGCTGCTCCCGCTGTTGATATAGTTGTTGTTGTTGTTGCTAATGCTGGTGTGGTTGTTGTTGTTTCTGCAGCTGCAGCAGCAGCACAAACATCAAGCCATAAGCAACATGTCGAATGAGACAATGATTTGAAATGGCAAGTGGAAAACTGGGAGAGACTACAATCACCTTCATAGAATGCTTAATGGATTTGATAGCATCATAGGCAGATCGGAAGATAGCGAGACCGATAGAGAGACATAGAGATCTAAAGAGAGCGGGGAGAAACAACAGAACGGACTGAAAAGAAAGAAGCAAAGCGAAAGAAAGAAGCAAAGCGAAAGAAACAACGGCTATGTTGTCGTTGCTTTAACAGGGAGGCAGCACTTTCCATGGGTGGTGGTGGTGATGGAGGCCAATCACACAACGCCGTCCTCGTCGCCTGTGTCCACCGAACGGGTGGTCGGCGTTCGTCTCAAGGATGATGACGCATCTCGGTTTTACCAGACTACTACCGGGCGCCTCGATACTACAGCAAATGATGCTGCGACTTCTACGAGCACGGCCACAACAAAAGCAGAGACTCTCTAGCTAGAAAGAACCGAGCTAGATGCCGACGGTGTTGGAGTTCCGCCTCTCTCGAATCATCATCACCATCAAGAAGAAGAAGAGAAAGAAGACGAAGCAGAGGAATAAGAGGGAACAGACGGGGAAGAAGGCACGAGTGAATAAGTGCGTTCTGTTCAAGCAACGTGAATGATCGAATGAATGAACGAACTATCGTCATCAACGCCACCACCATCAACATAAACCAATAGCATGACGGACAGCTTGAGGACTACAGGGGAGCTGGGCTCTTGGCCAACTTTCTAGCCCACGCTTAGCTGGTGCTGCTGTTGTTGTTGGTGGTAGTAGTGGTGAAACAGCCTGTTTGATTGTCGCTGCTTGAATGACGGACAGTTGACTGTTCCCCTTTAGATATACATAACCACTGCACTCTCTGATTATTAGTACTGGTCGAGGCAATTGTTGCTGTTGTCTAGCAGTGACCAAAGTATACTGCTTTTGTCACAACAAATACCTACTCGTTGTTTCTGTTGTTGTTGACAATCGTGACAAAAATCACAATAGTAGTAGTAGTAGTTGTAATAGTAGTAGTAATAATAATAATAATGCTTTCTCCATAATTAGCGCTATGGAACGTCAATGTATTTACGACGCTGGTAAAACCGATACAATGCGATTGATTTGTACAACTGTCAACTGGGAACATTGATATAATCATTAACAATCACCATCATCTTTATCAGATTGTCGTTGTTGTTGTTGTTGCTGCCGTTGTCCGCCGCCAAAAGGCGTTGACTGCAGTGGCGGTGGCCGAGGCGACGACGACAACAACGACGTGGTCTCTCCAAGCGTAATAGACGGTGAGAATGGCGAAAAGAGAGCAGGAAAAGAAGAAGCTCGGAGTAACAAGTAAATAAACAAACAACGAAACCGAATAACGCCGGACAGACAAAGAGATCGTCGTCCGTCAAACAGACTGGCGGACAGACAGACAGACAGGCGGATGAGGTTGTAGACGATGAGCAGACAGAACAATGACGATTCGTCCGCAGCAACAGCTGTGGTTCTTATACGTGTTGTTGTTGTTTTTGCTCCAGCCAAAGCCGCCGTGGCCACTAATAGAGCAAGCAATAGCTGCAGCCGACGGAGGCAAGCTGTAAATTTGCATTTTGCTGTGGAGACGGTAACAAATAAACAAACAAACAAACAGCTAACCAGACAGCAGACAGGTAGACAGACAAACAAATAAGCAGACACAGCGACAGACAAGCAAATCAACTACCAAAAGAGAATAGGACCGATGAACAGACGAGCAGACAAACAAGGTAAACAAACAGACAAACAGGCAGACGAACGATCAGGCAGACAAAGAGCCACACTAAGCAGATGATCGGATGACGAACGGACGGATGAACAGGTGATGGAGTGAATGAATGAGTCCAGCCAGCAGAAAAACATCCAGACAACAGACAGACAGACAGATAGGTTTACAAGCAGACATATAGATGGAGGACAAACCGACGGACGGACGGACGGACAGGCAGACAAACGGATGGATGGATTGCTAGTCAGAAGACCAGTCAGTCAGACAGTCAAGTCACTGATCAGTAGGATACATATACATATATATATATATATATATTGAGAGAGCGAGAGAGGGATAAATTGGGGGGGCCCAGGCCAAGCGAATGAAGTAAGCAACAACGAACCAGCCGGCGAACGAACGAACGAATGAACGGTAGTCACCAAACCGCTCATCATCCAGATGATGGTGGTGGCTGTTGTTGTTGCTGGTGGTGTTGTTGTTGTTGTTGTTGTTAAGGTTGTTGTCGTCGTCGTCTGCCTCTCTATTTCTATCTTCTCTCATCTCCTCCCCTCCGCATGGTCGTCAACGCGGCCGGCCGCTGTCGCTGATCGTGCCGCTTTTGCTGCTGCTGCGGCAGCCACTGCTGTATCGGCTGCTGCTGCTGCAGCGGCGGCGGCAGCAGTGGTGGCGGCAATGGCCGCGCGCCGCGGTTGGACTTATGTCTGCGCTCTGACGAATGGTCCTGACTGACTCTGATTTATGATCATCGGTTGGTCGGTCGGTCGAACGGTCGGACGGACGGACGAACCGACAGAGAGAGAGAGACACACTGAGACACAGAAACAGAGACACAGACCGACAGACAGATAGACAGACAGACGAGCCAGCAAACGACCAAATGGTGGTGGCGTCCGTAGAGGCAGCAGGGAAGAGGCTGGCTGGCTGATAGGCAGACAGACAGAGAGACACAGAAACACAGATATATAGATAGACAGACAGCTCGACGAGAAGAAGGCGGAGGCCGTCGTCGTCGTCAGTGAGTACTGAAGCACCATCACCACCACCACAACTACTACTACTACTACAACTATTACTACCACCACTAGAGCAGAGCCACACAGCCATTCTTCTACCCATGCCGGCTGGCTGGCTGGATGGATGATAGACAGCCATGCAACCAACCAACCAACCATCAGCCCCATAGCAACATGCGCGCGACGAACGCGCAGCGAAAGACGAGACAACGACGACGACGACGACGATGAACGAATGAGGCGAAATGATGAGATGAGAGGATGATGATGATGATGAGGAGGTGCCGCCGCCGACGCTGCCGCCCCTGCTGCTGCGGCTGCTGCTGCTGCTGTTGTTGCTGCCGTCGTCGACGCTGCGGCTGCCACAAGCCGCACAACAACCAGCGGCGTCAGCTCATGTCGACGCTGGTGAGCCTACTGCCGCTGCTATGGCCATGCCTACATACACTACTACTATTACTACTACGATAACAACAACAACTAATACTATTACTACTACTACAACTACTACTACTACTATAACATACTACTACTACTGCTACTACAATTACTACATAAGCCAGGATGCCGCCGACGACAACAACGACGACGACAACGCGAACGAATCTGACGATGATGAGATGATATATAGATAGATGGATGATCGTCGCAGTAAGTGCAGTCTAGTAATTGTTCCTGTTGTTGTTGTTGTTGTTGGTGGTATTGTTGTTGTTGTTGTTGTTACTATTGTTGTTGTTGGTATTGATGTTGTTGTTGTTGGTATTGATGTTGTTGTTGTTGGTATTGATGTTGTTGTTGTTGGTATTGTTGTTGTTGTTGTTATTGCCACTGTTGTGATTGTCGCAACTGTTGTTGTTGTTGTGTTGCTGTCGTTGCTGCTGGTACTGCTGATATATAGTAGTCATGGTAGGCCAAGCAATGGATAGATGGACAAATAGATTGTAGACAGATCATAGATAGATAGATAGATAGATAAATAGACAGACACAACATTCATGATCCTCTTCGGCCTACGACTACACCGGCGGTGGCGGTGGCAGCGTCGCCACCGGTGTTCGATCGTATTTGTTTCTTCGTTGACGCACTGACTCAAGCCTTAACGGAAAAGCTGCCACAGCAACAGCAACATCACTGGCAACTAAGCAAGTGTTGTTGTTGCTGTTGTTGTTACTATGCTACCGCTAATTCCGCTGTCTAATTGCATCCCAGCATAAAGCAATGATGTTAAAGCACATTACCAATACTGGTTATATACCGTTAAAGCAAAGTTACTAATACTGGCCACCTTCGAGCAGTACTGCCAAGGGACTTCCGTTTATCTATATCTCTCTCTCTCTCTCTATATATATATATATATAGATATATACGAACGTGTGTTGCACCTGACTTTTTACCCATGCATCCCAGCGAGAGCAGACCTGTCATATTGACCGACCCTAAGCCGGCTTTTGTGATCTCTATTGTGGCGGCCTTACGGTAGCCAATGTTTCCGAAGTTTATCGAAGCCAAAGTTTATCGAACTTACTTCTTACTGATGTACTGCATTCTTTACCAAGTCTACCAAGTTTTGACATGGTTTTCGGGATGCGGACAGCTGTGTCGGCCGTTTCCTCTTTAGGAAATGTTTACTCATAGTAGTCAAAGTGTGAAAGCTAGATAATTAGCAGAAGTATCAACGTCGCTTTGCATTGTGCAATAGTGCGGATAGTTAATCGATGTTTCTCTGTTGTTGTTATTATTATTATTATGCTAGTAGAGAGGTTGAAATGCGGTGTCATTCACCGCCTACTCGTCACGACAGTGGAGCAACTATGGCGGCGTGCACGCCGCATTTCCATCCGATGAATGGAGCAGAATGCTGTTCAGCCTTCATTGTACTGCGGCTTTTGCCAACAACAACGACGACAACATTAATGACCACGGAGAACAACATGACGGCGGCGATGATGATGATGATGATGACGACATTTGTTGTGATCATTAGTTTTGTTGTCATCGTCGTCGCCTATTGTTGCTATTGTTATTGTTGTTGTTGTTGTTGTTACGCGGTCGCTGATCTTGCCGTGATACACATTTCACGGCAGTCGTTGTTTTAGCAAAAGCACAGACAGCAAGAGCAGGCGGCAGGCGGTTGTTGTTGTTGTTTATGGCATTGTTGTTGTTCATGACGTTGTTGTTGTTGGCGTCACGTTTTGCAACCCTGCTGCTTGGCCGTGGCTGATTGTGTGCCTCTCTGTGTCTAAGCTGGCTGTGAGTTCATCTGTGTCCCTGCTTCATCGTTCATAGTTTGTCGTTGATGTTGCCTTAATACAATCATAATCATTATTAGTATTATAATAAAATATTACTATACCAATGGCGATTTGCCATGTGTTCTGCTGCTGAAACTGTTGTCGTTAAACGACGGCGTTTATCGGCGTCGACGTCTCATCGCCACCGTCGTTGCCGTTGTTGTTGTTGTTGCTATTGTCGTTGTTGTGTTTTGTTTTTGTTGATGGTGGTCTTGTTGTGTTCTGTTGTTGTGGATGCTCTTGTTGTGTTCTATTGTTGTTGTTGTTGACGCCGCGGTGCGTTGCTAAAGAATGCAACCGATGTTCATCGTTGTCATCATTGTGGCACATGTTGTGATGCCCGGCTCCCCCACTGTTACTGCTGCTGCCGTTGTTGTTGCTGCTGCTGCTACAGTGCGTGGTAGAGAAAACAGCAGCAACAACAACAACAACTACAACAACAAGAACAACAAAATAACAGCAGCAGCAACAACATCAACAACAACAAGGACTTTGTCGCCTCCGCCATCGCCGTCATCATGAGAATCATGATGATTATAATCATCATCATCAACAGCACAACGACAATGATTCCCGCCCTCTCGATAATTGGAAGATCTGGATCAACGTCGGACGCCTCCGGCAAGCACGGCCACCACCACCATCGCCACGAACACGACGTCGAACTCTGACGGACAAAGCAGCAGCAGCACCAACAACAACAGCAACAACAACAACAGTTACAACAACAACGATAGCAACAACACCAACAACAGCCGCCGCGTCGTCAGCTTTAGCACCACAGTCTGGGGTATCATAAATAATCGACGAACATGGGACAGAAACAGCAATCAACAATAACAGCAACGTCAACAACAACAGCAACAACAACAACAGCAGCGGCAACAACAACAACAACAACAACAGCAGCGGCAACAACAACAACGACAACAGCAAACGCTGACGGACGGACGGATTCTTTCAGACGGAGTCAGGAGGAAGAGCACACCAAGAAGCTGTGCGACGATAGATTCGAGCGTCGAGCGTCGAAAAACGGTCGCAGACGACGTGAGATTGGGCGGTGTAGATCAAGCGGGAGAGCGCACAAAAAATCCGGACAACAGGGAGAGGACGAGACAAAGAAGGAACACAAGATCGAGAGAGAGGAGAGAGAGATGAGGAAGAGAGATCTGGGGTCGCGGGGGGTGGGAGGGGGGGTGGAGGAGGAGCACGCGCGGTGGTGATACGAAAAAAAATCTAAAGAGTACGATACATTAGACGGGGCCATCTACTACCACGAGCACCAGCACCACGGCTACTGCGGCAGCTCTTGTTGCACCTGCTACTACTACTGCTGCTACTAGATCGAAGAAGCCAACTGGCGATTATTTTTAATACTCATCAATTCCTAATAATGACAGAGGGGTAGTCGTCGTCGTCAAAGCAGAATTAGCAGTAATAATAATAATAATAATAATAATAACAGTAGTAGTAGTAGTTTTTGTAGTACAAGTAGACAGCGTGCTGGCTGGTGGTAATAGTAGAAGTATGAACACTCATTGTAACCATAGCAGTCGTGGCAGGAGAGGCAGAAGCAGCAACCATTAAGCGAGTGCTCGGATATCGCTCGGATGCTCAATTATACCCACACACAGAGTTGCAACGTCGTGTTGTAGTAGTGTCTTCTTCTTCTTCTCCTTCGTCAGTTGAACGACAAAGAAAAACAAAGATCGACCGGCAAACAACAGCGATGGCTACGCTGCCTCGTTGCTCGCTCGCTTGTTCGTTTGTGCCAGATGATGGCGAACGGGCCCACTGGCCAGATTGATGCAGACCATTGACCATCAACTGGAAGAACCGCGGGCCGCGGTGTCAAACGACAAGCCTATATTCTAGATATGTTGTAGATAGCCGCAGATAGCTGTTTGCTGTATTGCTGCGGAGGCTGTTGTTGTCGTCGACATCATCAACAACAACAACAACAACAATAACGACAACAACAACAATATTCATGCTCTTGATTTCTAGAAGAAAGATCTCTACAATAACGCGCCGCTTGTGAACTGCACTACTCTCTGATAGAAGCGTACACACACTATATATAAACAGACACAATATATATATATATATATATATATATATATATATATATATATATATGACAATTAAAACAATCTAAGAGATGACAAGACAAAAGCAATAATTTACGACAGCGACACATATTGACAGTACGACAAAGGTTGTCAAAAGAAGGGTGGCTCTGTTGTATCCGTCACTCTATATATCTGTCTCTCTGCCGTGATGTCTATGTGGCTATGTCTGTCTGTCTGTCTGCCTGCCTTAAGCTCCCTACGTCTGCCTGCCTGTCTCTCGCTGTCTCTCTGGCGACTGGATCTCTTCTATTCTCTGTCTATCGGTCTGTCTCTAAGTTTACGTCTGTTCTCCATTTAAGCGCGCGTTGGCCGTGAAAAGCTCGCTCTCCCGATTTCTCCCCCACTCACTCGACTCTCCGCCCTGCCCCGCCTATTCTAGTCTGTTTTAGCCTTCTTCCCCCTCTCTTCCTCTTCCTCTCTCTCTCTTTTTCTCTTTCTCCCACTCTCCATGTCTTTTCCATCTCTGTGTTCTGTTTCTCTTTCGACCGGGCTCTCCAGGGCCCTGTGGCGGGAGGGGATGGCCCACAAGGAGAACGCGCACATGTGGTGGTGGCTAGAGGCTGTCATTCGGATGGTTCGGGCTGACTAACTGACTGATTGACTGATTCACTGACTGAATGGCCGGCTTGCTGCTGGTCTAGAGCTGATCATGGGCGCCCGGCCCTCTTGACGCTGCTCCGGATGTGAGCAGCTTGCGTCCAGCCGCCCTACCCTCCCCCCCCCCCTGACCAGTGGAACCCAGACGAAGCTAGTAGCCCGTCTGTCTGCCTATGTTGTTGTTGTTGTTGTTTTGCTATTAGATACTAGCTGCTGCTTTTGCTATTAGATACTATTGATGCGACTGTTATTGTAATTGTTCGTGTTGTAATTGTTGTTGATGCTGACGATGCATTGCAATTAGCGAGCGTGACAGTTTAGCACCGTCTGGAGGCGCCCACCGAATTTATGAGCAACAACCTGATTTTTAAATAACAAGAGCAATATTAACAATTGCAGCAGCAGCACACACGATATTGTTTTTGTTGTTATTGTTGTTGTTGTTGCTGCTGTTACTACGTGTAATGCAGTCTGCTGTTACTACGTGTAATGCAGTCTGTGGTATTTTTTTTAATTCAAAGTGCCGACTGCTTCTACATACGTATGCACACATCATGGTTTGAATTCTATAACAGCTAAACCTGGCTACTCAAGTATTCCCAGTTCGCCGGACATGCCTTGGCCAGGCCGAATCCAAATAAACACCGGAATGAACGAAGACCATTCGACTTAGCCGAATAGAGTCGAAAATTATGCAGACAGCGTATGATGCTCGGGTGCTATTAATACAGGATGGGAGAAAGAAAGAGAACATCCTTCGCCTGAACACCACCGTTGTTTAGTATCTGCTGGAGTTTTCGAGCTACGAGCCTGATTCGTGCTGGCAGGAGGCATCTGCTCGCTTCTGAAACTTTTAGAGCTTCGCTTTAAGTTTTGTTCCTCGTAATATTTACGCTTCTATGATTTGTCTTCATCGACAAGTAACCGCGGAGATGATAAAATCATTTTTTTTAATGGAGGTGCTTTTTGCGCGCGCTCTTTTTCTCCCTTTCTTCTCGTTGATGACAGTATAGCTCGAGCATGCCTAGCATGTGATCGGGACTCATGAACGAAACACGCTCAGTAAGAGATGTTATACATTTTTGCCACACGTTCGAGGTCTCTGGTCTGGTAAGAGATCTATCTCCTGGCAGCGCTAGCTCGCGTTGTCTTGCCGAAGGTACTTTTGGGCGCAACCGCCGCCGCACTGAGCTCGTTCTGGCGCTTGACTTTGTGACTAGCTTAGAGTACATTTATTATTATTATTATTATTATTGTATTTGGTCGGCCCCATGGCTGGTTCGGCACGTGACTCGCTGGGGCGGGTAGTTGTAGAGAATGAACCACCACCACCACCAAGCGTCCGCATGTCGAGTCTAAAAGGGGAAGAAACTAGCTTGGAATAGCTGGTGCAGACCGGCTAGGGAGTCCTCAAAGTCCTCTGATAGATAGATGAGGAAAGTCGATAGGTAGATAGATCGTCTTCTAACTCGACCTACATACACATTTATCTGTTTCTGTATATATGACGATGACGAGGACGACCACGATTATGTTGATGATGACAGGCATCTTAGGTTATATAGGCAGGGGATAGTTTGGGCCGTTCTGCATAAAATGATGCATCTTGTCTGTCTGATCTCCGGCTCTGTTCGTTCATCCTCATCGCTGGTCGCTGCTGGTATCTTTCAAGGCAGTGGCGACCAAGGAACAATGTCTGCTGCTGCTGTTTCTGTTGCTATCTGGCGCGCGTGTGTGTTCGTTCGCATATCTCGTCATTGTTGTTGTTGTGGTTGTTGCTGCTGCTGTTGTTGTTGTGGATGTCGATTGTCGGCATCGCGCGGTGGCGTTCTGCACATCGAATTATCATCATGTTGACTCGATGAAGCACGAATGGCGATTGATCATGGCTGCTGGCCGTCGCTAGATTTCTGCGAGAAGATCGAGAGTGGGGTGGGGGGGGGTAACGATGGTGGAGTTTGGTGTTGTCATGGCGATCGGCTGCTGTATGCCTGTCTGTCTGTCTGCCGGTATGTCAGGCCGTCTGCTCGTTTACCCATCGACCCATCCATCTATCCATCCGTCCCCCCACTCATTCGTCCATCTCGTCTCCTCCTTTCGTCAAGAGCGGGGGTGTTGGAGTTGGGGTGATTCGTAGTCGTGGTGGTGATTGGCTGTCGCGCACGTTCAGGACGATAAGTGGTGGTCGGCATGAGCCGATACAATGAACAAGGAGCAAGACAAGGAGGAAAAGGGGGAGGTGGAAGATGCGCTGGGCGTGGGGTGGGGGTGGTTGGGAAGTGGGAAGCAGTTTGGCACAAGAGCCGTTACCGCTGCGCTGATTCTGCTGCTAAGGGATGAGCAGTTGCAGTAGCAGCAGCTGCAGCCGCAGCAGCAGCAGCATTCGCCGTCGTTTCGTTTCGGCAGACATACGATCAACCCTCCTATCGAGAGTATTCCGTCGTTGTTGTTGTTGCTGTTGTTGTTGTTGTCGTCGTCGTCGTCGTTGTTGTAGTTGTTGCTGTCGTTGTGTCAAGTTCGTCATATTCTTCTTCTTATTCTCCTTCTTCGTCCTCATCATGGTGATCGTCTTCACACATTTGATTAATGGATTCCCGCCGTGTTCGACAACGGTGAATCATCAGTCGACGGGCGGCCTTTTGCTTGCTCCGACTCGGTCGTCCTGGTCGAGAATCGAAAAGCGAGTATCATCATAGTCTGTATCGTCATGGCCGGGAACGTGTTCGTGGTCATCACCGTCAGCATCACCAGCACCATCGTCATCATTGTCATCACCACAATCATCGTCATCATTGTTATTGTTTTCATCATCATTGTTATCATCATTATATATCATCATCAACGCCAGCACCACCATCATGACGACCTTGGTCATCATCATCATCATGCTCATCACGATCACCATCATGAATCGTTTGCTCTCCTGTTCGTTTGTCTCTTGCCATTCCCACTCCCATTCGATCTGTCGTTTGGTTATGCCGCAGCATGGCGTTCATCATCCTCTTATTTCTCTTCAACCGCTTCTCTTTCGTCTTCGTCATGATCGTTGTCTTTCCCCATCGGGCAGCAGCAGCAGCGGCAGTAGTAGTATCATGTCGTCATCGTCGCATATTTGATGATTAGTGAGTAAAAGAACCGTATCGTCGTCGTCGTCGTGGTCGTTGCTACGGCCTGCCGCCTCACTGCTGAGTTCTGCTGCCTACAGACGATCAACGAACGGACAAACGGACGGACGGACAGTCAGCCAGCTAATGGTCGTGATGGTGGCAAACGATGAGCATCTGACGAAGATGATGATGATGATGATGAAGGTGGTAGTGGTGATGATGGTGGTGGCGATGACTAAACTGCCGCTGGTTGGAGTTGGTGGAGTTGGCGACGAAGCCTCATGAAAACCATCATGATGACGATGGTGATGGTGATGAAGATGATGACGGCTGCTGATGACAATCATCATGATGATGATGATGATGATGATGAGGACGATGACGGCAAGCCTCAACGATGTTGAAGATCCGACCGTCTTTTTTGCTCTCCACAACCTCGTACGGACTCATCCTTTTCCGTCTGGCATTTATTTGCTTGTTGTCTTTCTCCGTTCACTCTCTCTCTCTCTCTCTATCTCTTAGACACACTCTTTCTCGTTATCTCCCTCTTTCTCACACAAACTTGGCATATTTTGTCGTTTCCCTCTTTGTGCACCTAGTTTAGCCGGCTTGATCCTCTCTTAGTTTCCTTCATTCCTGCACGTTCCTGCCCTCTCGTCTGTTTGTCCATTGGTCTGTCTGCTGTTTCTGCTGCTGCTTTGTGTTTGTCCTCCATCTCTTGTTCAATCTCCTACGACAATAGTCACTTACATCGAGAAAGAGCAAGATAGAAAGATAGGTATAGAGCAAGAAACCGAAATATAGGGAGAGACGGTGCGAGAGAGATAGAGAGAGAGCGAGATCACGTGTACGAAAGTTGATTGAGTAAAGCGGCTTTAAGTGAAGAGCAGCACGCTGGGCCGTCAACCGTCTCGTTTGACGCGCCGCGCGTCGAAGAGCCTGCACGCCACCACTGCCTACTATATCTTCTACTACTACCACTACTACAACGACTACGACGATATCATACACTGGCTGGATGCTTGGCCGCGCAGTTAAATGTCGTGCGGCGAGCTAGCAAGCGACACCAGCAGCTGCAGCAATGGGAACAACGTCAGTAACAGCAACAGTATCAGTGGAAGCAGCAGCAGTAGCAGTATTACTAGTAGTCGTTGGCGTGGTGGCTTAAGTCTGCGCCTCGCAACCGGAGGAGACACGTAGGTGCGCGGGTTCGAGCCCCATCGTTGCCCCACATTTGTATTTATGGGGTATGTCCGTCTATGAAGCATTGTGAAAAACAGTTCTGTGGATGTTAAATCTTGGCTGAAGGTCAGCCCGAAAACTTTACTAGGAGTAGTAGTAGTAGTAGTAGAACAGAGCAGGACAGAAAACAAGCACCACAGGAACAAGGAGAAGAAGCCGAAAAACAGGCCGGACAAGTATCCGATGCTTTGGTGCATCCACCTTTCCATGCAGAATGCAAGCATGGAAAAATGAAATCAAGGCGGCTGACTATCTATCTGTCCATAGATCGACCGATTTATCTAGGTAGTCTGGTTGACGTAACGTAAGCACAGCACCAGCCGCAGCAGCTGGCATGGGCCGTCCTCGGCATGGCCGTGCGCTCACCGCGGCGTCGACGCATCTTTGCTTCAAACTTCACCGCATCATTTATTTTGATCGTTATGATGCTGCTGATGATGATGATGATGATGACGACGATTATTATTATTCACGGCGACGGGCGATTTTTGGTTTGTTTACCCGTTTTTCGGTTAGTCCGTCTATCAGCCGGTCGATTGGTCGGTGGTCAGTTAGCTTCGTAGTCTGGCCCTCATTGGTGGTCGTCAATCCGCATCCGTCGTCAGCTGCACAACTCGACGTCGCTGCATGAAGCAGTCCGAAATTTTGCAAAATGACCACGAGGAACAGCACGCCGATGGCGATGATGACGATGCCGAGGACGGCAACGGTTGCAACGGAATGGCGGCAATTTCGAATATTCTAAATATATATATATATATATATATATATATATATATATATATTTATATTGACGCTGTTTACCTTCATCACAGTATGTATGTAGTGAAAATGACGATGGACAAGACGCGCGAGAACGATATATCTCTATATTTAATACAGACAGAGAGAGAAAGAGAGAGAGAGTCTGATGTGTCGAGAAACAAAAAGAGGGGATCGAACGAATCAAGCCACAGCAACAAGCAATGAGACGATTAGCGAATGCGAAACAATAATAATAATGATAACAGATGGAAGTCATTATGATTTTTTTTCGTCTCCTATGCACTCGTCTCCCCTCTCCCTTTCTTCCCTCCTTCGTGCACTGCGCCCACTCTTTTTGCTCCTTTATCTCTCGTCGTTCGTCGACTTGTCATCGCTACATATGTGTGTCTCGCCAAACCAATCTCGTACGGTGGTATGGTGTGACTTCGTCATGTGTCATGTATGTAAATATATATATATATATATATATATATATATATGTATGACCAACCAAGGATTCAACAATATGGTAGCACTTTCCGGTTAAGATATAAGATGACGGCGTTGTTGTTGTTGTTGCTGCTGCTGTCGCAGTTGTTGTTGTTGACGTCGTCGTCGTCGTCATCAACAACGATGGGCATGCTATTTGCTCGTGATGATCGCTCGCACCGTAGCGTCGTCATGGACATCACCATCATCTTCACCACACGACTATGGCAGTCAGAATCATCAGATCATCATCCTCACCATCATCGTCGTCGTCGTCGTCGCGGCTTTTGGCCGAAGCAGTAATTATGGTGGTAGCGTGGTGGTGGTGGTGATGAAGAAGCGATATTATTCGAGCTCATTGACGATAAATCATGGCTGACATCTTTGGCCTCGGCCTCGGCGACGGGAAACGATGGACACACTGGCGGCGTAGGTAGGGGAAAGCACGCACTGCGCTCTCACAGCGAACGATTTTGGCGACTTGGTCGCTTCACTACTCGTAGGAAGAGCGTAGTAGTGGTAGCGTTTTGCTGGTGTGTTCGGTTCGTTGTGTTATCGAGCAAAGAGAAAGCAAACGCTCCCGACGTAGCGACATTCATAACAACCAGCGCAACAAAACAATAGCAAAAAAGACAGTAGTAATGGCAGTAGTTAATAGTTGCAGAAGTTGTATCACTTCTGCAACTTTGGCGAAGGCAAACCCATAGAGACTAACTCATACGTCTATGGTCTATGCTTTCGATTGGCGCTGCACCTTGGAAGGCGTTTCAGGGTGGGCGGGGGGTGGGGCTGGGGAGACTTGATGGACTTCATTTGAAGTGGCTACGTCACAGGTCCAGCTGAGAAGCACGCGTTCAGTTTGCCATTACGATAATATGTTCGTCAATATTGGTTCTTCGGTGGATGCTAATCTAAGATCTCGGATACGTTTTGGATACCGGTTTCTTTGAAGGCCTGGCCTAGCGACCTTAGCGGTTACACGTTAAAGCGTGCCTTCTCCCTATAATAATTAAATAGCTCATAATAGTTAACGATTGTATGTGTTCTGCGTGTCTGTATGCAGCTTCTGCGGAACGCCACAATCGGACATTCAATTTCACTTATCTCTTTAATCTGTTCTGATCGTAATTGTGCCGAACATGATCGGCGTCACCCACACGGGTTCATCGTTTACACCATCGAAGATAAACCCACGATCACTAATGGGGAACATAAAGAACGAGAACGATTATGATGTTCGTCATCATCCTCACTCTCATCTATATCGTCATAATAGTAATAAGAATCCTATCGTCAATGACCAGTTAGCAAGTGTTAGTGTTAGACTAGCTGCTCTTTGTTGAGTGAGAGTCGCACCGCGCTAACGACTTGTTTTTTTTGGCATCTTGTTGCCGGATGGTGTGTTTGCAGGCGATGAAGACGAAGAGGAGCACGAAGAGCTCAAAGCCGATCTCAACGACAACAACGTTGTCAAACAACAGTCGCTGCCAAGCCCCGAGCCAATCATTGTGGCCGCCAACCCACTGGATTTCAGCGTGCGGCGTTCCTCCTCCGACGACGACGACGAGGACAGTGACGGCGCGACGCTCTCGCGAGCTAGTCCTAGCCCGCCGCGGACCGCCGTCGATATGGGAACCCCCGACGCTCCCCTCGACCTTTCGAGGAAGCCCTCGGGCGGGGCCAGTGGAGCCATGCCAATGCCACCGACGAGGGCGGCGGCAGCAGCAGCAGCTGGGGGTGCGGCCGCCACGTCGTCATCGACGACAAGAACGTTGCTGACGTCGACGTCAACAAGAGCGACTCACCCGGTCACGCCCAACTCACGGTGTGGCCTGCCTGCGCTGTCGATGTCGACGACGGCCACCGGCATCTCACCGCTAGCGACGCTCGCGTCGAAGATCGAGGCGGCCCAATGGACGCCGTCGCTCAAGACGTCCCCACTCGTCTCGGCGACGCCGACGCGGCTCGACTGGAAGCCCGCTCCGCCGGCCAAACAGCCGAAGCTCGACGCGCACGGTCTCAAGACGCGCGACTCGTTCCGGCCGTCGAATCGGCAGAATCCGTGGCAGTCGCAGTGGATCAGTCGGTCGGGCGAGCAGACCAAGGACGTGTTCACGTGCGTCTGGTGCAAGGAGCAGTTCCAGTCGCTCGCCGACATGACGGTGCACATGAAGAACTCGCCTCGCTGCGGGATGGCAGGAATGCACGCTGCCGCAGCGTCGACGTCGGCAGCCGCCGTGGCCACAGCTAACGCGGGGTCGGACCGGACAGGTCCGACCTCCGGTGGAGGAGGAGGAGGTGGAGGAGGTATGAACGTGCCGCCTACAGCCAAAACGCAGCACACGACGTGCCATGCGCCGGCCACACCCCAGCATCAGCCGGCGCATGCGCCTCACCCGCCACATCAGACGACCGCCGCCCAGCAGCCGACGACGAAGGACGGCGTGCCTCTGCCGCGAAAACTGGTCCGCGGACAGGACGTGTGGCTGGGCAAGGGAGCCGAGCAGACACGCCAAATCCTCAAGTGCATGTGGTGCGGACAGTCGTTCAAGAGTCTCGCCGACATGACGCAGCACATGAAGGTGACTCAGCACTACACGAACATCATCAGCCAAGAGCAGATCGTGTCGTGGAAGTCGCCCGAGGAGAAGGCGCAGAACCAAGGTCAGGTGAACAACACCGTGCTGACGTGTAAGGTCTGCGAACAGGGCTTCACCTCGCTCAAGGACCTAAGCTATCACATGGTGAAGAACAACCACTACAAGGACCACATTCTGCGGACGATTGGCGATGCAGCCGCCAATCCGGCGATGGCGGCCGCAGCGGTGGCGGCCGCCGCTACTGCAGCGGCTCCAGCGCCTCAGCCCAAGCGTACTCCGGTTCGAGGTGACCGCGGAAAGAAGTCTCTGCCCGTCAGGAAGCTTCTGGAGCTCGAGAGGCAGGCTTGCAGCCCCGAACA
Organism: Dermanyssus gallinae; assembly: GCA_003439945.1. Lineage (NCBI taxonomy): Eukaryota > Metazoa > Arthropoda > Arachnida > Mesostigmata > Dermanyssidae > Dermanyssus > Dermanyssus gallinae. The sequence goes on along the minus strand of QVRM01005553.1, from coordinate 152,775 downwards.
GCAGGCCTTGGCCAGTATGGGCCGCATTAACTGCGAAGAGTGCGGCGAGAAGCTGGAGGCCAAGGACTTTGTGGCGCACGTAAAGCAGTGCTCACGGCTGTTCGGAGGCGGGGGGATGGGAGGACGTGAGGATGACGATGACTCGGAAAGCCACCGCTCGGTGACGCCGAAGTCAGTGGATTCTGTGAAGGAGCACTGCGAGTCATACGGCCCCTCGGCGTCCTCCTCCACTCCTGGGGGCTCGGTCCTTGCTTCGCTCGAGAAACTCGTCGAGAAGTCATTCGATGGCAAGGGCAAGCGGCAGGCGAGCTCTGGGATTCTGCAGCGGCTGGGCATCGACGAGGAGGTTTATCCGCCCTGGCATCCGGCCGGGTCACCTAGAAATTTCAATAGTGCAATAGCGGCAGCGCAAATGCTTAAAAGCCCGGGCTCCTCGGAGGGGCCCGACCACCCCAGCAGGGGCTCAACGCCCAGCGGCCTCGGGAGGGCACAGTACGGCGGCAGCTCGCCTGATAGGCAGTCCAGCCGTTCCGCACCTTCCCCGGCCGGCGCAGGGGCGCACGTGCGGGCCTCTCCGGCGCCCTCGGAATCGTCCACTAGGGCGTCCAGTCCGGGCGTTCCCGATAACCTCGTCCTGGCCGATGATAAGGGTGCCAGGCAACTGCTAACGCGGTCGCCTGGCGGTGACAGTGCCGCTTCGCTGCACGAGGAGCGTCTGCCGCCCGCCAAGACCAGCACCACAACTCCGCCGAAGGGCAAGAAGAAAGACAATCCTCTCCGAGAGCTCGAGAAGCTTCTGGACAAAACAGAGACGCAACGCTCATCGGCCGGGTCGACCCAGCCCGGCGGCTTGGTCGGCCTACAGGGCGCCGCCGGCTCAATACTGGCGTTCTCGTGGGCGTGCGGTGAGGGCGCGACCGCGACCCCCGAAGGCACCTCGATCAAGTGCGCGTTCTGCGACACGCACTTCGTGTCGAAGGGCGCCTATCGGCATCACCTGTCAAAGATGCATTTCATCAAGTCCGAAAACAACTCGGACACGGAGAAAAACTCCGAACGGGGATCGGTGTCGCCGGCACCCTCGCAGCCGCCGTCGGTGGCGTCGGATGGCGGCGGCGGCGGAGGCGGCGGCGCCGCTTCCTCGGCGAACGAGTCCCCTCATTCTAAGTTCCTCAAGTATGCAGAACTAGCCAAGCAGCTCTCGTCGAAGTACGTTTAGTTAGATTCAAGATGCGAGGTAGGATCCCCAGAAAGCGCGAACGTGCCGAGCCGACGACGATTACACGACGACGACGACGACGCACTATGGAGAGGGCCGCCTGCAAGTTTTCGCTGGACCTTTGCTGGCCAGCTGCCTGCCGGACATATCATGAGACGTATGATCGATCGATCAACCGATCAATTAGCGGATCGATCGACCAACTAACTACTACTACTAGGAATCATCGATTGATGATTGGCCGACCGACTAACCGACTGAAAGCCAACTCACCTTACTATGTGCTAGCTATGTGCATGTGAGCCCACGCCGGAGGGCGTGTATGTGTAAGTTTCTCTGGGTGTGTGAATGTCTATGTATGTGTGTGTGCGTGCGTGTGTATAGCGCATCTGAGTGGAAGAGGATTTCAACGAGCGTCATATCAGCTATTACTAATAATGACAATATTAATAATACTTATTAGTATTGTTATTATTATTAATAATATTATTATTATTGTTATTATTATAGTGACAGCCCGTGTAAGCGCGAACGGTGTGAAACTCTTTGGCAGCGTCGTCCTCCCCAACAACGCGCAGCATAGTTTGACAACGTTTGGCCCTCGGGTCCTTTCAGACGCCGATACAACAACAACAGCTGCGGCTACTCTTGTTGTTGGCATTGCTGTTTGTTTTAATAGTGTACAGATTGAACTAGTCTCCATCTCTCCACTCCTCTTTCTATTTCGCTCGCTCACGCCATCAGACGAATTCACAGAGATCCCTTGCCCCAGTCGCCCTCACCTGTCCTCCCGTGAATATATGTATACATGCACATATACACAGGCATATACTACGCATGCATACATGCAAACATGCATATATATATATATATATATATATATATATATATATATAAACGTTGGTACGCAAATCCGACTAGCGATACCGAGCTGACGACACGTCCACGTAGCCACCGAGATACGTATGTACAGACTGAAAGTTCTCACTTCACAAAAATACGTTAGGGCCAGCAACGGACCCACTTGCTTTACTACTCAACTTGAACTTTTTCCACCACCACCGCCATCATCGTCTGCTGCTGTTGTTCCCCTACTACATTCGAGCGTGCATTTTATACATTCTTGGCCTCTTTGCTCACTGCACCTCACCTAAATGTTTCTAGCGCTCATCTAGTGAGGACGACGACGACGGATTTACCGTCGTTTTTTGATGGCGGTGAATGGATGAACGGATGGAAATTGCCAAGCTTGACGTGTGTGTGTGTGTGTGCTCCTCACGTACGCGTGTATGCGTAGATGATGGATATCTTCGAGTTCCGTTAGTATAAAATGGCACCCGTAGCTACTGCTGTTGTTGTACTTAGCCTACACCGGCGTCAACTTGAACTTTACTCACACGCATTTTTCAGACAATAGCAATGTCTGCCCCCCCCCCCCCCCGTCGACGGTTGGTTGTCGGGGCCCCGAGCGGCCGAGGGCCTATTGGGGAACGGCCACCGTATCGTATTCTCGGCGCTATTGCCACTCACGGATCGGCGAAGGCAGGCGCTCGAGTTGCGCTTCGAATCTCGGCTCCTTCCCGGTCACTCGTGCCACGTTTCCACGTTACTTACACGTACACATACACATTTCCACTCCTCACCCACCGATCCACATATACACACTCTGCTGCATTCCAAACTAAGTCATCGCCGCGCGCCGCCTCCCATTATAGCGTAGTTCTCTTGTTGAGTCCTCTTGTAATCCTCTTGACCCCAACCCCTTCCCCTCGCCCGCCCGCACCCCACCCCACCCCACCTGTTCTAGGCTTTCGATGTGCCCTCTCGATGTATGTGTTCCTTTCGTTGTTTTTCCGATGCATCTCCACTGTCTCTCCACTGTTGTGCTTGAATTCTTCTCGATGTTTCCAGGCTCTCTTCCGTGTCATTTTTTCCCAAATCAACCTCAATTTCCCCTTTTTCCTTCTCTTTTTTGTCCCGCCGCCCACAAACACTACAGGCCACACACAACCCGCCGAATCGGTACACAGCACACAAATGCTGTTGCCGTTGTTGTTGCTGCCGCTGCTTCTTCTGCTTCTTCGGCTGACGTCGACGACGACGACGACAATGATAAAGATGATTATATCGACGACCATAACAAGAATTCTAAGAGTTATACTTACAAGAACAATGATATTAATAACAATGATCATGGTGGTGATGATGTCGATGATGATGATGATGATGATGATCTGATCTCCGGCGCGCGGTGACCGTTCATCTAGTGGGTACCAACCTCCGTCACGCAGTCGGCGACGAGCCTCTATGTCTATCAATCTAGCTAAATATCTATCTACATATGTATGTATCTCAAAAGGCGTTCCCCTAAGGATCCCGTGTCGTGGCTTTTCCCCTCTTCTCTCCCTCTTTATATATATATAATATATATATATATATATATAGCTACCCGTCTCTCTTTCTCTTATTTGCTGGCCGACGCCGACCTGCTGAAGACGGAGGGGATCCGCGATGGGCGTAGCAAATACGTAGTTGAATCGTCCTCAGCGAGCGCCGACGAGATCGACAGCGGCGCCGATTGCGCCAAAGTCGGCGGCTGCATTCGACGCCTGTTGACGCTGCTCTGCCTCGTCGTGACGCTCGCCGGACACTGGTGTACTTAACCGGTTTTGTGATTTCGTATATAGTAGTTGCAGTTCGAACGTGTCATTAATCATAGGGGCGACGTAGACACAGAAACACACACACACACGCACATAGACACTCATACATGTATTTATGAATAAATGACAAAGATGCTGATGATCATGATGATACGGGGATCATACCCCCACTACCACCCCCTAGCCGTCAAAAAACGTCGGACAACCCAACAAGATGGCAACGAACGGCAAAAAACTGATGAAGAAGAAGAAGACGAAGAGACAAGTGAAGCAAATAATAATGATGATGTTAGTAACAATAATAATAATAATAATAATAATAATAATAACAACAGCAACAACAACAATGATGATGACGATTATAATTATAATAATAATATGTAATGCACATAGCAAATGCTGATGCTGCTGCTGTTGCCGATGATGACACACAAGAGTGCGAAACGAATATACGTAGTAGAGTGTAGACACCCTGAAAAGAAAATATAAAGAGAAAAAGGGAAAGACGAAAAGAAAGAAAGGAAGAAATAAAGCAAAACAAAACTACGGCGAGACAGTGCTAGACGACACTCCACGCGCTCTGCACTGTTCTATCTGGAGTCATCGCCGCTCCTGTACTCAGTATACGTACATATACGTATATATATATATATATATATATATATATATATATGCATTGCAAGTTTCTGTAAATATGAATATTATTTATTAACGGTGATGCTAGCGACGGCTATGTGAGAAGAGCAGCAACCGTGATGACGATGTGACAATTAACTGAATAATAAAAAACGATGACTGGAAGCCGAAACGATGAGATTGACGATGATGAAGGAAAAATAAAAATGACGATTTCTAAAATCAAATTATTTCGTATACTTATTCCCTGTTGTTAGCTAGCTGGGTAGACGGCTGTCGGCTTTACAGATTTGTATGCTTGCGGACTCAACGCAAGCAGACTTCCTGCACCGAGCCATGGGTCACTTACGGATAGTCGCAAACATCGGGCATGCCTAAACGGACGCATTAAATTCAATTGTGGATTGTTTGCTTCGTAACTAAAGGCTTGTATTGTAGAGACCTCAATAGACAACCCTCAGTTTCTAAAATTATATACTTAGGTAGTTAGAACTACTGTAGCCTAATCAGTGTTTGAAAATTTGCTAGTCCCGAAACATAGAGTTGGCTACCAATAGCTACCAATGGCCATTAAAGCCTTTTGCTGCTAGAAAAACAGCTACATAAACAGAAACAAATATATATATATATATACCTTCACAAGCCTCTAGCCAAATAGTCATTATTCTGTGGTAGGACACTAGCTGTTGCACATCTTGCGGGGTTTGCCGAAGTCCTTGAAGTATGAACAACTGCAGAGTTAAAGAATGACAGGTTTCCCAATATACTAGTGCTACGAATTTCGCCTGTTGCATTTGACAATCGGAGTCAAATGTCCAAGTTTTATAGATTAGCCGACATTCGATGGAAACACCGAATACATTGGCATGTCGCGCTGATATAGCCAAGGTGCGATCCGATAAATACTGCAAAAAAGACTGCAAAAAAATTATTGTCCGACTCTATATTTTTAAATTCTTCGGCGCTGTACGTAACGAAGCTGTGGCTTCAATGTGCCGTGAAATCTGTATTGGCAGTATCTTCTAGCCACGGTCATCGATAACCTTGGCCAATTGGACGTATGCGTTACGCATTAGAAGTAAAATGTTTACTCTCACTGTAATAGATCCGCTTTTCGTCAGCGCACAAAATAAGACTTTCTGGGACACTTTTTACGTGCCTTCCAATGATCTAACGAGGTATTAGTACGAAAACAGTAATTCTTTCGAGTCAAACGTTCTGTGTTGGCTTGGCCAAATGAGGCTTGGCATGCAAATCCAAATAAGTAACGTTCTCCCGCCATGAAGCACTGTACCACAGACGTATTTATAAAAATAAAAAAAATTAGGTTTATGTTTATAGTTTACATCATCCTAAAGGCGTCCGGATATGACGACGCATAGTTACGTGGCCATATTTAGCTAAACCAACAAGACACTGTCACAATGGCAGTCCTTGTCGGGGTCAATTGTCTAAGACTTTTTGATTTTAAAGGTTTCAACTTTACAAAAATACCCTCCTAGAAGTAAAAACATTTTTAGGAAGGTTGTTCATAATTCTAGATTATCCTCGGTCCCGTACGGGTTATAATCGTCACGTGGCATATCTTTAATGTGCCGAGGGCCAGACATGTTAAGATATCTAGGATTCCCTTAATGCTACTTATGCCAGGATGACCGCTGACTCGCAGCGGCATAGTCAATCATTTTTTCTCGATGACCATCGCTCAAAGGAAATTTAATCGACAACAGGTATCGACCCAGCGACACCCCGGTAGCTGACAACCATGACTAGCATTCTAGCCCCCTAGTCCACGCCGCCATTCCTACAATCAGACAAGCGCGCCAATGGACTGTCGAGGTCTAAAAGCAGCAATGCCCTGTAATACTCGCAGGTATGTCGGACCTCGTTGAGGTTGTAGTAGTTACCACCAGCGATTAAGCGATCAAGAAGCCTCTGCAACCGCTGGCCGCCGCTGTGTTCTCGATTCATATGACGCACCGGGCGGCGGGGAGTGACTCATAGTGGTGGTGCACCTATATGTATATATATATATATTTTTTTTAAAACAAATTTTTGTAAGGCTATTGCCCGTGTACGTTTTGTTTTTTGGCTAATTTTAATTTACTCCGGCATTTATTTTGTCTAAATTGGAAACCATGCCAACCAATTTAAGAGTGGCCCGTCTGGGTCTCGAACTCAGTTCTCCCGAATGCAAGGCAAAGGCTTTGCCACTAAGCCATCTTGCTCGGTATATATAAATATACTTTTTTCCACATGTACATAGTTCAATTTTCATGGGGCCGCCTTCTCCGGACGGCAAACGTACTTACATGCAGTAATTCCTCATTGAGTTTAAGATTTCCATACTTACACATTTCCATTAATTGTTAAGAGAGCCAGTTAAGAGTATTCTGCCAATATAACGGCTATCGCCCGTGTCTGGTTATTATACTACTATATACGCACGAATACATGTCCAACGAGTGACCAAATAAAACGGCCGTTAAAAAAATTATACTACTTGATACAAGGCACAAATCAAAACAACCGCCGCAAACTCGAGTCGTCGGACAAATAATCACACGGCCGACCGGTCACGCCACGCGTCTATGGCTGTCTGTATGTTCGGCCGCAGTTCCGTTTGTCCGGCGAGCTCCGACTGCTTCTCCTCCGACTGGTGTCTCTATGCCTTTGCTGCAGCTGGGGCATTAGCAGCTTTATGTTCCTTGATTGAGTTGATCGAGCTATAAACAACAATAATGTGCCACTGCTACTGCTGCTTCTACTACTACTATAATTAATGATAGTACAAATACTCGTAATAAACTATTCATTTATTAGTACATACTCTAACAATAACTCAAGGGCCGGTTACCGGTCGTCGCCGGTCTACCGCTGCTGGCTTTGTCGCGGCGGCGGTGTCGTCTGCTAAAACAATCCCTATTGTTCTTCTTTCTTGTCCACCTTTTCCTTCTCTCCCCCTCCGCTCCGTCGCTCCCCCCTTTTTCCGCTGTCCGCGGACGTCGTCCTTGAGTTACCATTGAGTGAACCGTATGCGGCGCTGCGACGGCCGAACCAAGCAGCCGCTTCGCCGTCGCTCAGACAAACATTACCACTATTGGTCGAGTTTGGGGTGAACGATATTTACGACGATTGACGACCAGAACGTAGTATAATATTTCGTGGTAGTTCTCGTAGTTGTAGTAGTAGTAGTAGTTGGACTAGCTGTAGCTTCTGATGCTGTTGTTTTTGTTGTTGTTGTTAGAGCCAGCGTTGTCCCTGTTGTTGTTGTAGCAGCACTGGTAGTCTCTGCCGCAGCGGCAGCATCAGTATGAATAGTAAAAACATGACGTTACCACTCATGTATCATCTGGCCATATACGTACGTCCGTCCTTCTGTTCACATTGATACGCCAGTAATATAGTAAGTAGTTCGATACTACTTTGCAACATCTTACTTTGATCTCCTTTCTGCTTTCGTGCGCTGCATGGGTGCATTATATATGTACACATATAATCGCTCTCTCTCTCACCCCCTATCTCTCTCCTTATTTATATATATATATATATATATATATATATATACATTTCTTAAAAACAATGAGGACTCAGTTCATCTATTTTATTGAATGTATCAAAATTGAAGTATTGCTAGACTAGGTGAACAAAGCCCCAATGAAACAACACACTCAGACATCAAAATACCACCTCTCAGATAGATTTAAATTTCGCTACTACAAATGATTATTCTACAGGCGCTACACACCGGACAATAAAGAGAGGTGATCCAAATCAATCGCGTATTTGTTCACCGACAACTGCTGATCGCGTTTCGTTTTCTCTCACTCCCTTAATATTACAGTCGACAGAATTCCATCTAGTTTAGATCAGCCATATATGTATCGTCTTATTAGGAACTGTTTCGTTATGTTTCCCAAATTATTTGCACCCGACACAAGACACTACCACACGCACGAAGCAAAACGCAGTCTAATTTCTTCATGGGCGGAAAATGGCGCGTCCTACATCTCTCCACAGAAAACAGTAGACAAAGTAGACACAAATCTTAACGGTGTATTTTGCTTACGACGAAATTGTGGAGATGGACCACGACCTGTCCCACATGTCCATCGTATGTTCGATCTCGACATGACACACATGGCTGAATGCTACAGACCTGCGCTTCATGAGTGATTTAGTGAGACTGCGATGGAAATTAGAAGCATATATGAGGGTACGCGCTATATATATATGTATATATATATATATATACATATATATATATATATATATATATACATATATATATTATATATATATATATATATATATATATATATATATATATATATATATATATATATATATATAAGAAAGAACCAGAGTAACTGCGTTACGGCCTTGTCCAGCAGCTAAAAAATACACCGCTATGGTTTTCTGCCATACAAACAGCACAACGTCTTATCGATGAAAGGAACCGTGGACTCACAGACACCCATACGGATGATGCACGGATGGGGACCAACGATTCAAGCGAGTGCGTCCAACCATGGTACTTACTCTCTCGTCGGATTTCGGCCCGCATGCGGCCTTTCTAGAGTCGCATGTGTTTCTAGAGTAGATTATTCTTGTCTAAGAACTGTATAAACAAAGCCAGTCACTCTAGGGTCGCTCATATTGAGAAACGGAACTACGTTAAATGACGTAAAAGGTATGTAAAATGCAAAGAAACAGCGTTTTGTGAGTGAACTCGAGATTTGTCTGTCCGCAGTAACATCGAAATGCAATAATGCTTTCATGATTAACTGCAATATTCTGTGTTGTACGGCCTTTGCAAGAGTCATTTCCCGCATTATCTTTGAGAATTCTGATGAAGAGTTCTCTAACTACGTCTAGAGGCTACTCAATCAATATTAATCACCGCTGACATAGACAGCGTATATTACTCAAAACCGTGTCATCTGAGTAATAGACGCGTTACACAACAGATTAAGTGAAGCTTTGCTAGATTTACGATTGGCGACTTACTGGCGATCACACTACTACAATACTGCTTTATACCACATGAGGTGCCGAGAGATAGGTAATAGACAACGGATTATAATGCCAGTGTTTGCAGTTGGCAGGATTGAACAAGGTTTCCGGGCATAAGCGAACCAGAAAAATGTTGTTTAATAGATGCTAAGGTAGGCACCTTCAGTGGAGAAAGCGTCATACTCATTAAGAGAGTTAAGTAGCTCATTAAAGCTGACCACCGAGCACGAATACCGTCGTACTGTCCCATGTATGTGCACACGAACAGGTACAGTTTTTATTTCATCACCGCTCGTTTCGAGACAAAAGAAAAAGAAAAAACAATAAAACATCATTGAGCAAAATTAACGGCAAAATGATAGAAACACCAAGGGCGTCAAGTTTTCACTAGTGCTGAGAAAACCGCAACCGGAAGTGCACGCTATATAGAAACAGCATGGACGGATGAATGGATTAACTCTTCAGCAGCGCATTTGCTGTGCTCTGCCAGCTCAATGAAAAGTAGCTAAGAAGCAGATGTGCCGTTAAAGTGATAGATTTTTTTTACCGTAAGGCTAATGCTTGTATACGGTTATTGTTTCATGTCATGACTGATGTTTTAATCCACTCCGGCATTTTACCTTATCTAAATTAAGATGTACCTTGTCTCACAATAACTGCAAACCTGTGCTATATTCAAAAGGTGACTGGGTGTATACATATGCTGCGTAATGCAATGTCCGTTTCTTTCGATTTTTCTATCTCTCCCTCTCTCTCTTTCTCTCTCTCTCTCTGTATATATAAATATATATATATATATATATATATATATATATATATATATATATATATATATATATATATATATATATATAAATATATTTACAGAGAGAGAGAGTTGGAAAGAGCTGGCTGAATACCACAATCGTATTACAATCAATCACCACCATCATCATTTGTGCGTCGCCTACTACTCATTCTCTCTCGTTGCCGCTTGACTTTCTCATTTAATCCCGTTTGCCGTTCCATTTGTTTGGTTCGTGCCGGTATAGCGTCACCGAGCTACCTATCCGGTCGAAAAAGAAACAACGCAATCATTGCGCAGGAGGTTTCTTGCTTTCATGCGCAATATCATCATATATCGTTGACGTTAGCTCTCTCTCTCTGTCCGAGTCAGACAGACAAGTCGACACGTTCAAGAGCGGCAGGATCAAGTAGTAGTAGTACTAGTACTGCCAAGGAAAACGAGTGAAATTGGACAAGACGCCATCGTGTTGCCACCGTGCCTGAAGTGTGGGGTTCTTGTTGTCGTCGTCGTTGCCGCCGCCACCACCACCACCACCACCATCACCATCACTATCATCACCACCGTCGCAGCGACCGACGACGGTTGCTTTTGTCTGTCTGACCGTCTGGCCACAACGCGGGGCCGAAGACGAGCATCTCGTCTTCATCGTGGAGGCGCAAGCCCATGCCTACCTGGCTGGTCGTCCGCGGTTCGCTTGTTTTCTTGCCGCCCATCTGCCGCGGCAGCTAAGCAGCGGGACTACAAATGCACTCAGCCAAGAGCGATGGCCATGCAGAGAGGCGTGTAGGAGGAGATAGGTCGGCCGTGGGCAGACAAACTGACTGCACGCTTCTTTTTCCATACGCTGTGCTCCGGTTGGCTGCTCGACGACGACGACGATGACGACGAGGACAGCAACAGCGACGATAGCGACGACAACGTGTAGTTGTGTTGAAAAATGAAAAACGAGGCTAAATCTCTTCTTGTCGCGCGCATCGCTTTCATGCATGTGCCCCCTTCGCTTCCCCGTATCGTCTGCGGTCGTTGTAGTTGTAGGTGTCGTCGTCATCGTTGTCGTTGTCGAGCTGCGCGGTCGTAGCTGGCGGGCCGCGAACGGTATAGCAGCACTTCGCGATGATGGAGCTATAGAAACGGATCGAAGGAGAACCTAGAGCGGCGCTCAGAGGAGATGGCAGGAGATAGAGGGAAACAGAGCAGGAGATAGCGGGGCACAGAGCAGGAGATAGAGATAGTGAGACAGATAGAGAGAGAGAGAGACAGGTAAACGTAACGTGAATGAAGAGAGAATGAGACAGACGCCACTTGTGCCCGCGACACGACACGTCGCAGTAGTGAACTAGATTCGCGCAAGATCTCCTTATTTTTCCTGTGTTGTTTGAGTAGAACAATGGGCTGGGGGAATCGGGGCAGAAAGGACCCCACAGGCAACCATAGACGCAAGGGGGGGGGTGTAGTAGAAAAAGAACCGGAGAGACTCCGAGACCCGCTCAGTTGCTGGATGACGGCGGGAAGAAGGGGAAAAATGGGGTGAAAGAGAAGTACGACGACGACTCTCGAATTCAGAGGTGGTGATAACTCTGACCTAAATGAAAATGTATACCTGCGGCATCATCGCTCGCTGCAGCAGATGAGACAAGACGACTAGGCATGCTAGCTTGCTTTCGCATGCTCGTATACATGCTCACATAGAGGTCGGCACATAGAGCATGCACGCACTCCTGCCTGCGCCTCGCGGTCGTAGCCATCGGCTTCTTTACATCTCGTATGCTTAGCACGCCGCCTCGGTCTTGGGCTGCGGCTGGCTCACATGGCCCAGACAGGGGCTAAAAACAAAGAGATGACATACGTCGTCAGACGGCAGCAGAAGAAACAGCGGCAATAGGCTGGCTGCCGGAGGACGGGGTACGATAGGGTTTGTGCTCTGAAGGTTAGACTTGAGTCTGCAAGTGCCCGCAGTGTTCCCTTCCCGCATGGCGCCCCCTTGTTCCGCAAACGCGTGCTCCTTGGCAGCCCGGCCAGAGCAGAAGGAGGGTGAGCAGCTGTATCCGTTGTGGGGCAAGCGGACACCACGCTCGTGATACGTGCTCCTTGGTCACAGGCGGGATCGCAGGCTGGGAAGGAACTCTCTCTGTCTCTCTCTCTCTCATCCCCGCCAACCGGAGAATAAAGAAGGGGAGCAGAGGGGACTCTGCGATACGATGAATACATGACTAGAGTGATTTTTCTGGCTGAGGACGAGCCGCCGCTTACTGCGACAATGAAGACAACGACGACGACAACAACGACTGTTGCTAGTCCTAGCACTCGTATGTCTGTGTAGGTTTTAGGCATTTTGCATTAACGCCGTCTATGTTTCCTATGGCGAGACCAACCGCAATGAGTTTTCATGAAGGATTCGTTCTCTTCGTCTTGATGCTGCGGCACTGTTCAGAAGCCCACATAGTTGTGTACATACATACAAGGATACAAGCATACATACCTGTACTTGACTCAGATGTTTCATGCAGCTGGTGGGCAGTTTCGCTGTCTGTCGGACTGGCCGGCCAGTCATTATATGTTCGTTCCTTCGACATGGTCTGTGTCGCCGACGGCCGCCTCGTCCCCTCCACCTATCGCGCATTCGTTGCTAGCTAGTTGGCTGAAGATACATGCCCAAGGTTTGCCAAACCACCGTAAATAAGCTGATTTAATATAATTGCCTTAAGGACATATAGAGAGCATTGAGGACGCAGAACTGGGCTAGGTGGGGAAAACAGGAGCAGCGGGATTGGGTAAGGGACGCCCAGGAGAGCCATAACATGCAGCCGAAAGCATAGCCAAGCCGTCTAGTTGTGTACGTATAGCCATAGCCGGCTCTCCTCAGGAACGACGAGAGCGCACTTCATCAGTGTGTACGTGATGAAGTAGTCATCGAAGGCTTCGCCAAGGAAGGAGGGATGGAAGGAGAGAGGGAGGGTGGAATGGTGTCCGTCCACGACTTCGGACCCCTCGTGCTTCCCCATCTTCTTACGAGATCCCCGACTGAAAGAGCGCTTGTCTATCTCTCGGATTTATTTGCCCCACCGTATACGACGACCATATGCGTTCATATCATCAATATTGGTGGTGGTAGTTTTCGTCACACATAGTAGTAATCGTAGTAGTAGTAGTAGCAGCAGCAGCAGTAGTAGTAGAAGTAGAAACAGTAGTGGCAGTACAACTGGCCTCGGAGGACATTTTTAAGTATATAGAGTGGGAGGTATGGGGGCAGGCGGAAAGGGAGAAGGACGACGAGGGATATGACAAGCAGTGTATATCACCTATACGTGACATGGGATTTGAGCGGCGTAATTAATGTGGTCGCCGATAAAGCAACTCTATGAGGTCGTAAAGCAAGTATGTAAGTAACGAAGGCTATGATTGAGGAGGAGAGGAGAAGCGGAAAAGTGGAGGTGTGGAGGTGGAGACGGAGGCGAAGACGAATGCACCAAAATGCGTCCGCGTCTTATAGACACCGGCGGCATACAACACGCGTTGTACGACGCCGTAGCGCGTACGAACGAACACGTCGTTACTTCGCTCGTTGCGCTCGCTGCTCGCACTTCGTTGTCGCGCCTCCCCTGAAGCCGTCTCCCTTTGTTCGTGGCGGTGAAGCGCGTCACAAAGTCGTTTGTAAAATATGTCTGCTGTCGGGCTGCTGAGCGTGCTGGTCGTCTTCGTTTCACGAACAAGACGGGTCCATTGTGTCGCCGCTTGTTCCCGACAGTGTGAGGCCAACGCTCGTACGCTACTCAATTCCTCTCGTGCGCGTCGGCGCGTCTTTACGTCCACCTTCCATACATCACCACCACCACTACTACCAACTCTGCCTCAGAGTGATGGCTGCCGGAGGTCTTAGGTAACAACATGTATGAGTGGCTTCTCCGTAAGCATGCGTGTGTGTGTGTGTTTGAGTGTTGGATACGAGGCGATCACTCGTTATAAGCGGTGCTTGAAACAAACCTAACAGGGACGGCAACAACGACACCACAATGAAAGGCCATAATCGCGCCTGTCAGTGTGCGGGCGACTGTCAACGATAGGTCTACGAGCAGAGATCAGGAAACTGTCAACGTTCCGGCTGATTAGGTTAGATGCGACACAGAACGGGTGCCAATGCAACTCGCTTCGTTTGTTCTTCGTTTGTCGCTTCTGTTTGTTGTTGCTGTACACATCTGTAGTGACGTATGCGTCTGATTCGACGCTAGCTTGAGCGCTAGCACGTCAAAATTATAGAGCAAGTATAGAGCATAGGAAGAGATTTAATTTTATTGGTTTCAAATAAGTATTGTCAAATTTAAAATTTGATGTGTCATTACACCAAAAAGAAACAATTTCAGTATACACATATGATATTGCATTATTTGTTTTCAATAGGGTTAATTATCTAGGATTAATAATATTAATTTTACTATGCATTATATCATCGTATATAGAGGGGCGTACGTTGCGCACATGGCATAACAACGCAATAGTGCGCCACGTTCGGCTTCCCAGCGCGATTGATGACGTGTCACCTTGAGAATGAACATTTGCGCCTAAAAACAGATCGAATGCGGCCCGTGGGTAGAGGTAACATACTTTACTTGGAAGACTACAGGGGTAAGTAAGGTTGTTAAAGGTTTGCTGGTTGGCTAAATGCGGCTAGATACTAGACCGGGAAGGGGAACGGAGTAAATCACATGATATTTCTCTATTGCCTTCATTCCTCTTAAAGGCAAAATGCGCTCTTGCTACTCAGCATTTGTTTTTCTTGGCATTACGATGTTGTTGTTGTTGTTGCCGCTGTTAGTGTTGTTGTAATTTGTACTTGTGTTAAAGTAACGGTGTAAAGTAATATCTTTTGCTGCTATGCTGTCATCCTCATCATCTGTTGTTGTTATTCTTGTTCTTGTTGTTGCTGCGGTTGCTTCTGATATTGTTGGTATTGTGGTTATTGTTGTTTCGGTTGTGACAAGTGCTATTGTTGTTGTTCATGCTGAGCTTGCCAATGTGTCTCTCTCTCTCTCTCTCTCTCTTTCTTTCATTTTGCCTATTACTATTCTACTGTTGCTGTTGTGTATTTCTTGCGGTCACTGTTGTTGTTGTAGTGCGGTTTCTCGTTTTTTTATTGTTGGATCTCTCTTCCCCCTCGTACTCACTCTGGTGCGAGGGGCTCTCGCACACCTCGCGCACACGCAGTTTGTTTCCTGAGAGCTTTCGTGTCGTTCTTGCCGGCATTGACTTGCCCGAGTCAGAGAGAGAACGAGCGAGAGGGGAGATGTATCATGCACAGACGTCGGAGGATCGGCGAGCACCAGGTGAAGGGACATATATTTGTGGCCATTTGGTGCATAATTCTCTCTCGCATACGACTCTCACGCATGGACGGCTACAACAGCAGCGCATAACAGTACAGGTAGACAGGCAGGCAGGTTAGGTACGTAGCTAGGTAACGGCAGATGTCGTCACACACACAGCCACAGCCAACCGCCGCTTACATTTGTTGGCTTGTCGGCAATGCCTGCCCGTACAGCGGGACGGCACGAAAGACGGGATGGAACATGGGGCATGCGACGACAACATCGTTGGCTTTTTCGGGGGCACCGAGATTGGATGTCTTTTGCGCGCAGCCAACTGGTCTCCGTGGAACAATCAAGTGGACGTATGTGATTCGACTTGTTCGTCGTATTTGGTTGTCGGCTGGCGCACGCCTTCGCGGCGCCCACCACCCGCGTTCTCCTGCGTTATAATTTACTAAAATGGCCCCATTGCATTGAATGTGATATATGCCGCTCAAGCGAAAGGAAGTAGAGAAACAGAGAGAGGGGGGGGAGGGGGAGAGAGAGCTCACTGTGTAGCTGGCTTGCCTTGCCACATGCTATATGCCAGTAGTAGCAAGTGTAGAGTGTGCGATTCAGGACGAACGGTCTACCATAGTCTACCGGCCTACCGGCTATAGCCGTAGTAGTAGTAGTAGTGTAGTACCAAGCCGACTACAGACCGCCGGCAAGCGTCTGTCCGTGGGCGGCGTCTAACCCGTCGGGGGTGCTGCTCCGTTCTGCCATCCATAGCGGCAACAAGCACCGATGATGATGCCACCGCCGCCGCCGCCACCAACGCCGTCGTCATCCGAATGTTCTTTGTAATAACATTGTAGGATCATTGCGGCAGTTGTTGGCGACGAAGTGCAGGCAGGCAGGCAGGCATTAGCAGTACCAGTAGCAACAGCAGCAACAGCAACAGCGGCTGAAGCAACAACAACAACACGAGATTGGAATATTTCACCAGAGGGCGAATACGTTCTGCGAAGGCGGCGGTGGTGCTGCTGCTGCTGCGGCTATGCGTTCGAAACGACCAACCGCCAGCAATGACACCACCGGCGACACCGACGAAAACCACCACCACTACCGAGAAAGAGCCCTACCAACAACGATGACAGAATGCAGAAATACAACAGCAAAACGCCGCAACGACGACACAGGCGACGATGGCTGGCAACGCACTGAGCGGCGGACGACGACTCGCGCTAAGCCCATTGGTGAGGTGCGGCTGGTTTTCGACGTAGCAGGCGATGGGAAGGAGGGGTTGCGGGATGAAGGGGGGTTGGGAGGTATGCGTATTCCCATCGTATCTGTTCAGCTGTTGGAAAGCTGACTAGCCTAGTGGCTTGATGGTACTCGGTGTGGCCGGCCGGCCGGTCGGTGCCGCGACAATGAGATCGCGTCGAGCGCGAAGAAGAGCGCTCCATGAGAACCACCGTTCGGGCTTCGTTGATCCGACCTCCAACGTTGGAGGTCGACAAAGTGGGGGGAAAAAAACGAAGAGGTCGTCGCAGGCATGACTTGAAAACAACGAAACCACTTCGTGAACGAGCGGCGGTAACGCGTCTCGTCGACGCACGCCGCCGCCGCCGACGACGACGACGAACCTCTGCACTCTGGTTCAACCTTTGCCGTCGCTGTTGGTCCGATGGTGAATAAATAAATCGGATCGCCAAATGAATAATATGAGCAAACAATGTATTGTTGCTACGGTGCTCGATGGTGCTTGCCACGCGGACGACGACGCGGTAACAGGCTTTGGCAAAGCTTTCCGACTGTTACGCTCGGCTATGCTGTCTGCCTACGCACTGCACTACGACGTCCTTAACCACTAGAAGCTACGAGGTTCGAGAGCGATTGCCCTAAGCCGAGCAAGTTGTACGTTGAGTGTGCCATGGCGTCGTCCTGCTTTGCATGATTTTGAGAACAACGGCAACTACATGCCACTGGAACATACTCCACGGGTTGCTAATTGCTGCAATTGATGTATGTGACACCAGAGTGACACCGCGTGTAGACGGCAGAATCGCCTCGCGTATGCTCTTTAGGTGTCAGCGTCGTGTATATGTGAAGAATTCAGCTGATGCATTTTTAAAAAGCGCAGTCTGCTGGCGACGTGGGATCTTTGGTCCAATCCACCTAATGATCGACGCCGACAATTTGAGGTATTAAGCCAGGTTCATCATGCTCTGCTCGCTTCCTGCTAATGCATGGTGCCTATGATATAAGCCACGCTGTCTCTACAAACGGCCAAAACGGATATCATCTGTTCAAAAATATCGCTTCAATCTCTCGTGACCTCTTCTATACGTTTTCCTATATCGTTTAGGATTTTCGCTGTACCTGTGCTGATGGGGCTGCATGTGGTCTGCAATGTAATGGATGCAAAGTAGGAGCTCCTTGATAGCTCAAGATAGTTCGGTCGCTTTTCAGAATCCGCGCAGTCTGCAACACATAGAAATTAATATTGTTATTCGTGTTATTATTATTATTATTATTATTATTATTATCATCATCATCATCATCATCATCATCATCACTATTCTGACTTGTATTACGTCGATAATTGCAGCGTTTGAGCATCTGTCGAGTGGCGTTGTCGTCGTCGTCGTCGTTGTTCTAGGATGCTCGCAGATTGCCGACCTGAGTAAGAGTTCTAGTGGAAATGAAGGTGCTACAGTAGCAGCAACAGCAGTAGCAGCAGCTGGAGCAGTATCTTCAACTACAACCGCGCGCTTGGACCGAACCGCTGAAGTGCCCCCCGTTGCCGCTAGCTCAGTGAGGTGTACACTCATCGTATACGTATATGGCCTGAGCGATCCGAAGTGTTCGAGGGCAGGGACGGCTTCGCGCGGGAGGGGGTCGGTCGAACCGAACGAAGGAGATGGGCGGGGGGGAGTGGGGTATGTGGGTCCAAAAGTCCGAGCTGGGCAGCAGTTTCATCTTTCGCGATCACGTAGGCACACTTCAACAAGCGAACTCGTGACAGCGGCGGCGGCGTTGGTTGGCGGCCGTGTTGCTATGGCTGCTGGCCACCATTATGGTGCTTCTGCTAGGTGATGCGGCAGCGCCGACCCAGCGTGCAGCTGTAGTGGTCATCGGCGTCAGTGAAGACAGGGGGAGGGGGGGAGTTGTTGTGGGGTGTTGAACGACGGGACAGGAGGGACTGACTGCTTTCGAGAAAAGAGTGGTGCTCGGTGGTCCATTCTCCTCGGCCCCTTCTTCTTCGTCTGGAGTTGTGCTGTCTCGTTTTGTGCGTGCGTCTGAGTACGGCGAAGTACGCCAGATCCAAGCCCTATTCCACTACAACCACGATTGCTGCTACGACGACCACTGCTACACCCCACTACCCCCTGTTACTATTGCTATTACTACTACTACTATTACTACAGTGCGTCGTGTGGTGCAGCTAGGCTAGCGCCGGGGCCATCGGTGGCAGCGGCGGCAGCTGCGGGCAGCAATGAGGATTTATGTGGCCGCGGGTCCGTTCACGGACCCTTCTCTCGCTCAATTAGTGGATAGCTGAGCTGCTGCTGTTGCAGCGCGACCGACTGCGGGGCCTTCCTTCTAGCAGCCACCAGCAACAGCAGCAATCGCAGCAACAACAACGGCAATAGTAACAGCGGCAGCAACAACACCAACAACATCATGACCAAGGAGATGGAGGCAAAGAGGGTTGGGGGATTGGTGAACGGGAAGGGGGGGGGCGGGAAATACTTCACGCCTCCTCTCAGCTCTAGTAGCATAAGAGCACCCGGTGGCGGGGGGGGGGGGGCGACGAGCGTCAAGGAACAGGCTAGAGCGTCTGGTCGTCGTCCTAAATCTAAAAACCATTCGCACGTCCGCGCCACTCGTCTTTGTTCATGCCACCAGCCGCCCTGTTAGGTCTCCTCTTCCTCCTCTTTCTTCTTCTTCTTTACCGCCTACAGAAGCAGCAGCAGCTGATGCTGACTCCACCCGTCGGCCGAAGATATCATGTTGTTATTTTCGCTACTAATATGTGTCTGCCAGTGTCTGTTGTTGTCGTTGTCGTCGTCTTCGTCGAGCGTGCGTGCGTGTGTCTCTATCTCTCTTTCTCGCTTGCTGCTTTTCTCCTTTTCCCCATACATATATTTTTTCTTCTCCTGTTTCTATGTAAAGAGATGAGCCAGAACCTAGCATCAGGGATACGCAAGCGCGCGATGGCGCTAGTGCTAGCCTGGTTCGGACTATGTCGACGACGACGACGACCAGTCACAACGCATATGAGGGCTGTTGTTAAGGCAGGCAGGCGGGCAAGAGGCAGGAGGAAAGGAGAACAAATGATAAAAACAGCGGCACAAGTACGAGAGAAGAGGGGTGGTGACGGTGGTGGTCTCGACTTCCGTCTGGTCGCGGTCGTGCGGCCGGCTGCACTTGCAAACTAAAGGAAGCCTTCACATGAAAGAAGAAGACCTTTGCGCTGGTGATCGTCGCCTGCCTGGATTGGAGGTCGATCGTTCGACCGAATTCTTCCAAGGCAAGCCGAGCAGCAGCAGCAGCAAGTAGCTATAAATCTGCGTTAGCTCCGTTTACGGGATCAGGATCGTCGGTTGGACGATCGAGCCGCATGGATTGTCGCCGGCATCATTGGATAAATCTTCGGATATCATTGCTCGGATATCGGCACGAGCCACCAGCCAGCCAGTCAACACTGTCGCTGGCTGCGTTGGATCTGGTGATCTAGAGGATGACTTCGTTTGGCGCGTTTCTCGAGCATTTGTTGTTATTCCTCTCTGTGTCCTTCGTTCTGCTCCCGAGCACACGCACACAAACAGTTTGTCTTCCCTTTTACATCTCTACTTGGTATGTTTGTTCTCCTCCCTCGACCGCCGATCGCCTCCTACGTCGGTGCCTTTCTTTTTCTGGCCGATCGCTGCTCCGTTACACCAGGCTGTATGAAGCCGACCTGCCCTTTCAAGCCTACCCTTCAGCCCACCTCGTTGAGTAGATCCTTAGTGGTACTGCGGCTTGCCGGCGTACTTTTTCCGGTTTTCTATCTCCCTCTAGCTCTCGTTCCCCTTCTTGTATCCTTTGCTTCAACTCTGTCGTTGCGCCGCCGCCGCCATCGTCGCCACCACCTTACCCGCCACCTCCCACCCGTACCTCTTCGTTCTTCGTTCGGGATCGTTTCGCTCGACGAGTACAGGGACGAGGAACAACAAGAAGCTTCCAACTCAACGGTTATGGCGATACGTGTCAGACGTGAGACGTGGCATCGATGGCCTCTTTATTGTGCTTCAATTGCTCCGCGTCAGGCGGCAACATCGGCGGCAGCAGCAGCATCGGCAGTCAGTGGTCCAGGAGCCCTTGGCCAACGTACAGTGCTTCGCTCTCCTTCGCTCGCTTTCACGATCTTCACTCGTTCCCATTACGGCCAGGCCACGCTTGGTCCTATTTTTTGTAGCCCTGCGGCTCCTTTTCCCTACTGTCGACCGGCTCCGACCCAATCGACGGGCAACGGCAAACTCTGAATAGCGTCGATGACATCGACGGCCCTCATGAGGGAGCAGCGCTTCAGCCAGCAACAATAGAAGCCAAAAATGCGACGTCGTAACTAGATATAGTAGTGATTGTAACGACAGAATTAGAACCATGCGTCATGGCACAATAAATACAGCAGTCCGTAAATTGCACGTACTACAGCAACACTATTTTTCCATGTCAGAAGCGACAATTAGCTTGTCTCTGTTGACGAGGCCTCAACTCCACTCTAATGATGAACCTCATTGTCAGCGCTCGGTCGTCTTCAGCTAGAATTAAGGAAAAAAAATGCAATGATAGTTTTTAGTTCGAGACTATGCTCCTCCTCCTGGGGCTTGGACTCGCCTTGAGGTATATATCCGTAATGCAACTAGGGCCGGGCATTTTGAGATGTTTAGGGTTTTCCCAATAGTCATTGCAGCGACTTGGTCACTGACTCTCAGCAGTATGGTTTTGTCATCTATTCTGCATAAACATCGCTCAATGAAAGTTCGATTAAATCAGGGATCAACCTGGGGACAACTCGGTAGATAACAACCCTTACCAGAGCACTGGCCCCTAATTCAGGCGACCAATTGGTCGTCCCTAGTTAGTTTCCGTTCGGTGTTTCCAGAACAAAAAACGATCAAACAAAGAGCGTCCCACACTTACTCATCTCGGTAGAAAGGGATTTGTCAATAAGCAAAACGTGAACGTGAGAATCAGTTCATTCAACACGTTGTTCTGATTGTTGCAGCTCTTTCGTTCGTAACTGTAGTGTACACAGTGAACGTATAAGCGACACACTTTAATCGACAAATGCCCCTACTGCCGGAGATTAACGTTTTCACCTATGACACCCAATACAAACACAAAAATATATATAAATGTATGTCCGTATATGTATTAATAGGTGCACTTTTTCTTAGCTTTAGTACTAAATAATGTTTGGTTCTTCGTACGTATTTCAAGATGGCCTGGGACATTCGCAGAAGTACGGCTCTAAATTTGGCCAGTACTTATTGAGATAGCACCACAAGAGGGTCGTACAGCGTTTGTTCCCAACTGAGCGCAATCTGGTCTTAGGTCCATATATGCGCACATTTTCTAAGCGCGCAAATCTGTAATCAATTTATATATGCACGTATATCACACATTTTTCACGCCTGTACGTTGGATCAGGGCACATATACTGCAGAAAGCTCTGGTTGAACGCCTAAATCATGGCTTTATGTATGTATATATATATATATATAGCAATGTTTTAGACGTTCAACCAGAGCTTTCCACAATAAATATACCCTGATATCGAATATATATATAAATATCTTTTTACATGTATTTGCTTATTACGGTCATTCTCAGAAAATTTTTGAGATAACTTTAATGCAGGCGTGTGCGTTTGACCAGAGCGCACATATTCCGGAAATCTGTGGTCAGACGTGGCAGCCGCTAGAGCAGGCAAGCTGGCTTTCATTGTTTTAGATCATAAACAGCGATACGAGATAATTTCATGCGGAAGTCGCTTTAATTCACAACTTAGAGGGCTTGTCCAACGAGCGCCAGGATTCAGCAGCAGTGGCAGCAGTAAAAGCAGAAGCAGTACCACCACAAAAAACAACAACCGTAGCACACTAAAATCCAGAGTTGTCGCTAATCCGTTTAGCATCTCAAATGATCAAAATCGACTGAGTATACTGACGACGTATATACGTCCTTGTCCTGCGCATGCGGGTCGCTTCAGCTTTCGACAGCAACGACTGATTTTGTCTATTCCTCTCTCTCTCTCCCTCTCTCTGTATCTCTCTGTCGACCCTTGCTTTTCCCCTCTCCCTGCCCCCCCCCCCCCCCCCGCGTTTTCTGGGTCTGTGTGTATCTCACTTCGTTGGCGTGGCGGCTCATTTCGCCAACGTCGCCGCCGCCGCCCTGGCAATCTCACATTGACGACGTCGATGATAAATCAGTAGCCGAGCAGTCAGCATAAGGCCGTGCGGGCCCTATTTGGCGGGTCCTGGACTAGCAGAAGTAACAGTAGGTTGCGATATAGTAGGCAGCATCTGTCGCTCCATCCATCGATCCACCTCGAGTGTGAGGGTGGCCTGGCTGGGTGGCCTGGCTGCCTCACTCACTCACTGGCCGCGCCACCGTCATCCTCGACAACAGGGCCGGTACCCGTCAACGTTACGCAGACAGGCAGCAATCAAAATGTCTCCGGCCAGAGGTTATGACCTCGTCGATGCGAAATTACCCCTACCACAATGATGACGACTACTTTTTCCAACTCCAACTCTATCACCACTACCACCACCCACCACCACCCACTATCCACCATCACGGCCAGCTCACGTTGTTGTTGTTACTGTTGTTGTTGTTGATGATGTTGATGTGAGATTACCGTAAACTTCATACATTTTCCTGGAGCCATCACAGTGCCCCTATTAGTACAAGCACTATCATGAGCATGACGTCGGTGGCACGAGCGAGTTGACCAGTGCCTTTAAACTCAAACGAGGGTGGTTGGATGCAGTTGTTAACTCTCGTGTCTGCTCGCTGATTCGCTGATGATTCTTTCTACGTGTTGCTGTCATTGTTTGTTCTCTTTACCCACATTCGTTGTCATTTGTATATATATATATATATATATATATATATATATATGTATATACATACATATATGTGTGTGCAAAGGCACTTTTTAAATGATTACATCGGAGATGCTCAATAAGTATCACCGGTGTGTATTTACCCCACTCGCTGATCTTTAAATCGGTCAAAGCATTAGTTGTTGTCAACGCAGGTTCAGCGGGCCAACATTGTTCAACACTCTTTGACATCCAATCGAATGACCTGAGGATTTCGCCTGGCGTATGGCTACATCGAAATGACTCACCGTATTTACACTGTATGCACTCTAGACAGTATGCCAACACCGTTGCTAAAAGTCGTTAGCTTTTAGTCAGCTCCCCCTCCGCCGTCAGTCAGCAAAAATGTTTTGCGCATGAGAGAGAGAGAGAGCCTATACGAATCTCATACACATGTGCGTCATTTACCTCTGAAGTATAAGCTTTAGCATGCTAATCCGATCTTCTCACAAAACTTCCAATTGCTTACCTTGCGAACAAAATTTAGAACTCTCCTTGTATGCCAGCATAGAATACTGAGCCTTCAAACAGACATCTAATTGACGTCATCTTTTCCTTTTTTTTTAAGCTTTTTAGCTACTAAACCGTATTGCTCCTCATTATATTTCAAATCCTAATTTAGTTTCTTTTTCGTGCAGTTAGCATACAAACGGCTAGCAGCACAGTCCTGCAGCTCTGCGCCCTGTGCCAGACGGTGACAAAAGACGGGCAAACATTATGCCAAGTATACGGGTCTAAAACGGTTCGGTTGACGGCACACCGATCACCGTTGCGTTACTTTCAGTTTTAGCCATCATCGCAGTCACGTACGTCGAAGCCAGAACACTCCTAATTAGAGCCTTGAAGTCGACAGCTAATAACAAAATTTCGGAATGATTGAAGCAATACGCGCAAAAACAGCAAACGCAACAGCAGTAATAACATCGACACGTAAACGACGGCCAAATGTGCCAGGAGAGCAAAGTCAGTGGAGGCACCGATCAAACACAAATTTAACAAAGCATGACAAATATCCGTACAAGAGATTTATTACAACAATCGAGGGCAATCGTGTGCAACAGAAACATAGCACAACAGCAGCAGCAACAACAACAACAACAACTCGATCAACAACATGGTGACCACCAAACCGTGAACAGACAGCAACAGTAGCAGCAACAACAACAACAAGATCAATAACAGCAACAGCAGCAGCAGCAAAAACTACAGTTTACCATGCGGACCAGCTGCAGACCTATGAGCTGTGACATTGTGTACGCTTAGGAGGAATGTCAATTGACGAAGCCGGGACCGAAACGACAAAGCTTGCCGTCCTAGCCGTATAGTTAGCTATGACGACTAGCAAAGGCAACGTGAAGGTAGCCGCTACGGCAGGCGTTGTTGAGTCAAGCGTCACTGCTTGCAAAGGTGGTGCCCGTAGTAGCAGTAGTAGTGGCGATGATAGAAATAAAACAGGAGAAAGTGTTGCCGTGGAAAAGAAATAAACCGGGTTCTCCATATCGTCATCCCTCAAGAAAGCCGCCCCGGGGCTCAATGAAACCCACTCACCCACCCGCCAGTCTTGGCTTGGCGTCTGCGAACCACCGTTGGCCGTTGTCCCGCCCGATACCATAACTTGCTCACAGCAATTCAGTCCTCTTGCATTCAGCCAGCCATCCTCACAGTGACACGGTCGCTTGCTCACTCACCACGTAGTAGTAGTTCCTATGCGACGGGCCAAGCGTTCTGCTGAAGTAGAATCGGCACACTGCGGGCAGCGCCGGTGTCCCTGCCCGAAAACAAGAGACCCTTGTTGGAGGAGGCATTCCTGGGAGGTAAGAAGGCGGAAAAGGGAAGCCTGAGGCTTGTAAGAGAGATGAGAGATCGAAGGCGCGAGCGCGGGGGAGAGACGAGAGAGAAAGTGAGACAGAGAAATGAAGAAAGAAAGAATGAAAATGAAGGGAAGATAAAGAAAAGGAAAAGAGAAAGGGAGGGAGGGAAAACATTACAAGAACAGCAGAAGTAAGATGACGACGATGAAAAGCAAGACCAGGGCAGCAGGGCAAAGGCTGTTGTCGGCGGTTGACTGTTGCCACTACTAAGGATAGCTAGCTGCCTGCGTATATATGTGCATGCCTCTGTACGTGGCATGGCCATGTGCATGTGTATTAGCGGGTTCGGTAGAAGCATGCAGGAACAACAGACGCAGCAACAATGTGGAGAATGAGCAAGAGATAAAAGACGACTGACGAGCTGACAAGATGGGATCACAGTAGAACTTGAACGAGCGTTCGGTGTGCCCTTTCCTCTTCTTTTATTCCAAGCTCCAGTCTCCGCCTCAGTGGAGTGGCAATAACGGCATAGAGTCGGGAATATCACGATGCTGTTTTGGGCTTTGTTGTTGCTGTTGTTGTTGTCGCTGTTGGTGTTACCAACATCATCATCATCATGGTCGCCGTCGCTGATGTTGTTTTGGTTGTTGCTGTTGTTGCGGTCCTCGTCTGATGTGCCGACGATAACAAGCATTCGTAGGCAGCGCAGCCAGTCTGTTTGGGACGGTTGAGGTTGGGGAAGGCGGGGAAGGGGAATAGTACTTGGGATGTATGACTGGGGAGTAGGAACTGCTGGGACAGAGAGGGAGGAGGCGGCGGTGGCGGCAAGAGGAAATACACCAGCGTCGTCGCAACAAAGTGTTGTGTGATCGCGAGTTATGACCAGTCTGCTTTTTCTTCTGCAGTGACGCTGCCCCGTGCGTGCACCGCCATTGCGTGTAGCCTCGATAGAGGCGGCGGCGGCGGCGGCCGCAGCGGCGTCCAAAGCATGTCTCTTGCGTTTCCCGACAGCAACACACCTCTGAACCTCCGAACCTCCGAAGTCAGCCCCGGGCAACCGGCAACGACGCGTCAGCCAGTCAGTCAGTCACATTCAGTCAGATCAGCACTGGCAGCCTCGCGAGCGGCGTGAGCTTGTGAGGCTCCCCCGCACATGGGAGTTTCTTCCGTTGCAGCACAAGTGTCTGCTGCCACCACCGCCGCTGCCAATACTACTATATGGCAGCCGCAGCAGCCGCAGGGACGCGTTTAGTGTTTCCCATACTTGTCTTGTTGTTGACGATGGCCTCTTTCTTCTCCAGCTTGAAGCACAAGTTATGCCCGTCTACAACCATGGCTACTACAGCTACGTCTACACATGGGCGTTAGGATCTGTAGCTGTAGATCTTCACGATGCTCTCGCTCAGCAAACGGACTGGCCCAACTGCTAGGTCAGCGCAGCATCCCTGCCTTAGGTGACATGTTGGGACCGGTGGAGTTAAGGTACAAAAGTACAACTCGTTGCATGCCGTATTTTTCGAAAGTCAGCGCCGTCGAGCTTCAATTTGGTCCAAACTGAGGTGGATGAGACAAGCTGATCATTTACTTTGACACGACTTCATGACCGAAAGCAACGAGAACCAAGAAGGCGGAACACCTTGGTTGCCATATATCGCCTGCTCTTATTGCATCGTGAACTTGTCTACTTGATGTTTAAGTCGTCTGCTGCGAGATGTTGTGCCGCTGTGCTTGACCTTTATGTTAAGTTTACTCGTGTGACAAGCGACATAGAGAATCTAGCGGCAATGAAGGGCTAATCTTTATTTTTGCCGGTAATACTATGCCGGCGAGGTAACATACTGGGAGAGAAGATATTTTAAGACTAAGACGGACGTTCAGCTGTTTTCTACAAAAAAATAACATCAAGGCACTGCTAAACTAACTTTAGGATAGACTGGCATACGTGATCACAACTCAAGGGCGTGTCAACGACCGTTTATTTTTAACCGGATATCACACACTCGGTTATTTGCTCAACACGATAAGGAGCGTCAACATGTATTCTACAAGAAGACTACGTCAGAAGAATAACAAAGTTGCTCCTTCGTTTCGTTTTACTAAGTAAATAAAAAAGAATAGAATGAGCTAATTAAGAATCGAATCTTAGCGCGTTCCCACCGCTATTGGAAAGGGCAGATCTTCGAGTGCTAGCAGCCTGATGCCAAGCTATATATATAAAGTCAAGATTATGATGATTGGCCGTTACAATTATGTCTGATCGTTTTTCCCGTGCAACGTATCTGCGTGATTTTGGAAAATGAATAAAAAGAGTTCTTCATTTTTGTTTCTCGGAAAGAAATGGTCAAGGCGTCGACAAACTTGCGCCAAAAATTCGTCGAATTTTTAGCGCAAACTCGTGACCGTCAATGAAAGCTGGGTTCATCGCTACACGCGAGACCCAAGAAGTACCTCGCCAATGGCGTGCATCCGGTGAACAACTTCAAAGACGGTATGGACAACGGCATTGGCTGGAAACGTAATGGCTGAGTGGTTTTTTGGGGCCTCGTGGAACAGTTCTAGTTGACCATCTTAAGACCGCTAAAACGATTACAGGAGAATATGATTGAAATTCAAATTTACCGAGCAACCCTCACCACACAATAGTCTGGATGGAAAGCGTTTGTTCTAGCAATGAAGGGGTTAGGCTCGCTGTTAATGCCTATTTTCAGTCTAAGGACATGTAATTATTGTATAGAAATGCTCGGTCGGAGAATGTATTGAACATATATACTGTTTCAGTAATGGAACGCGCACTGTTCGTTATTTCAGGATAAATCTACCCGCCTATGCACATGCACGTATATATTTGCATAAATGCATATATAAATATGTATATATGTATATATATATATATATATATATATATATCAGGCGTTTGCAAATTTGTCTGAGATCATCAAAACAAGAGTGTTTAGGGTATTTTAAAAATGTCATTACAAATATGATGAATTTTGAATGAAATACAATATCGGTATCTTTTTGGCTTTTACTAGTTTTTAGCACTTTCTCACACTGAGCTCCATCAAGCCTGTTTCTCGTCTGCGTTTTCTACGACACCTGTTCCCTCGACGACGCACCTCATAGAGGCAGTTGCCGAGAATTCGTCGCAAATATTCGTTTCTTTACAAGTCGAGGCCAAGCTGCGGAAGCTTCTTTCATTGCGATCTTAACTCCAGATAGGCTTCAACCGGTTTTATAACCACATATAACCATTATATGACATGCTTATCTATTTTACAATTTCAACGTACTTTTAGTTACCTAGTTTCTACAACTGGTTCGGGGCTGAATCGAGCGTTTTCGAGGCTTCTTCTAGATGTCACAATATACAGTTCGTAGCATGAAGGTCTATCAGAACAATATACCACTGTCAGATGTAGATCTGTTCTATGCTTGCTATGTGATATAATCAGCTCTTGATGTTGTAGCAGAGCGACAGGTTGTTGACAATGTTGTACGAAGAGCCCTGTGGCAGGAAGCGCACAGCTCAAAGTCGATCAAGCACAAGGGGCTTGAATATGCGCTCGAAGTGCAGTCGACCCCCTTTCCGCCCCCCTTAAGCTTCGTTCCGTTAGATATTATAGTGCGTAGAGCGTTTCGTTTTCAACGATCCTAGATTTCGCATCAGTGCGACATATTGCAAAATCAGGGCCTGTCCCGGCCCACGGTATGGCCCTTGCGTCGTTCGCTGTGACAGACTCCAAACGTAACCCATTGTTAAGTACTCGATATTATTCTAGATCAGCAGAAGAGATTGATTTGCTGTGTCTGCTGTTATGCAGTGCGGCGAATGTGACCGCAGATTGTGAGACTGTTCTTGCCTGGCTGCTGAAGACCCGGGCCATTGCTTTATTAGACGGTTGTAAGAGTGCTGCGTTTGTGATGCAGTTTCAGTATGAGTAAAAAAAGTTTATATATATATATATATATATATATATACATATATGTGTGTGTTTATTTGCCGACATTGGACATGTTTCAGCATTTTACGTTATAAATTCGTCAGCGTTGTTTTAGTCTATTTATCACGAGACGACACATAGCGAGCCAGCCCACATAAATATATATATATATATATGCGCGCGCTGACGGACAATTGCATTATGTTTGATTGACACGTACGTAGCCGTCTAGATGTGTGCACCTGTCAAGTTTTAACGACAGTTTTAATGCAGGGAACGGTTTATATATGAATATATATATCTATATATATGCGCAAGTGTGTGTGCATGCGTGCAAAAAACGTCTATATATCTCAGCTAGATCATGGCAAGATTTAGCTGTGTGCACCGATGCTGGCTGTTGTTACTGGTGCTGCTGTTGCTGGCGTGAGCGCTATAGCGGCGGCTCGAGCCGTCAATCAGCCAGCGTCCAGCGGCTGGACAGACAGACAGACAGACGGACGGACGAGTCATCATAATGTAAATAGGCTATAGGGTAGCCAAATGATTGACTAATAGTGACGTCGATTCGACGCTTTCTGTGACGCTTTCTGACTTCCCTATTGTGTGTTTGCGCGCGGTGACGGCGGTGCCGGCGGCCGCGGTCGCGACTCTGCACGCTAACCGCTGAAGCTGCTGCTATTGCTGCTGCTGCAGATGCTGCAGATGCTGCTGCTGATACTGCCGCCACCAGCACTGCCACTATAGCATATTCTCTACTTGTAGTAGTACAGCTGCTGCTACTAAAAGTGCTATTACAGCTGCTCAACAAAAAAAAGAAGAGCTACTACAGCTGGTGCTAAAAATGCTACTACAACTGGTGCTACTAAAAGTGCTACTATAGCTGCTGCTGCTACTAAAAGTGCTATGCCAGCTGCTTCAGAAAAAAAAAAGAAAAAAAAAGAAGAGCTACTACAGCTGGTCCCAAAAGAGCTACTGCAGCTGCTGTTAAAAATGCTACTTTAGCTGCTACTACTAAAAGTGCTACTTCTACAGCTGCTGTACCTGCTGCTACTACTAAAAGTGCTACTACTGCGGCTGTAGCTGCTACTACTAAAAGTGCTATGCCAGCTGCTACTAAACGTGCTGAGAAAAAAACTGCTTGAAAAATTGCTACTAGGTCGAATGCTAGAACAACTGCACCAATGACGACAACGACTACTATTAAAACTGCTACTAGAGCACATCGTCATCATAGTCATCATCTTACACCGTGCAACCATAGTCGTCATCACCACCATCAGCGTTATCATTGCGTCATATGATCGGATGTCGTATGATCGGAGACCGACGGCACGAATGGGTAGCACAGACATGCATCTTTCTACCGGCCCTCTCGACAGGTACACCAATATATATATATATATAAAGAAACAGAAAGCACGAGTATTCGTTAACGACGAACGTATCTATATCGCATGTTTGTGTACGCGTCCGAGAACATTTTATCATGCAGACGGACGACAGATCAACATGAATGACACGTGCTTGACGAACAAATCTTGAGTCGTAGGTCGGAACTATCGTACTATGCTATACAAACGCACCGGCGCCGCCGCCGCCGCTGCTTCTGTTGTTGCTGCTGCTGCAGCTGCAGCATGAGGCTGCAACTCTAGCACCTGTTGATGACGACAACGAGGACCGTCAGCCATGATACGGCGGTGGCGGCGGCCTTCAGCGCACTTCAGCGCCTACCTTCAATGCACGCTAGAGTACTTTCGGCGGCCACATCTACATAGATAGATCAGACCGCCTGTGTACAACTAGGAGTTATACTTGCCGTTGTAGTTGTTGTTAGTGAGCCAAGTGTCGAACACATACGGCGCTATCGCATCCCGCTATCGACACGTTGATTCACTCATCGTACGATGAGCGCCGTACCTCGGCCCTCGTCGGCATCGTTGCCGACGATTTCTATGTGCGGTCGTTGTTGCAGACGACGTTGTTTGCCGAAGCTCGCAATCGGCTGAAGAAAACCGTTTTCTGTTGCGGCTACTACAACCTACCTCACCACAAAGTCGATAAAGAGAGGGGGGGGGGTCCTTAGGCCACACATGTACCGTAGGGGTTTGGCGGTTGGGAATTGGCCGTCGTAGTTAGTGACCCACTGTTAGAATGACACGCCATCAGAGACGAGAAAAGCGGCAAGGCTGTCGTATCAGAAACAAAAAGAGAATGCGCTGTTTATGTGGGCGTTTGCGCACATGCCGCAAAAGATCAGTATATATATATATATATATATATATATATATATATATATATATATATATATAAAGATATTCGCAAAATAGTCTGAGATATAAATGATCATCGCTGTGTCTGGCAAGCCAAGAAGCTGTATTACTCGCTGTGTCTGGCAAGCCAAGAAGAGCATTTAACTCAAGTCATAAGGTACCCGCTGTTTTTACTTTGAAAAAGCCATGGGCGCAAACCCGAGTGACGATCGTGGTCTGCCACACCCCGAAGCCCATGGTTAATTCACGCGTAGTCATTCAGGGATTCCACAGTTTCGCCAAAACGGTCTTCCGAGCGTAATCGACATTCTAGAATGGGTTTCATCCAGAAGGCTTCTTAAAGTTATACAAAATTGCCGCCTCTAACTACAATTTTTCGCTATCAATTTGGACAAAAGGCATATAGCAAAAACAACGAATGAGATCACCTTACGAAGCACTTGAAGATAATTTGATCTTATATATATATATATATATATATATATTGCGAATATATTTTAGTTTTGTTTGGTATATTTGGATTTTTAAAAAGTTTAGAGCATAATTCTTCTACTTGATTGGAGAATATATGTACATCCTGCAGAAGCTACAGGCATGTCGTCTGCTTGTCTTGAAAATGGGCGACCTGTAACTTTTTTGATTCGCGCTGGTTGGATTGGGCCGACACGATACGCAATGAATGGGTGGATGCCGAGCACATCTTTCTTCTGTGTAATCCAACGATATCTCATCGAAAACGCATGTTTAAAACACATCAATGCAACGACGGCTACAACAACGACAACAGTGTTGACAACTGCTAACGTTACCGCAACGGAGCCAGTGTGTGCCAGTCTGATTCCCGTTGTTTATTGAATTTTCTTTGAGCAATGCCTATTGAGAATGAATGGCAGTATATCGAGATAAACCATGTAATACTGAAAGTTAGCGGCCATGCTGCTGCTGTTGGTGAAACCCTCGATATCTTAGCATCCGCATGGCTCTCGGTGCCTCATTGAAGACATTATGCCTCACAGCGATTCCAAGCCCGTAAAGAGCGGGGGACAAAGTAAAGTTTTCGGGCTGACCCTCAGCCAAGATTTAATGTCCACGGAACTGTTTTTCACATCGCCTCATAGACGGACGACCCCCATAAATACAAATGTGCAACGGTGGGGCTCGAACCCGCGCACCTATCTAGTGTCTCCTCCGGTTGCGAGGCGGAGACTTAATCCACCACGACACCGGGCTCGACAGAGAGCGGGAGATGGGGTTTAGGTTCAGTAGTGTAACTGAATGACATGCTGTCGTCCATAGAGCTGCACTTCCTAATCGTAAGTATACACATTCATTCATACACTGATTCGGTTCTCGCTGTGTATGGACACCGTACGGCGCCTTCTTTCGTTCCGTTTGTTGATTGTTATCTTAGTTTATTGTCGCCGCTTCGTTCGTTGATGGCTTTTTATTCGCCTTCTTGAATTTTTACCGCTATATATATATATCTATCTATATATATATATATATATATATATATATATATATATATATATATATATATATATATATAGCGCAGTATATATAGTAAATGATCGTAGATCACTGACGTGACGAATAATTACGCAGAGAGCGTAATTATTACGAGCCTGCGAGATAGTGACGATTAGCTTTGTTTTTTCCAAGGCAGGCGGCTGCTGCTCCAGGCCATGTGGGCAGACAGACAACGGCTGGATAGCTGTGTCGGTCGATCGGTCGATGATGGAAGTTCAAGATGGAATCGGTGGAGATTACTCAGATGCAGGGAGAGAGAGAGCGAGAAATAGAGCGGGAAGAGGGAAGGCAAGAGGGAAAACATTAGAAGACAAGAAAACCTTAAGGAGCATAAGAGCGAGAGAGATATATAGAGAGCGGAAGAGAGAGACTGCGAAAAAAGAACACAGAAGATTCCAAGCAAGCAAAAGAGGCGGGAAGAACTGGAGAAGCTTTGGAAAGATAGATGACAAAGAAAAAGACGAAGACGAAGAAGAAGAAAAGCGATTGTTGTTTGGCCAAACACCAGCGCTGCTGAGAACCGTGTGAGCGTGACTCGCGACCGACCACTCCTCGAGTGACGAGTAGGAATAGGAGGAGGCGAGACCCCGTCTCGTCGAACAAGCTGCCGGTCTCGGCAACAACAGGCTACAACCGGTGGTTCTCTTTGTGACTGTGTGTGCGTGTGTGTGTGTGTGTGTGAGGTGTTTGTAGGGAAATTGGTCGACGACTGGAACAGAAGCAGTAATAATGATCCTCAAGGATCTGTCTTGTTTTCGCTGTTGTTGTTGGTGCCGTTGTTGTTGTTGCTATTGTTGTTGTTGTTGATGCTGTTTTTGTTGCTATTGTTGTTGTTGCTGTTGCTGCTGTTGTTCGTAATTGACAGTCATTGTCGTCGTCGTCGTCGCCACCGTGCGGCTGCTACCGCAAAAACAGAAGGCGGGTAGAAAATTATGAACGGCATCTTCATCAGAAGCTGATCGAGCTGATGGCGTCGGTCATGGCGGCGCTGCTATAGGCGGCACAGCACGGCTGGAGGACAGGCGGTAACGACGCTAACGACACGTAGGACAAGTTATCAACGATATCGTTGGTATCATCGGAATAGTTCGTATCAGCACTAACAACCCGTACTCCACCCGTTTTCGTCGTTCTACTGACCAGCTACAGCAGCACCAGCAGCAGCAGCATTAGTAATTGAATAAGCCAAGAATAGAAAGTATTGAAAGAGTCGATGACGTGGGTCACTCGGACATTATACTACACAACTGACAGCAGGTATGAAAGAAAGGTAGGCAGCATGGATAGATAGATTCGGTTTTGACAAAAATACAAACGGGTAAGGCGTTCGAGGCGTACGCAAGAGCTGAGATACGCAGTTGAGGAATGAGGAGAGGAAAGGTTAAACGGGAAAAGTTAAACTGTTTGCCGCTCTCTGAAGCTAGAGGCCTTTGACGCGGCATAAGGTCGACAAACAATAGCAATGGCAGCAGTAGCACCAGCAACAACAACAGCAGCAACATCAATACTAAGCAGAGCTAATAACAACAACGGCGGCAGCAACAACAACAACAACAACAACAACAGCAACAACAACAGCAACAGCAACAGCAACAACAACAACAACAACAACAACACCACCAACAACAACACCAACTCCACCACCAACAACAACACCAACAACACCAACAACAACCAAATGATTCAACTCGCGAATACGAAGCACTCCCTCTAACCTACGAACACGGACCAAGTTCAAACGGAAAAGACGACCGAGCGAACAAGCGTCACCACTTCAAGCTGCTGCCAGCGATGGAAGCAGCGTATTAGCTACCATACGCTGTTCTAAATATATTATACTGTGGTAATTAGTGGAGTACAGTAATTGTGGCTGTAGGTTCTAGTAACTTAGTACTTGTAGCAGCACCAAACAACTATCAGTTAAGCGGCGACTTGTCCTCGGACTGTGGCACACAAGGATGTACGTGCGCTGATGTATTATGCAGAATCGAGGCGGAATCGAGAGAGAACGAAAGCAAAATAAGAGAGAGAGAGACCTGGGTAATCGTACTAAAAAGAAGAAGAGGGGCATCAATAAGACGATGTCGGGCGGGTCGATAAATGAGTTTAGTTCGATAAAGCCAGGTCGGGAGAGAAACGCCGATGGCCGAGAGATTAACAGGAGCCGTCAGGCGATCAGTGAGATCGGCCGCATAGCGTAAACAAGGGACCAGCGCTGTAGCCTGAGCCCATGTTCACATTGCCGTCTTGGTAACGATGACAGAGGGTGATTTATATCGTTGACACGCCGCACATGTAAGTCAAGTGCATACACACACATGTGTGACTACGTGTGGACGTTCTTTATATTAATAATACGCTTTCATGTATGCATATACGTGCCTGTGTGACCATGTATGTAGGTGTAGTCTATAAGTGTGTGTATAAGTCTATAAGTGATGGATTAAAAGAGCAGACAGGAGAGAATCCGTCGATCTGACCGAACGAAGCTGGTTGGTCAGTCGCTGGCGACGACAAACGGTGTCGTCCATTGGGTAGACCTTACACTAGCGAGCCAGATTGAGCTATCCACAGATCGTGTTGTTTGAGTCGATCTTCGGCAGTCAGCTTTTAGCAGATTTTGCAGAACGATTCTAGCCTCTCGCGTCTTTCTGAGGACACACCATTTAGGTGAACGGCGTTTAGTGGACATTACGCTAACATAGCATCGGCATCGAGTCCCACACACTGCCCGCTTGTGCGGGTGTGCGTAAAGGCATTTTTCCCTTCCACCAAAATAAAAAAATGGTCTGCTGTAGACGTTACCCTTGTGCTCAGAGCCTCGTGAAGCTGCCCGTATTTGCTGTGTGCTATTGTTATTGTTGCTTTTGATGTTGTTGTTGAAGCCGATGTGGTCTTTGAGCGGTTGACCATTACTATTATTGTCAATGCAATGAGGGTAGTTATATTGACAGTACGTTGGGTTGTAAACAGTAGCCGCGTTGTTATTGTTGTTGCTATCGTCGTTGTCATAAATGTTGACGTTGTCCAAGTTGATACTGTTTCCTATTGCTGGAGCTATCTTTCGCTCTAAGTGCCAATCTTGATAGGTACTCGACAATCGGCCACACACTCACATTTGGCGCCCTGGCAAAAACGTACGTACAGCTCAACGCATCAGCTAATAACCGTAATCATGAATTTACCTAGCTGTTGACTTTTGATGCCAATCCACAGAGGGTCTCCACGAAGAGTTCCACCTCGAGGAAATAGAAGAGACCTTACTTCGGAGTTGCGCCGTGCGTTAGCATATATATATATTCCCTTAAGTCGGACACCGTTATATACTTAACAATAACCCAGACAACAAAATTCATCTGCGAGCCGTCTAAGTGCAGAATGAAGAAGAGTGTCTTCTGGGAGATCAGCGCGAGAGAAGTGTACCGAAGACGCCTAGGTATTGTCACTAGCAGCGTCGCCTCCTTTGTGGGTTCTGTCGGGTGACAGAGAGATCTAATTAAAGGCTCTAGGTGGCATTGCAAGTGACCGCCAACTAATGTCGCTCGCTACTGAGGGCCTCACTTACTTCGTCTTGCCAGTGCAGCAACTAATCGATGAATTTTCGAAGAAGGCCGGTATCCTTATTGTCATCGTCGGTGTGAACCAAAAAGGCGACTGTGACGAACAGCGATATTTCCTCAGCGGTGGGGTCATCGTTGTTGTTTTCTTACAGTTGCTCTTTTCATTATTGCGGTTTCTGTCATTTCTCGTTGCTTTCAGTTTACCCTGAGATGCGCAGTAAGTCGCAGCATCTCATAGACAAGTGCGTCATCCGCCAGCTAATTCACGGGCTCGGCGATATTGTGTAGTTTGGCATCATAATTTCACGTCTCCTCGCTCGTTTTCACCGGTAAGCACCTTCAGTACCCTTTCAAACACTATTGGAAAGGAAAAAACACTGTCTTTCTACAAGAGAGCACCGTGTTGCAGGGAGAACGGAGCGTAAAGAAAGAACGGTGAAGAGTCTCAACAATAAAAGTCAAGCTATTCCGACAGTTTCTTGTTACGGCGCGCACATAAAGCTTTCGGCTGCTGTTTGATATGATGACGGGTTCGCAATCATTCAAAACGAATATATATATATATATATATATATATATATATATATATATATATGTGTGGTAGTGCGTCTTTCTGCCATGTTCCAATGTCTGACATCTACGTGTTAGCCTAATAACAAACCCTGGCGACAAAAAGACGTATCTGCAGAGACAGTTGTGTCCTTCTCTGTTACACACGGAAGGTATTTTAATATCTTTGAAACTTCTAAACGGAATACCTTAGCCATCAGTAACATACAGGGCTATTTCGCAAACCGACACTATGCTTCATTATCAATCAACTC
The DNA here is from genome assembly GCA_003439945.1 of Dermanyssus gallinae. Taxonomy (NCBI): domain Eukaryota; kingdom Metazoa; phylum Arthropoda; class Arachnida; order Mesostigmata; family Dermanyssidae; genus Dermanyssus; species Dermanyssus gallinae. The sequence continues at coordinate 115,071 of QVRM01005553.1, read as the reverse complement.
CACCATCAAAATCAGCGTCAAGTTTGTCATTATTCGTATTATTACCATCATTGTCATGGCTATTGTTGATGTTAATTAATAAACATTTACAGTCGGCAGAGCATTCTGATTTTGAAGACGCAGATGCTACCTCAGCTCGCGGGGCTTTTTCAGTATCCGTATTGCTGCTAATTGTCCGGATGCACCATTCATGATCCGTCGTGCCGCTACTTTGAATTACTATTACTCTCTTTGTTGTTGTGGTTGTTGTTGCTGTTGTTGTTGGTACTGTCACTCACAAATTACTTTTGCACGCTGTGGTGTCTCACGACGACGTTGTCCTTGCCGTTGTGATTTTCTTGTTATCACTCATATTACTCATATTGTTCATGTTGTTGTTGTTGTTGTTGTTGTTGTTGTTGTTGTTGTTGTTGTTGCCACCGTTGGTATCAGTGTTTCTCCAACGTTGTGTCTGCTAGTGGTGATGTCGTTCAAGCTATTCTTCTGTTCTAAGCTGGATCATCTTCTTCTTCGTTTTCTATTGCAACTGTGATTAGTGGGGTCTGGCTCGCTGTCCGCTACCAATCCCCAGATACTCGACGTTCATAGGCTAAGACGCTGTCGGTCATAGGCCAAGACGTCGTCCGCGAATGCCGCCGCCTTTGAGTCAGCAGAACCGACGATGAAGCTCTCTGCAGACGATGAAGCACTGCAGGAATATCACGGACCTCGACGAGCAGAATCAAAAGAACAATAAGAAGTAGACGAAGAAAGACGGAGCAGGAGAAGACGTTGACGAAGAAAAAGCAGATGATGATGATGACGATGAGGACGACGACGACGAAAGGATTTCACCTGCTGACGCCCGCTGCCAACAGACCGATGCATGCATTCAATTGCGACTCGAGTTCATTTATCATTTGCTGCTGCTGCTTGACTGACTGACGACTAAAACACTGACTGAAAAAGTGTTTAACTTCTCGCCCCGCTTTGTTCTTCTCGACCCGCTTTCCTTCCTTCACTTCCTTCACCCCTAACGCAACTCGATTTCTCGCACGGCTCGTCGTGTGCTCTGTTCTGCTCACGTCTGGCCAGCCATACCTTCGCAGCTTCGCTCAGTGCCACTTCAGGCGGGCGTCAAATCTTATCGTTGCGGCGGCAGCAGCAGCAGCAGCGGCACCAGCCGATTTTGACGCTCTGCCGCTGAGATGATCTTCACAGACCACCTCGTCTGTGGTCGTTGTCGGTCTCAGCACCGTCATGGCGGTCTTTGCCTCAGACGTGGCGCTTGCCACCACGATCACTGGCACAGCGGCAACAACAACAAGAACAACAACAAAATAAATCAACAGCTATAACTACGAAAATCAACAGCAACCCAACAACAATAACTACAGAAATTAACAGAAACCCAACAGCAATCACAACAGAAATCAACAACAGTAATTCAACAACGTCCACAGCCAAGCTGGCACTGTATTGCTGCCACATTGTTATTCCCATAAAGTGCCATCAGATTCCTGCGTCTAGGGGGGGGGGAAGGGGGGCGAAGTAAAGGTGCGTGATCACCAAAGTGGCACGAATATATATATATATATATATATATATATATATATGGCCGTGCAAAAACGAAGCGGCAGCATTAGCACTAAGAGCGATATAATAAACATTTGTTACGGTGCAACCGATGCTTATTATGCCATTATTAATGCATTAGAGCGCGTTAGCGGTCCCAGTCGCTTGTGCAAAAACGATCTCCCAGGCTCAGTGTACATATTTATACAGTCAGAGTGATTTGAAACGCACTTGATACGCCACTGTGTTTTAGATTATCTTCTCTTAGGCACCCGGCCGTCGAGCAGTCCGGGAGAAAAGCTTACATATTGTAGTTTCGTGCGAATCCAGTCGAGAGAATTGCTACCAAAAAGTAGCTAGGCTGTGACTATGATAAAATCCCTCCCTCGCAAAAGCTTTGAGAAATGTTGTCGAAGTAATTTAGTAACGAATGCATAACTTCGATAATTGGTATCTAGTCATCAAGACGAACTAGAACTTACAAATGACACCTACGACGATCGCGGCTGCAGCTGGTGGGCAAAATAACGAAAAGGTCTGGCCATTCTTCACAATGAGTCAACCGTCTTAATCCGAGCATGCGGAACATACGTTCACTCATAGCGTCACCTGATGACCTGTAGTCTTAAATTAAATAGTGTCCTGTATAGATTTCGAAAAATAACATGGTAGATAGATCCTGAATGATTCGTCATAGCCGCACGAGTAATACAATTCAGCGTGTACGTTAGACAGCTATATCTGTTCGCTATAGTATACTGACAAGCTATTAACCGGTGGCATGGATTTCGTACACCACCTCTGCTATGGTCTCGCAAAATCTTGATCGAAACAACCGTATTGCTGCTTTACGTAATAATAATCATCATGCGTGTGGGCTTGCTTACGGTTAGGTGGAATAATTGAAAAGCCATTGAAAGGCGAGAGTTTACAAAGAGAGAGAGTCGGGTGCGAGGTTGCCAATGTATCTCTACATAGATGTTTGTTGTTTGCCGACGTGTCGTCCGGCGAAACTGGTGATTTAGCTTAAAGGCAGCTATGTCGGAGTTAGGACAAATGCGGGCTCATAAAGACGCTTTCGCATGACGTATCTAGCCGTGATGCGACGTAGTATCAAATTGGCTTCATAACTAACTGATGATGATTGTGGCATGTTTTAGCATTTTTATTTCTAAAGCCGCCGGTCAGCCAACGGCGGTCATCGATTGCCGGACAGTTTTTACGAAAGTCCCCACCGAGCAAGATGGCGCAGTGGCAAAAGCCTTTGCCTTGCATTTGAGAGGTCTGGGTTCGAGACCCAGACCGGCCACTCCTAAAATTGGTTTTCATAGTTCCCAATTTAAACAAGGTGAATGCCGGAGTGGATTCAAAATCGACCATAATCGACAAAAAAAAACGGGGAGCACAGATGTTTCAATAAAAAATCATGGTGCATTACCATCCAACCCCATAAAAAAAAATATATATAGGTGACATCAACACAAGTTGTCACATTCGGCCATTATACAACAGCACAATCAGAAGAGGCAACAGCGCGCGCTGCACAAGCCGTGGTTCTAGTCGAGGTGGTGACAACGTCAAAGCTTCTAACCACTACTAACTGGCTTGGCTTGATTCTGCGTACATTTCGTTATGTTTGCTAGATTAATGAGCATCTCAAAATTAGGCAGACACGGCGCATATCCCAGCACATGAAACACGTCGCGAAATCGATGGTCAGAGATTTTTGCGGTAGTACAGTTTTTGCGACGAGGTACCCCTGTTTGCCACAAGTGACAACACACTTTGTGTGGGCGTAAATCAAGAAGCAAGGCTCTGTACAAACATACAAAGCATACCAATTTGCAAAAAAAAAGGTGTAGACTAATAAAATGAGCGTTTCACTTAAGCAGAAGCTGATTGAGTGAAGCGCTACTGTTGTAAACGTTCATTCGGCGGTGATGTTCGTGGTAAGCGTCCGGGTGTCCCCCCTCCCCTTTCTCCCGCCGAAGAGTGCCAGGCCTTCCCGATGATGACTAAAGCCAGTTGTTGATGACAATAATACTGAACTGGAGCACTTTCCGAGTTTTCCAAGTAGCGCTTTTGAAGCAGTGAATGGCACTTCTTCGCGAGGAGACGTTTCGTCGAACAGGTGCTGTACAATGGTGGGCCACCGCTGCAATCAACTGACGTTGCAATCCCAGCTCGGACCCTCTCGTTCTCGTTGGGTGCGAGTGGGAAAGGTCTTAGCCAGGTGCTTGGCGGTGCGGCCATCTAGGCCTGTCTAGGAGGCCTCCCCTGCAAGAACTGTTGACGATTTGTTGTCGACCGATGCCGTTACCGTCCGCTGTCTATCGTCAATCACCGCCTCGGCTGTTGTCCATTGATTGCATATTTGCTGTTGTTGCTGCCATTGTTGTTGATGCTGTTGTTCGACATCTATGTATAGATGCTGTTCGACATCTTTGTACAGATGCTGTTTGACATCTATGACGAACACGTATGTTTATGCGTCCCCCGTCCAACCGACGTCTCGTCAGAGAAGATGCAAAGGGTGCGACGGCCGCCGCCGCCACCACGAACACCGCCGCCACCACGAACACCGCCGATCCGAACGAAAAGGGGCGTTGCCCACGTACGCAGCTTCAAAGTGGTGATGGTGATGCTGCTAGATGAAGAGTCGGGCCGGGCCGGTGATGATCGCCATCGGTTATGGAAAAATGTTCATACACGCATTGTGTGTACGATTGTGCGCATCATAATCGTGACGCTGCCTCTGCTGTTGGTGGTGCGTTTGATGCTGTTGCTGCTGCTGCTGCTGCCGTTGCTTCTACTGATGGTTGTTTTGAAATTAATTGCTCCTGTCGTTGTTTACCCATTTGGCTTTGCCATTGCGCTCTCCTGCCCTTCGGCTACCGCAAACGATATGGGTCGCTTTCTCGTTGGTTTTTCCTCCGTTTCGCTGGCGATGTTTGTTGTTGAACCGTTGTTGTTCTTGTTGCTGTTGTTGTTGTGGCTGCTGCTAAGGCACTTGTTGCGCTTGCCATTGGTGTTGTTGCTGCTTCTGCTTTTGTTGAGGTCGTTGTTGCGCTGTTGTGGTTGCATCGACTCTCGTTACGACCGCCGCTTCACGGCGTTTTCGTCAGATAACCGAGGAGACGAGGATCCGATCTTGTCGACCACCGACAGGTACACACGTCGTTGAAATGATTCCCCCACGTTCTCCATGTCATCGCCACCAGTGTCGCTCGAGTCGAATCAGTCCGCCGACGGTTTGGATGGGTTCAACTGCTGATCGTTGGGCCTAGCTCGGGTATCCATCTGCCTGCTTGCCTACCGGTTTGACTGACCGATCAAGCAACAACAGATCGACCAACTTACCGATCGCCTGCCATGAACTTCTTCTTCCTACTTGATAATAGTATAATATAGACGAAGAACCAGCAGCAGCAACTGCAGAAGCATTGGCCGCAATAGAGCGGTAGAGGCCAATCCCAGTTAGCAACCGATGTATGTTGTAGTTGCTGTGATGACCGCACTGTTGTTGTTGTTGTTATTGTTGTTGTTGTTGCTGCTGCTGCTACTACTCCTACTCCCGAGGTGTTGTTGTTTGCAAAATCGACAACAATGTCGATTGATACTAGCTAGCTACATCACCATCGTCGTCATCGACGACAACAGCAGCAACAACAACAACAACAACAATAACAACAACAACAACAGCAACAGCTCGAGCAGCAACTCGCTAGGTATGCGGTGGATGATAGGTATATTCGTCATCATTAGACGACGACATCAACCGACGATGGACGGATCGACGCCATAATCCCCCCTTGCATCATATACCCCGTTCATCCGACCCGCATCTCTCAGCCGGTGGCTTCGTTGTTGTTGCTGCTGCTGCTGCTGTTGTTGGTGCTGTCGTTGTTGTTGTTGCTGTCGTGGAACGGGCCGCTCCGCTGAAATCCGTCACGTCGAAAGCCGCCTGACAACGCGACAACCGACGGTGATTAGGAGGACAACTGATTGAACGGCCAACGAGCACAGACATACATACACTCATGCGTATACGACGATCCGTCCCCCCATCTCTCTCTTTCTCTCTCGTTTGCTTGCCCAATCCCTCTCTCTCTCTCTCTGCCTGTTTGTCTGTCTGTTTGTTGTTCTGGCTGACGGTCTGCACGACTGCTGTTCGACAAAGATCGAACGAACTTCCTGCCATCACAGATCATCGTCGTCGTCATCATCACCATCATCATCATCAGCAGCAGCAGCATGATCCTCGTCATGGCCGTTGTCATCATTGGCAACATTGGCTGGCGAAGATGACGTCGTTTGCCGTTCTCCTTCTTCGCCTCCTCTTGTTCTTCTTCAGTTTCTTGTCGCTGTTGTTGTTGTTGTTCAGCGTGGTCCTTGGCCGCGATGCGCGCGCCCATCGTCATCAGCATCGACTTCAGTTGCCACTTCATTTGCCTCGAGCGTTTCACTCTGCCTCGGCTGGCGGAGTTCAATCCTCTCGCCCGTCGAACCGAATCCACGTTTGTGCACAAACCAGCACCGCCATCACCGCCACCACCGCCGCACAGCGGATCGGATCGAATCGGCGTCGACGATACCGAAGCCACTCGTCAAGGTGACCTTTCCGAGAATTAGGCACCTCGTCGCCGCCGCCGCAGCCGTCATCGTCGCCGTCCCACCAGCAGCTCATCATCAGCACGCGATACTTTCTATATTTCGCTGCCATATTTCATTCGGTTTTGTTCTTTCTCTTTCGACTCGCTTGCTGGCTCTATCTTGCTCTCTCTCTCTCTCTCTCTGTTTACCGGCCAGCTGAACTATTACTACTATATAGTAGTAGTAGTAGTACATCGTATGACGCCGATGATCACTGGCTACTCTTAGTTCTCGCATTACAAACAGAGATTATAGTTGTTAGTTCGGTGACGCGATTGCGCCCTACGGGGGAGACGCAACAAATAAGAAGAAAATAACGCACGCTAAACAAAAAGCCCAATCATCAGCGACGGGAACACGTCTCGGGAACACGACGATGAAAAGCCTGCAGCCGTGTGCAGGTTGTACAACGGCGCGTCTGAGCAGTGGTTGTTGACGGATGACGAACGAATCTAGCATGCGTTATCAAAGTTCTCCGTTTATCTCTAGTATTATGAACAGGGCAAGCGGATAGAGAGAAGCGGGTACGATATTATTTGCCACATATATATATATATATATATATATATATATATATATATATATATAGATTTATTATTGATTTGTGTCATATTGCTCGGCGGCACCAGCTGCTTTGCTCTGTGTATCGGACTGTTGTTGTTGTTGTTGTTGTTGTTATTGTTGTTGCTGTTGTTGTTGTTGTTGTTGTTGTGTTCACTTGGTCGTCGTTATTGCTGGTGCTGTTGTTGTTGCTTATGTTGTCGTTGTTGCTGTTGTTGTTGTTGTTGTTGCGGCTGCTGCTTAATCGCGCTTAATGTTGTCGAAGATTGACTGGCGTAATGACGGCGCGCGGCCTTGTGGAGGGATTCGCATCATTAGAACACATGTGGCTACATCGCGGCAATCAATCGGCTGGCTACCAATCATTTTGTAGATGTTGGAAAGTTCTGAAGCAGACGTCAGCGTTTCAGTGATGATCTACGTAAAGGCCCTGCCGCCGCCGACACAAAGTGCGCGCCGCATTGAGCCGCCAAAAGGCTAAAAGAAGATAAGAGAGCGGAGATAGTCGGTGTCGTAAGAGCCAACGACAACGATGCAGATACCATTTGCGGTAGCCACCTCGGCCGCAGTATGTTTTCTACACAAAATGACAAGGAACAACGATATGATATTTGGTGACTATGGTCAAGGCTCAGTGGGTTGTTGTTGTTGTCGTCATCGTCGTCAGAACGCCATTGAATATCGTTAGAAAAAGCCTACCACACCACTTTGTTCTAAAGTCAGATCCAAGAACGACGTCTAAAAGATCTGAAATCGTAGAAATCTTAACGCAGTACGGCTCTTATGTCGTTGCGTCCTTGCGTGAAGAACACGAAGTAACAAAGCGACTGAGTAGGCGTACTCTATGAAACGTAGTTCCGTTTTCTACTTGCGTAAACGCTAAAGGTTTAATGTTCCACTAGAGTAAATTCACTTGTATGCGAACGTTACGCACACAAACTGTGGGGCTCTTTATTAACTGTCTCTTTCACGTGTACGGCCAACAACAGTAATAAATACATCTACTACGCAGATGCGTATCCCTACGACCGTATAAACGGACAGTAGAAACGCGTTTTCTTTGCTTTGATGTGTTCGTCATCGTAGCACGTCATGCAAGACATAATTTCATGAGTCTTGTTCAGGTGAGCCATCTCTGTCAGATCGCCAGACGAGCCTGCCTTCATCGCACCCAGTTTGGCGGGGATGCGTGCTGAAGAGGAGACCTGAAACTGCCAATGCCCCTCGTCGGTCTCTTATACGGGACATTTGCTCTGGCACGTCACTTCCAGTGCCTAGGATCACGAATGCCCCCTTTGGGAACGATAACTGTGGCACCAGCATGCGAGCAAGTTAAAGTCAAGCTGTTGTTGTTGTTGTTGTTTTGACACTCTGCAGCGTCAGCAGCGTCAGTAGCCTGCCATAACCATTGTCGCTGCTGAAGCTTTTCGGAACTCGTACAGCAACGCACTCCCATACGGGTGTTGTGCTGTAGTATAACTTGGCGGTCAATTGCAACGGTTGGTGAAGCCGTAGTACGTTGTTGTTTCGACCACAAGTAACTTGCCCTAAAATCGCTGTCACTAACTCTGGCTTCAGGCGGAGCGCAGTACGTTTCAGACGAACATCAGATCAGATCACCCATCAGATCACACATTCGGCATTCGGCGTCACGACGTCAATCGAATCACGTCACGGCGTCAGAAACAAAAGAAACATTGAGGTTTTTGACGTTTTAGTGAACCTGAATGACGCGTACGATCGTCTGACCGGCGGGCGGGCCGGTCAGCACTTCGCCGTCCTTCAAAAGTGAGCAGCTATGACAACCACAGCAGACTTGGAACCTGCCGGGAAGCAGCTCCAACAACCCCCATCAAATATCAGTATCATATAGAACAGATTATACAATTACTCTGAGTGGGTATAGCCGTCTTAGTACTGTTAATAATGGTGACAATAGCCAACTTGTAGATGGTTGGTAGTGGACGCTTACTATAATACCAGTGCAATGATCGAAACTTGTTGCAGGAAATTATTTTCGTTTTGCATTTCCGCCTAATGAAAAATAGTCGACTAAACATCGATGCCTTTTGCATGTCAGAGCAGTCGTCGAAACTATTCCGGTTGAGATGTGGCTCTTTAATTCGATGGGAGGCCTCTTACCGCATACTATCCACTCCCTGGTGGCATCTTCCCGTTCTCAAGTAAAACGGTGGTTACTGCAACGGTTACGAATGGGCCCATAAAGTCCGCGGATTTCGTCTTTAAAGTTTCAAACTGCTCTCTAAAACTGGCATGTGTGCCAGTTTTTTGCTGCATTGTTAGCTCGTACGTAAGACACTTTGCTTAAATTAGTTGATACATAACATGTTGACGTAAGTTTTAATGTACTGCGCCATGACTAATGCGCACAGCCGCCGCTATTACGCTTCAATTGGCGAGCAGCCATCACAAATTCGTATTTTTTCTTGATTATAACATTTTAACATTTAATTTTTGTTTACCATAATTTTCTCATTCGAAGCTCTTATTGGACGACACCCACAGTGTGGCCATATGGTGCATTATCGGTGCTCATATTGTCTCTTCTAAATGACGCAATGTCCATTTCACGATGCCACTGTACGCTGGTGCACTAGATCCAAAAACTACTCCGTTAAAATGGCACTATCAACTTGAGTCTGTACATGGAATGGACAAATGCTTAATTACGAGCATCTAATTGCAAACCAATACATTACAAATCGAAGCCAAAAATTTGCCGCTACGTACGAACTGAGCAAAATGTTCACCTGCTAGTGACGCCGCTGATTCTCTTCCCCGTCCTTCGCGGCCAATACCTTCTAACTAGACACTTCACGTGTGTAAGAAAGAAGAGCTCTAGTACAGCGCAGTAGTACAGGGTATTTCAGTTTGTTGCAGCTTGCACCAAAAAAAAGTCGCTCTTTTTGCAACCGTTGAAACTGTCACTGTTCCTGGAACCATTGCTACTGTTCATCACTACGACTACTACCACTACTACTACTACTGCTACAACTATGTTTCGACTAAGACGGTGGTTAGTCGTTTTGGCTACTGTCTCGACGAGACAGGAACAACCGCCATTGCGGTCACACGCTTTGTATCTGCCTATCTACCATTGCAGCAAGAGAAGAGAGAGATCTTCATTGTTTTCGTCACTATCATCGATGGCGGTAGCTTCTGCTGTTGCTGCGGCGGTGGCAGCAGCAGCAGCAGCGGGGGTTGGGGTTCATGATCACGATCGTCTTCCGCCTCCTCACCGCCACCATACGCGGCGCCATTTGCATGACTTTCAGCATCAGTAGCGTAGATTGCATAGTCATCCTCTGGATAGTTGTTGGTTGACGTGGTCGTCGTCGGCGGCGTCGTTGTGATGGTAGTAGTAAGTGTTGTCGTTACAGTATTAGCTTGGTAGTAGACACTTGATTGATGAGTGAAAATAAATCTTGATCGTTGTCGTCGTCGTCGTCGTCCTTCGCTTGCTTGCATGCTTCGTGCGTGTCCTACTTCTGCGTCGTCTCCCGATACCTCATCCTCTACCTTCCCCCTCTGCCCCCCCCCTTCGTCCGACAGGCCATTTATGCCTAAAAGCCACCCGCTCCCCACCAGGCCAATACTTCAAACTTTCCACGAACTTCACTCGAGATGTCGACTCTCTCGAGATCGAGCAGCCACAGCGACACTGGGAACATCAGGTTCGACTCTCCGGCTCTGTAGTAGCGAATGCAGTGCGCCGCCATGCCAGAGTTTCGAACCAACACGCCACAGAACATTCAGTTCTGCCTATCGAGAAGGACGAGAAGCCAATGACAATTCGACGACGACGACAGTTGTGGTTCCGCTGCGACGCTGTTGTTGTTATCATTGTTGTTGTTCTTAATGGTGTGATTGTTGTTGTTGTTTGTCCCGACGCATCGCGAACCTATAATAGCTCGTGTCGTTGCAGATTAGCAGCTGTCACTGCTTACCTAACCGTCCGTCGTCTACACCGTGCATCGCATACGTTCAGAGTCATACAGACAGCGTACAGTCGAATATACTTACACGCATGTGTACGACTGGAATAAACATATCGACATAAGAATGTTTTCCGCCACTTAGATCGAAATCGCACATATCAATCCGGGCTACCAATGGTTTCCTTTTTTTTGTGTTAGAATTCCGACGTCTACAGGCAAATAGTATGTATAAGGTCTACAAAAAAAAATTTCGTTTTTTTCGGTTTTCTCGTTTTTTTTTTTTCGAAAACACTTTTTGTAGACCAAAAAGTCTTTTCGGGTTTTCCCAGTTTTTCCCGTTTTTTTCCAAAAGAAATGTTTTTGAAGACCAAAAAGTATTTTCGGTTTTCCCGGTTTTTTCCTGAATAAACTTTTTTGTAGACCCAATATATGTATATATATATATATATATATATATATGTATAATCATTTTTTGTGAACATACGTAAGCCACTTCCCAAACAAAGTGGTCCCTTATCTTTATGCAATGCATGTTGCGATAAAAGTGCGTGTATACTATGAACAACGTGTGCATAGCACAGGTGTGGGTCGCTTGAATATCATAGTTCACAATGCGGTCACATATCGGTAAAACGCGACATATGAAGCTCGCATAGAAGAGGTGACGTGCTGCTTTTGGCATATTTTCTATGAAAACATATGATTAATGAGTTCAGTGCGAATCACTGTGTTGGTGACAATCGTGCAGCGACCACGTAAACTGTTCTGAACTGTGTCGAAGAGGTGACTGGTCAGTTTGGCGCGACTTAGGTGATTTGGCGCGACTTAGGTGATTTAGCGCGATCATGTCACGATCACACTCAATAAGTGTACTGACATCGAGAAGAGATATAGCATTGCGTGTCATTGAACATCTTATTTACATGAGTACACAACATTATCCTGCTTTGCTTGTTTTCTAATTGAATCTTCCTACATCGAGCACCTTATGACATATACCAAACGACACTTCTGAACGAGACAATTATTATTATTATTAATATTATTATTCGATTCAGCGGCGTGCGGCGGCATTTTTGTTGGCTCTCGTCAGTCGGAGTCTTCTAGAATGTTTGACTTCGTGTTTCGTAATCATAAATCTTGCATTACTGAGTGCGTTTTCTAGTTAGTTTTTTTTTAACTATATTTCTTTACTCGATTTCGATAGTTCTGCTTTTGGCCAGGACTATTCGAATTCATACTGGTGATTAAATTTGATGAAGGAAAACAAAATAGTAGTGCGAGCAACGCGCCGGTGCAGCCTTCGAACAACGACACAGCTGGAGATGTGAAGATCATAACATTCAATCATGTCATGCATTCGCCGGCCGATAACGATGCCAAGCCCGGTAGCGTAGTGCATTCGCTTGCGCCTCGCGACCAGAAGAGACACATAGGTGAGCGGGATCGAGTCCCACAGTTACACATTTGTATTTATGGGGGCCTGTCTGTGAAGCAATGCGAAAAGCAGTCTCGTGGACGTAAAATTTTAGCTCGAAAAGCAAACACAGTGGCGGCGACCAGGTAACGTTACACGTTCTAACCACAGCGTTGATCCAATAGCCAGCTGTGCTTTCTTCTTTTTTGTTCTTTTTATTTTTCTTCTCATCATCATTAAGTTCATCATGGTCGTGCTCTGCCTTGTAGTCCTCCACAGGCAGCCGTAGAAATGTAAACGTCGTTGCGGTAATAACCAATATGGCAAATGAAAAGACTAGATACTTTTAAGATCATTGCAATTGCTGCACGCTACTCTGTCCACGCAACGCAAAAGCAGGTAAAGGTAGGAGTTAAGGTATGTATCTTAAAAAACGGTACTAGTTCCTTGACTCGTCGAGAGGGCTTTTTCAGGTGAGAGCTTTTTACTGGATATTAAGACTACTATTCTATTTAAAGAGTTTTTTCCTCTACACTTAAAAAGTAAAAATATATTATTCAGTGTAGCAGAGAGATAAAATAGCCCCTCAGGTAGATAACTACAGAGACACGTAAACAGCCAAAGAGAGAGAGAGAGAGACATGAATACAGCGGGAAAGAGGGAGAGAGATAGAGAAAAACATATACATATATAGCGAAAAAAAGGACATCTAGGAGAAAATCAATATGGTTGTAAGAGGTGAGTTAATGTCTTGCTTGTGTAGTACTATCGTCGAGCCCAATGGCGCGGTGCATTCGCCTGCGCCTCGCGACCGGAGGAGACACGTAGGTGCGCGGGTTCGAATCCCACCGTTGCACATTTGTATTTATGGGGGTCGTCCGTCTATGGAGCAAAGCGAAAAGCAGTACCGTGGACGTTAAATCTTGGCTGAGGGTCAGCTCGAAAACTCTAACGGTGTAGTACTATCACTTTCAGTAGCGCAGGCTGCACAACTTCCGCGATGAACTCCTATTCTGTGTTTTTCTGCTCCTTCTATCTCCAAGTTTGTCTGCCAGATATCTGTCTCCCTCCTCTCTCCTTATATATATATATATATATATATATATATATATATATATATATGTATATGTATATATAGATATCTGTCTCCCTTCTCTCTCCTTATATATATATATATATATATATATATATATATAGCTCTATCGTTTGCGCGCACGGCTCTCTGCCGGTGTCTAGCGTGTCCCTCTATCCGAGGATCGCTCACAGCTGCTGACGGCAAAATTCGGAGAAGGGCAGATGTCGTCCTCTATCCGCCGACCAAAGCCTCTTCTGCGGTAGCTAAGGCTCTAGCGACCGTCGTTGTTGTTGTTATTGTTGCTGTTGTTGTTGTCATTGTTGTTGTTTTAGTCGTTGTCGTCATCATCATCAGAATTGTTGTTGTTATCCATAATCGTCGTTGCGGTCATGGTCTTCCGCCTTTGGTATTTTGGTTCATCAAGAACCTAGAGACAGACAGATGAGACTCGTCATATATCACCAGAAGGAGCAGCAGCCGATATTCCAGGTATAGACACATCGAAGCAGAACATGGCTGGTAAACAGCTTAAGTGCCATATATATATATATACTATATCTTGCTAAAAGAGCGCTAACTGTTTACCAGCCAAACTGAAGAATGGGGGCTCCGACGGCAACACTGGGAGCGAGATGGTGGTAGCGATGGTGCTGACGACAGCGGCTGAGGGGGAATTTATTCAAAATAAGCAACCACAAAAAACACACGCGAGCTTGCGTTGTCGTTTGACGACGCTGCTGCCACAGTAGCGATAGTAGTTGTGAGGCTTGAAGTTAAACTCGCTGTTGTTCTTGTCGTTGTTGTTAGCAAAGTAGGTGAAGTAGTTCTAGGACTCACGCAGTCATCGTTGTCCTTGCAGTCGTTGTAGTAGTAGTAGTAGTAGTAGTAGTAAAAATAATGCTCTTCGTAGTTAGATTCGTGTGTACACAGAGATGATTTACACAGGCAGCGGCCGGCTGTAGCCAGCGTCAGGCCGGCCGTAGCCAGCTGCAGGCCGGGCGGTCTGTCTGTCCGTTGTTGGCAGATGCAGGTTAGACATATGCTGAGGCTATGGATGCTGCAACTGCACTCAAAGACCACGGTCTTCTGTACGTCTGTCGGCCAGCCTGATTATAAGTTGTCTGTTTGTTTGTCTGTCTCTTATTGCTATAGCTGCTATTGTTGTTATTGTTGCTGCTGCTGCTGCAACTGTTATTGCTGTTATTACCCCTGTCTGACGCTACTATTATTATTATTCTTATTATTATTATTATTATTATTATTATTGCGATTGTTGTTCGTGTTGTTGCTGTTGCTGTCCTGGTCGTTGCCGCTTTGCAACATCCCCGTTGAACATCCCCGCTTCAGATTAGCGTGCTAGCCACCTTCTTACCATTCATCAAGCGTACGTGGTGATACTTTTGCTGTTGTTTTTTTTCTAACTAGTTCATCCCTCTCTTTGTGGGTGGGACAGCACCACAACTGGCTTCCATTAGAAAATGAGGTACAACCTGTACAAACGTGTCTTATGGCTGCAGCGGATGTACTGTATCTCTGGCTCAAGCGAGGCGGGCTCTATAATATATGTGTGGCCAGCGAACAAACGCACTTAGAAAATGGAACAGGATAGTTTTTTTTTCTTTCTCTTTATAGGTTCCGCCCGCGACTCGCGATAGCATCAGAGTCGCAGCCTCTGATGTTATACGTTACACCGTCCAACTGATTGTTCTACGCTACATTTTAATATAAACATTATTTGTTTCTTATATTCTGAACCATCAGGTATGAAAAGCATTGCTTCAACACACCAAATAAATACGTATTTGCTGTAAACTCACAAATGTTTCGACGCTGACTGGACGTTCAAAGATTGAGTTAGCGACGTATCGCGCTCTTTTTGACTGTACTGCAAACAAAATGTCATCGTTAAATGCACGAACTTTTAATCTGCTTATTGGCATGACGTGTGCGTGAATGTGCCGCGACAGATCATACAGCCACATCGTCGCTAGGAACGATCGTGCTTCGGACGTTTCGACATTTGAAGTTTCGCGCAGCAATTCAATATTGCCGAAGTTTGAAGCGCAGACTTTGGTAATAAAACGCCTAATGGTTTTAAGGAAGTAATTTAAAACAAGCAATAATTGCTTTTTGGATCATCAACGCCTAGAAGAAACGCGAGAAATAATAATAATAATAATAATAATAAAAATAATGGAAACAACGAACACAACATATTTTTCTAACGAAAATAGCCACCAAATTATGTCTGTGTGACCCTTCCCCATGGCATTACTCTTGAGCTCGGCAGCCTACTATTAGAACTGTGGACAGAGTTTCTAAGGGGCTTTGTCAAATATATCGCTCCTAAGGCATTATAGTGTTCATCGGGGTGTCATCAAAGGTTTCCGAGTTGCGTTGCCGTAGCGGCTCAATGATTTGTTTATATACATAGTTAAGAATATGAAGTATAGTACCTCAAGCTCTACTTGCAAGCAAATGCGCATAATGAAATTATTGATCATTTCAATCAAGGTATGACATGGGTTGAGTCTTGAAGTAATTATTGTTGTCGCGGTTGTTGTTTTCGCAGTTGTTATTATTGTCGCGGTTGTTGTTGTTGTCGCGGTTGTTGTTGTTGTTATTGTTGTCGTTATCATCGCGGTTGTTGTCGCGGTTGTCGTCGTTGTTGTTGTTATCGCGGTTATTGTTGTTGTTGTCGCGGTTGTCGTCGTTGTTGTTGTTATCGCGGTTGTCGTCGTTGTTGTTGTTGTTGTTGTTGTTGTTGTTGTTGTCGCGGTTATTGTTGCTGGTGTCGCGGTTATTGTTGTTGTTGTCGCGGTTGTCGTCGTCGTTGTTGTTATCGTGGTTGTCGTCGTTGTTGTTGTTGTTATTATTGTTATTATTGCTGTTGCGGTTGTCGTTGTTGTTGACGCAGCCCTACATGGCGTCTGAATGCCACAGCAGCAATTCGTCTTCGTAAAGAGCATCTGCCTTGTGGCGCTGTGTTAGATGCTCGCATCGCATCGCTTATAGGATGATGAGCGGGTTTCCTATGGGCGTTTTGTGTGTGGTCGCCGTCAAGTACAACAACAACAGCAGCAGCAAGGCTAGCAGTAGCAGCACTAACAATAACAGAAACAACAATGACTACTACCACCACTTCTACTCTTACTACTACTATTACAACTACAACTAACAGATATCAGCTACAACAACAACAGGCACACATAGTCCAAATTGAATCAAGCGGCAGGTTTCTCAGTGCACCCAGGGGGAAGATGTGCCCTCTGTGCAAGGTCTCTGCAACGGCGAGCGTCTGAAATCGTGTGATTCTTGCTGCTGCTGTTGCTGCTGCCTCTGCTGCCGCCGCCGCCGCCTTTGATCGTTGCTGGAGAGCAGCATCTTCCTGTAGCATCTCTGCCCCGAACCTCTGCCCTCATCGTATCCGCCGCCGCTACAAGATTCATGAACAACGAAGAAGTAAAGAACAGGATAGAACAGGATAGGATAAGACGAAGAAGCGCAGGCCGCCGCCGCCTCCCTGTAGTACAAGTAGACAGTCATGCATAGTACAGAAAGTAAAAGATCCGGCGCACTATTGGCGGACGGCAGGGCTTGTATAGGTTGGAGGACATGTTGGACGAGAGGTGACGGTAGTACGTGCCTCCCTATGCTACACTCTAGTCCGAATCACAGCGGCAGTAGAAGTTGGAGTAATCCAGGGATCTGTAATGATAGTGGGCAAAACGCCTTCCCCGACTGCTGTAGCAGATATGACAAACAAAACAAAAACGATGACGCGCGGAACACAACATACTTCGATGGCTTGCGCTATTTGACGAAAGTGAGGCATAGACGGTTGTGCACCGAGTGAGCTAATCGTTAAAACTGACCCTGAAAAGGATGGCTGGATGATCGGGTTCGTTGTATGCTGCAAAGTAAAGATAAATAGACGGCCGTAGCTCGCGCGTCCTCGGCGACATTATGAGAGTGAAATAGAGCCTCAAGAGAATGAGACTGAGTTTGATGAAAAAACGGCTGTACAGCCCAGCAATAAATCACGCACGTAGTTTAAACATAAAAATAATAATAATAATAATAATAATAATAATAATAATAATAATAATAATAATTATTATTATTATTATTATTATTATTATTGATAAACACCGCTGGGAGCACTTATTGAAATACGTGTTCAAATCTCACAATTCTAAATGGCAAGAACAATTAACACAACAATAATAACTCATCTACTGTTGGTTAAATGTAGTGGTTAGTAACTAACTGTCAGGTGACATGTGTTTAACACGATACTATGCGTACCCTACTATGTACGACAAGTGGTGTTTTATCAAGCTGCAGCCACAAGCGAACAAGTTTTGATTTGGCTTCATGGTTGTTATGGTAGCCGTTGTTCGTTTACTGTTGCTGTGGCCGATTTATTTTGTTATTCATGCTGCCCTTACCGCTAATACTGTTTTTGTCGTAGTATCCGCAAAGCTAGATAATCGCTAGACGCAGATCAGCAAGCAATGCTGTTCTCATGCATAATGAAGTCCGCACAGAATTTTTAGGATTGTCAGAGAAGTCATAAGTCAGTCCAAAAGGTGATCTAGCAGGAAATTACGGCAATGTAAATGACTCAGCATTGTATACGCATTATAGATAACTAAGCGCCATGGGGTTACCTAAACTACCGAAGTTATTGGGTATTTCTATATTGATGATATGTTTGACTGTAAAATGTGCAGTCGCTTCTCTACGTAGGTGCCGCCTCATCGTACGCACTGTGTTGTGCGCGATCTTAGTTTAAGCGCACAACACCTATTTCTAGATGCTCCACGTTTGTGGTGTCCTCCTCGTCACGCATTCTGCCTTCGTTTATGCGAAATCGTCGCGGTTACGAGCCCACCACCGGTGAGAATGACCCCAAATTTCCATTGTGGGGATGCTGTTGCTACTGTTGTCGGCGTGAGGACGCAGACAATCCACTTATTATTCCAGATCCAGCGCAAATCTATCGAGAAGTTTTGGTTCAATGCATGCGATATACAACGATATTCTGTTACTGCTCGATTAAATTATATGCGGTCGACTACGAGAGCATTTCACTACGACTGACCCCTGTTCTTGTTGTTGTTGTTGTTGTGGTTGGTGTTGCTGCTATTGTTTTTGTTGTTCTAAATGCTGTTATTCTTGTTGTTTGTATGCAAGTTGTTGTTATTGTGTTGCTTTGTATTTCATTTTGTTGTTACTACTTTGTCGGTGTTGGCGCTGGTTTGTGTTGCCGTTGTTGTACCTGTCACAACTGCTGTGTTGCCAGCATCGTTGTTGTTGTTGTTGTTGCTGTTGTTGTTGTTGTAGGCAGATATCTGTTGTCAGTGAAGAACCCAGACGACAGATTGACCGACATGGCTGAGGTGCGATCGGCACGCTGACAACTTCCACGACGACACGATCCCCCTTTCTCTCACTCTCCTTGCGGCCGTTTTCCTCGTTTTCTTCCCGCTGTCTCTCTGTGTATGCGTGGTTTCTACGGCCAGATCTACCTGTATGCGTGCGCTTCAATACATGCAATAGACAACGATGTTCTGTTACTGCTTACTTCTAATGTCACGGCTGCTGCTGTTGTGCTCTGCCAGCGTGCTCGGCTTTGACGGCTGTGGTTGATCTGTTGTTGTTGCTGTGCGGTGGTGATTGTGCTGATGCGACAGTTGTGTACTTCTCTCTCTCTCTCTCTCTCTCTCTCTATATATATATATATATATATATATATATATATATTTCTCCCTCTTTCGCTTTCGTTCTCCTCTCTCTCTCTCTCTCTCTCTCTCTCTCTCTCTCTTTCAAGTCTCCAGATTGCGTCCCGCACTCGGTTCGGTTTGGTTGGTACGGTTGTCGGTGCGGTGGCCAACTCTCTGTGGTTGGGCTAGTGTTCTAGCTAAGGGTTCTCTCCCGTACCAAGGGGATCTCTAGCTATATCTCTCTCCCCCTCTTCCTCTCTCTCTCCACCCTGCAAGCGACACCGACAGACCGGCGGACGGACCGACGGGCGGACGGACCGACGGACGGACAGACAGACGAACCAAGCGATGATCAACAGAGCCCAACACCCAGACAGTAAGACAGTCAGTCAGTCAGTCAGCCAGTCTGCTCTACCCACGCGAAGTGATTCATTGCCGCTTGTCCCTGACGAATTCCTCATTCTTCTTTTGTGGCAGCTCGATTGCTGCTCCGATTGCCGCCGCCGCCGCCGCCACCACCGCCGCAGCCCGCCCTTGTCGCTGTCTACAGATGCTGGGGCGGTTACTGCTGCTGCTGCTGATGATTCTGGTGCCTTCTTGGCGTTCACCTCCCCACTGGTGGTGCGTATATATATATATATATATATATATACATATATTCTAGTAGTAGTCGGAGTGCTGTTGCTCGTTGCGTGCGTCGGGCCCAGTCGAGTAATGATGGTCATGACGAAAGGAAGTAGAAGAGGAGCGCAGGAAGAGCCGCCACCGCCGCAGCCACCGACGAGGACGGCGACGATGGCGACGAGGCGATGACGACTAAGACCACGACCAAAGCAACTCAAACCGCTTAGAGCAACGAAAACCATAACGACAACGACAGAAAGAAGATCTGGCTGGCTAGCTGAGGGATGAAACAGTGGAAGCAGGCAGACAGGCGGACAGACAGACAGAGAAATAGAACCAGAAAGAGCAGGGCCAATCGAGAGATAGTGAGCTCGCAAGGAATAAGAGTGAGAAAGAGCTAGAGAGAGAGGGCGGAAAGGGGAACAGGCAGGTGAATACATCGAGAAACATAGGAAGAAAGTGGATGAGCGAACGACCGAGCGTGCGTGCAGCAATGAATGAATGACACCGCTCTATGATGCGCTGCTCTTATGTTGTAGTTCTTGTTCTCTGTCGTTCTTTCTTCAGCACCGCCAGCGACGACATCATCCATAGTCATCTGCCGCGGGCCGCAGGTCGTCTTCGTCGCCATTGGCCCACTGTTGCTGCTGCTGCTGTTGCTGTTGGAGGACAACTATCAGAGGTCAGAGTACCAAGCGAAGGAGAAGAAGAAGAACACCGACAAGAAAGAGGACAAGGAAAACAACAATAACAACAGCAACAGCAGGGAGGAGCTCCATCAGTGGCGGCGGTGGCGGCAGCCACAGAAGCAGCAGTAGCCGCAACAAGCGCAGCAGCAGCAGCAGCGGCAGTTGTAGGTGGACAGGCCGAGCCTCGATCAAGGGCCGTTGCTGCTGAAGCTGGTGCTGATGCTGCTGTCGTCGATGATGTTGATGTTAATGTGCTTGAAACTTCTCGAGCTGGTCTTTTGCCTTGCCTTGCTCTCTAACGTTTCACCTTTCGACATGGGCCTGCCCGCCTCAACCCCTCCGTCTCTGCGCCCTTGTCCCCCTTTCTAGGACGCGTTTGGTCTTTTGATTCTCTCGACTTTCTGTTCTCGTTGTCTGTCCTTCGTGCTGTTACCCTTTCTCGCTCGCTTGCGCGCTCTCTCTCTCTCTCTCTGCAAATTTCTGTCCGATGCGAAAGATACAGAAGACGCAAGCAGAAGACTAAGGAGAAAAAAGAACAACGAGGAGCCTTGAAGAATAGGGCTACGTGTTGTTTTGTGTTTCTATACGAACTAATTAATATATGTGGCTGAGAAGAAGTGCTTCGTAAGGTATAATATATATATAAATATATATGCCGGTAGCTGCACGTTGCTAGTCTGTTAGGCCACAGACTACTACCTCGAATACGTGTGTCGTTGACGCACCGGTTGCAGTAGGTCGTAGATGATGGGTACTTCATCTTGACTTATGTTGGTTGTTGTGATAATCTGCGTATGACGCTTTGTCGTAGCGTAGCGTCGGCTCACTGGACACTCTGTTGTTGGGCCGCATCTTGAAATGAGTGCGCATTATTCGTTAGTCAATGATGCTGGCGGCTCGACTGTTGTTCATCATCAACATCGTTGTTGTCACACTTGTTGTTGTCGCACCTATTATTGTTATTCTTTGCTGATGTGATTGTTGTTGTTATTATTGTTGTTGGTGTGGTTGTTGATGTTACTGTTGTTGTTGTTGTGGTTGTTGTTGCTACTCTCACTGGGGCCAGCTGAAGAGGTACTTCTTTGTTCTTTACTGATGTCAAAGGGGCTGCTGTTGACTAGCATACGGCCAGTCAAAAGGCCAGCACGTAGGCTGTCACGGTGGGCAGTTAAGACCTACCTAGGATAGCCAAGAGGGCCTGCTGTATCGCCTATGTGTTCGTGTGTCACACAATATTGAGACACCGAGGAACACCGAGCGTCGAACAACGATCGAATAGCAATCCCCCTCCCCTTCCCCCCCCCGCCTGGATGGTAGATAATCGAGACTGCGAATGAGCTAAAACGCAGGAAAAGGTGAGAAACAAACAGAGAAACACACACTTTGGGCCCAAGCAAGGCTTTGCGCGTGCGTCTGGAAGCCAGCGCCTGCTGACACCGACACCCTGGATGCGGAAACCTCACCGCATGGCTGTCCGGTTGCGTCGCCTAGTATGCTTTTCCTCTTTTCTTATAATGAAGGCAAGCATAACTAATGCAAATGAGCCAGCCAATGCTAGGCGTGAAATAAAGGGAACATCTAAGAGGGTGAGAGAGATAGAGAGGGAAGAAGAAGACGAAGAAAGCGGGAGATGAGTTTGCTCTGTTAAACACTCTATCTCCTCTTTCTCTCTTTTTCTCGCAATGTTACTCAGGAATATCTATGGTCTGTCTCCCGTCTCGTATCTCATCATTGTCGATGCTACACCCGCGAACACCGGCGCTGCAAAACCACCGTCGGTTGAGATGACCACACAACCTAACCTGGTGACAACTGCTTCTTTATGCCCGCTTGGCATTCACTCACATACGTAAAAACATATATAGCTCGGCGTCGTTTAATAGGAACATTTTTGCTCAGGCCATTGCTGTCGTCGCTTCGTAGCTATTGCTAGTGTTGCTGCTGGTGTTGTTGTTGTTATTGCTGTTGATGATGTGAGCAGCAATTAAGGGCCGGACCGTCTTCTACGACGTTGGCAAAATGATGACTCGCGCTCGTCCACGATCTTGTGGCCATGCCTGGCGGCGTCAAGAGATCATCGGCCAACCTGGCCTTACCATGATCGCCACCACTGCTAGCCGACAGGCTTCGTCCTGCCCAAGCGCCTGTCCGAGCTGCAGGTAGTCAACGGCCTCCTTGTGCGCTAGGAGATTGCCTTTCTGGTGGCCTGAACCGGTCCCTGTCAAGAGCCCCGCTCTCTTGCTGTTCGCCTTGAGGCGATCTCAGCAGCAGCATCGTGCTGATTGAGAACTGTTGTCATACTTGACCTGAAATGATATCGTGCCCATCTATCTTTCTATCTCTCTTTCTCACCCCTTTTCTCTCTCTCTCTCTCCGTCGCGCTCGCTTGTGTCCTTTTGCTACTTCGAGAGTTCGAGATTCAATTAGCACTCGCAGTACAGTAGTCTAATAGCAGCCGTACCGGTAATGCATACCGTCAGATTCGGGTGCGCTTCTATCAGAACCCCGTCTAGGTTGGGCGCAAGTGGGGCAGATTAGACGAATATTCATCTCGGCCGTTCTTTGTGTTTCGTACGCCAATCCGCCGAAAACGGACTCTGGGCAAATCTCTAGAAGGAAGATGTAAGCACCGTATTGTGCTTCTACAGTACGTACGAATATTGCATTGGGAACCAGTTAGTCATTTCTATGAGTTCAATACAGAAGGAAGCCTGACACATTTGTATTTCAAATAAGCACACATTGTCGACGATCAAATGATCTACTTAGATTAAATTAAACAATAAAAATATTTGTATATGTAACTAAATTTACTTCGTGATTTTTCGAGTAAGTTGTCGCCTTAATCCGGACAAGACGCATACTAAGTAGATACCATAGCTTTGTTTCGTATGGAATTCACTGTGGCGGCGTGGTCCAATCAGGTACCGGGGTGTCGCCGGTTCGATCCCTGTGTATGATCAAATCTTCTTTGAGCGATGCTCATTGATGATTGATAGATGATAAGCAACCCTACCGCTGAGAGTCAGCGACCATGCTACTGCCACAAAAACTGCTGAGAATCCTAGATATCTCAACATATCCGTTAATGCTGCCGCTCGGAGCGCCCCTGATATACAAGAATCACATGTCTACTGTAGACCTATATGTCAAGCAAATAATCCATTCACCCAATTCCATATATATATATATATATATATATATATCGTGTATATATATATATATATATATATATATATATATATATATATATATATATGTATAAATGCATGTGTATATGTATATATATATATTGGCTTGCGATTTACATTTTTTATAAACTTCCACTGCCCCAACAAAGTTCTTTTCATTATATTTAGATCATAAATATATTAATCCGATAGCTCATGTAATTGTATATTAGGATAAATCAGTCATACGCGAATCCGATCGAAGAAAAAATGAGAAGCGTAACGCGGATAATGGCTCTACGGTGTAACAATCGTCTTGGACGGGGGGACGGACGCCTTAGAAAGCTGGCTTGGTTGCTTAATTAAGCGTGCGATTATGGCGATTTCTCGGTCTATTATGTCGACGACGCGAAATGACCCACTTCGTGAAGAAGAGCGCAGCTTGCATTGGCCTGCAAAAATCACCACCCTTTGTTTTTGCGGAAATGAGATCTCATCTTTCTAATACCCGTGCCAAATATCGAATTCGACTGGCTGAACCGGCTTAGCTAGTGATGCGGCGCAATCGATTAGGCATCGATGGGGCACCGTAAACCCTCGTCGGGGTATTAGTTAGTTCACTCCTCCAGATTATTCGATCTGAGTCTATAGGTTGTGCGTGTGTGGCCCGTCGAAGCTCTTGAGTTGCGAGTACACAGCCTTAGTTGCTGAAGTAACTTCGAGTCGAAAAAATTAAAGAAACTACTGGTGCCTATAACGATATACGAATGGACCTGGCAAACTATTTGAAATTCAAAAAAAATGAGTATAAATCGATTTTTTAAAAGTTTAAGTTAAAAAGTAGTTCGATTTCGACGACCAATCTCGTTTAATTTAAGATAGTGGGTATGCATCAAAGCACACCTCTAAAACGCGTTTCTTGATGTTTGTCTTTTAAGCACCTGTTCGTGTGACTCTATTAAATGATTTCTCATTCTATTTGGGAAAGTGAGAAAAATTGCACGGTGTCAAGTCGAGTTAATAAGCTCTATGCTTCACAAGCGTAACTCGAGATGCGGCGAGAAAAGCAATGAAAACAAGTAAATTCTTTTCCGCCAACAGTTAGCTGTATAGGCCTGGAACTCCATAAATCACGGGACAGATTTTTATGTGCTTTGTTTGCTGATTTGAAATCCGCTATTGACATTGCTCCGCGTAATGCTGTACTCCTTGCCAGATGGGCTCGCCAGTGCAGGTGCGGGCTCCAAAACACTAACCCTATCGCCAGCAGTCTACAGGAAAGCCCGATAATTCTCAACAACGCGATTGTAAGTCTGACCCGTAATCCAGACCACCGGCTACACTCAGGGTAATCATCTTAGCCCTCTGCTTTTAGCTACCCTTTTTAAAGATGCTACCGCCATACGTTACAAAGAAAACGATATTATCGTCGGAGTTTATATCGATAGTTTGACGATATCGTCATGTTTCACTCGTATCAAATTGGAGTGGTAGCGAAGCATATGAACTCTGGAAGGCAATTGCAAAAACACGTTTAGTGCCGACCATAATTCAACCAATTACGGTCGCGTCGAAACATACAATATATAGGGTATAGACAGTGGTAACGATTCTCCCACTAGAAAGTTCTAAAACGTTTGTTTGTTTCAGTCAAACTCCTGTAGTAAGACGAGCAAGGCTTGCGGTGAAAAAAATCAAGACATCCCTAAAGTTTAACCTTACGAGAATAAACGAGAATAAGACATCAGCATTACTCCAAGAAGTAATCAAATTTGGCCAGCAGTTATGTGGTCATAAAAGGAATAACTGAACAACTCCTGCGTACCGCATATATATATATATATATATATATGATTAGTCGCGTATTACTTATTATAGCCTAACTAACAAACATACGCTCGAACAGTAAAACTGGTAGCGCGTTATTGCCAAAAAACAGCAGATTTATTATTTGCATAAACCGTCCAAACAGGACACGCTCACTTCTCGAGTGCAATAGTGCTAGTTAAAAGATACATGGCCATTGATAATGGCCAAGCGATTAAGTGGTATGCTATGCTGACTAGAACAAGATGAGATTGACGATATGGGTTGCTGTCCAGTGCTTTAGCTGCTATCGTTGCTGTTACCGTTGCAGTTGTACTGACCAGAGGAACTTTATTTATCGGCCAGAACACCATATATATATATATATATATATATATAAGCCATCTTGATCGTTTTTTTTTTATATATATATATATATACATACTTACGCATACTTGGAAGAGAATAAACTATCACACCTGCTTATTAACCAAATTTGGTCTGCAAGTGTTTGAACACAGAAGGAACGGGAGATAATTGGCGGTCGACGCTTTTCCTGACAACGCTAGACGTAACGTCAGTGACGACCACGATACGAACCGCGGCAGCATCGGCAGCTCATACCAGCGGCGACAACAGCAACAATAATAATGGCGAAGACGACGACGACGCAAGGGAGGAAGCGGACAGAGAACGGGACAGATGGAGAAAAAAGAAGATCCTTAGCGTTGCTTCATCGAGGCACGAACGCAGAACAGCGGGCGTCTGCCATCGGAGGAACAACGCATCAGCAGCCAGAAGCGCGGCGTTAGACATGGGTTTGTTGTTGCTGCTGCTGCTGCTGCTGTTGTTGTTGTTGCTGTTGTTGTTGTTGTTGTTGTTGTTGTTGTTGTTGTTGCTGTTGTTGTTGTTGCTGTTGTTGTTGTTGCTGCTGTTGTTGTTGTTGTTGCTGCTGCTGTTGTTGTTGCTGTTGTTGCTGTTGTTGTTGTTGTTGTTGTTGTTGTTGTTGTTGTTGTTGTTGTTGTTGTTGTTGTTGTTGTTGTTGTTGTTGTTGTTGTTGTTGTTGTTGTTGTTGCTGTTGTTGTTGTTGTTGTTGTTGTTGTTGTTGTTGTTGCTGTTGTTGTTGTTGTTGTTGTTGCTGTTGTTGCTGTTGCTGTTGTTGTTGTTGTTGTTGTTGTTGCTGTTGTTGTTGTTGTTGTTGTTGTTGTTGTTGTTGTTGTTGTTTTGTCAGGTGTTTCTTGCCCTCGCTGTCCGCGCACCTCTGCTCTCGATGTCGCCCCGTTGTCCTCCAGCCGTCATTGCCGTACACACGACGTTTTCGTTGCGTCACCCCCGACAGACACATAGACGTAGACGGCTGTTTTCGTTGTTCCAGATGGCGTTTTTCTATTTGTTGCCACAGCAGCTATTATTGCTGCCAATACAAGTTGCAGGTTTTGCTGTTGTTGTTGTGGCTGCTGCTGTTGTTGTTGGGGCTGCTGCTGTTGTTGCTATTAATGTTGCGGCTATAATATTGATAACATCATTTATTGATAACATGTACGATGACCATGACTTCATTATTCCGTAAGGTTGATGCCCGTGTACGGTTTAATATATGTTTTCATTTTAATTACAAGTCTAACCCAAACAGAAATGTCTTGTTATAATTGTGTCACTCCTTATAACACTTGTTATTTGGGGTTTTAATGTCCGATGCTGTTCTAGTTGCGGTAGTTAGCTCCACTGCTTGAAAACGTGCCACATGATTTCAAGGTGTGACTATTGGCACTAAAAGAGACGTCAATTCATAGGTGCGTATGCTTTGCGTGCGCCAACGTGTAAACGCTACAGTTGTTCAGGCGTACCGATGCTTTTGATGGGCTAGGCCGAATGCATTCCTGTTTATGACTATTGAACAAAAAATAACTCGATTCACTTTTCCTCTGTGTAGAAATGCAAGACCTATAATGCTGACTTAACGCAAGAACTCCATCCTAGGTCTGAAGTAAGGAGGTCAATACTTCTCTTCCGTCATATACCCAGTAGCAAGATTCAATAGACTACACTTGTGAGGAAAAGACGAAGACAGACCACAGGATAGATATAATTTTGTCTGCTGTTGTTTGACTGCTATAATCGACACTGTTGTCTAGGTAAACTATTAATGAAAACCTCTTTATCTGTTATATATATATGTATGCGTGTGTGAATAAATCGACTCACTAGATCAGCTGATATGGACCGACGTTGATGCGGGTTAAATTCGTGCCGGACGAAGCAGCGCCCAGACGAAGGCCATCATGGAGCAAAAATGCAGCTTGTTGGTTGTGGCAATCATTTCCGCGCTTGCCAGGGTAGACTGGTTGGTACTACTTGGAGAGGACAAAATATATTGCTGTACTATTATTATTATTAATTAATATCATCGTTAATAAATGAGCATAATTTATATTGTGTGTATGCAATTTAATCAAATATTTTACCTATCCGTGCTCTTATCTAGCGTATCTATCTTGGCTCTTTCTGTCCTCCTGCCTGCTTCTCTTTTCTATTTTGTATCTATACGTACTTCATTCTCACCAACGTTTGTCGCTAAATCCCATTCGAGGGCCTTTGATATAGCGGCCAATACACACAATGCTGCTGCTGTTGTTCTTAATATTGTTGTTGTTGTTGTTGTTGTTGTTATTGCTACTGCAGATGATAATGGTGATGATGACAATGCTGTTGTTGCTAGGGCCCGTTATATGTTGTCTTCTTGACGGTTGTCATCCAGGCACCAGCAGTGACAAAAACAACAACACCAGCAACAACAACAGCAACAGCAACAACAACAGCAACAACAACAACGACAACAACAACAACAATAACAACAACGACCCGGTATGGACTCAGACCCTCTGCGGCGAGACCGTCACTGAGGAGGTCCGTCTCATCCGCTGTAGTTATATGCTGAGTTCTCACAGACCGAACGTCGAATAGCCGCCGTCAACCACCGTTGGTTGGATCGAGAACGGCGCCGGACATATCTTGTGGCTCCGTCTCTCATTTCGCCCGGAATAAATGGCTTATGTCAGCGGCAGTATCGATCCTACCGAGCCAGCCGATTAATTAAATCATATTTTTGATTGTTATCGGCATCGAGGCTTCCCAACGTGATTGCTATGATTAAAGCAGCGCACCACCAACGTAAGCCGTGCGCGCTCGATAAATAGATAGAGCGAGCCGAAGTGAAACCGATATATATATATATATATATATATATATATATATATATATATACACCCATAAATAAACTCACACGTATAGACAACCACGCACACATGATAGCCAGTAGCAACATATACATAGCATATACATTGCATATGATGTATGTGCACCAAGCTCAAAAGGGCTTTACAAGCGACAGCAAACAGTTTGGCGATCATAGTGACGACGAAGACGGTATAATTGTTGTCGTTGCTGGTGTTGTTGTCGTTGTTGTTGTTGTTGCTGCTGTTGCTATTATGGTTGTTGCTGTTGTCGTTTTTGTTGTTGTTGTTGTTGTTGCTATTGCTTTTGCTATTGTTGTCGCTGATGGCAGCGATGACAATAGCGATACCGGATAGTTCGGTGTGGGCGAAGCGTTCAACGTGTCTCAGGCCGTCTGAATGTCAGGCTGTCGCCGGCTATCCAGCCAGGAAGCGGGCGAGCATCTGCCCGATGAATGAATGATCGACCGCCCATTGGAGAAGTCTCGAAGGAGAAGACGTCACACGGCTTTAACAGTCAGATCAACGTCGTCAACGTGGTCTGCCGTGGTCAACGTCGTCATAATGAAGTCTACTACTAGCTGTAGTAGTAGTAGTAGTTAATTGCAGCCGTTCGTAACAGGAACAGTGCACGTTGTAGTAGTTAATCGAAGTTAATCGTAGCGGTAGCGACTGGCTTGCTTGCCTGCGTGTGCGGTGTGAGGAGGCGGGGTGCAGGTCGCGTCTCGTCGTCTCGTGTCGCGTCTGTCTGTCTTGTCCATGTTCGACTGAACGGCGATTAGCCGATCGGGTAGTCCGAATATTCAGTGTAATGGAGATGGTGATATTGACAACGATGATGATGATGATGATAATGATGATTGCGATGATGATGATAATGCTGATGATGATTGCAATGATGATGATGATGATGATGCTACGGCTGCTCCTTCCGATGATGATGACAAATATGACATCCGGCCTAACTAGTAAGACGTTCGATAAAGGAAAAAATGACGTTGAGAAGAACGGCGCCATGAACTAGTGGTGAAGGTCGAACAGAATGGTAACCCGTTTGTGGTTTGTCGTCTGGCGGCGGTGAATTGGCGAAACCGACTGGTCACGGGTAAATCCACTTTTACTAGTTAGCAGCTGGCGAAGAGTACCCGTAATCTAGTGAAATACTATCGATTTATTAAATGTTTAATATGATGATATAATATCGAGTCGTGCAGTACGTGTAGTCAGTCGTTCTGGCTGGCAACGTTAGCGTCAGAAAAAAAACGCCTAAGTTAAAGCTAGTAGTATACTACTGGTTGGTTAGGATTTACTAGACGTAGACAGAAGTGGCGGCGTGGTCTAGGTGGGGACTAGTGCGCTGGTCATGGTTGTCATCCACAGGGGTGTCGCCGGTTCGATTCCTGTTGTTGCTGATCGAATTGAGAATAGATGATAAACCATAGCGTTGAGAGTCAGCGGCCATGCTGCCACAAGGGGACTGTTGAGGAAACCCTAGATATCTGTCAAAGTGTCCGGCCCACGGTGCAATAAAGATATACCACACGGTGAGTTCCAAGCCCGTAGGGGACGGAGGATAGTCTAGAATTAAAAACCATTTCCTTAAAAAAGTTTTTTTCAACTCTAGACGTAGACAGAACCGGCAGTGGCTGCAACACACCACTAGAACTAGCAACAACAACGGCGCCGACGACGAAGACAACAACAACAGCAAAAGTAACAACAACAACAAAAAAGATAACCCAAATGCCAAGCTCACTATACCAACGACAGTGTGACCAAATAGGAGTGCGCGAGAAATATTTACTTGGAGAAGAAGAGCACAATGTCGAGTGATTTTCCATCAACTGATGACGGCGACGACGAGGACGATGATAATAAAGAGGAGACTGAAATAGAGAAGAACTTTGAAGAAAATAACGCGTGAATGAAAAAGATGAGATCAAACTCAGGTGGAGGAAGATGAGCAGCGTCGTTTGATAGGTTATTATACTAAGCAGTTCGTTCAATCGGTCGGACGGACGGACGGTCGTTCGTTTGTTAGTTAGTTATTAAATCAGTCAGCCGCCGGTGAGTCAGTTATGTCGGTGGAGACGGCCTTGATGAATGATTGGTGGCTTTCTTGGCGTCGTTTGCTTGCTCACATCGATGTGAGAGTGCACAGTATGTGTTTATATCTGTATCGGCGTGTTAGCGCTTGAGAGTTAGATATGTATATGCTATTACATATACGTAGCGCGTATCGGTTCTTCGGTCGGCGGCGGTGGCGAATTGGACGCCTCCTCCCCAGCCCCCCTCCGCTGACTGACAGACAGGCAGACGTCGTTTATGGCCGTAAAGATTAAGCCGGCCGCGAGCGAGCGAACAAGCGGCCGCCGAAAGGCATCTTTTCGCGCTCACATTGAGTTCTAATAGCCACGACGTCTCCGCTCTCGGTCTCCGATGGCAACAGCAGCGTCAACAGCAGCGTCAACAGCAGCAGCAGCAGCAGCAAAAACTGCCATGCTCGTCGTGAATGTAGTAACCGCTGAATCAGTTTAGTCACACCACTGAGCCGCTATTATTACAAGCACAATGCTGATGATGGCCAGATGATGACGACGACGACGATGATGAGACTACGGAAACTTCATCATATTTCCATTGTTGTCGTTGTTGTTATTGTTGTTGTTGTTGTGGTCGTTGTCATTGTTGTTGTTGTTGTCGTTGTCATTCTTACTGTTGCTGATTTTGACGTTGAGGTGTAAAGTTGCTTCCCGTGCGCGTTCGATGATCATCAGAAACACTCAGATCCCTTCGCACACAACACAGATCAGCGTGTAAACCCACACACAGACACTTCACATATGCGCTTCATAATCATCGCTGCGTCAGATTGTACCTCGGCCAACGTGACGGCGTCGATGACGCACAGAGAGATATAGAGATATCGCGGATGGATGAAAGATGGGTGGGTGGCCATCCATAGGACCAAAACCAAACACGACGAGTCGAACCGAGAGCGGCCAGATCCCGGTGAGGTGAGCGACTTCAAGTCGACGGTCGTCGGTCGTAGTGGAGATGATGGTCATTGAGTCTCGAACAAACTATGGCTAAGTAGTAGAGGCCGCACAGATAGATAGATAGATAGATAGATAGAAAAACCGGCGAAAAAGACGAGAGAAAGAAAAGGAAACATAAATGGGGGGCCAAGTAGATCATCGCAATGGGCAGGTATCGATTTTGATCGAACCATAATTGATGGCGACGAAACGTCATCACAACGCCGGACACATTTTGACCAGAGGTCAAAACGTTGAGTCCAAACGTTCGGTATGCCTCGGGTTGACCGGACCTAGTAAGATGATGATGCATCGTCTGGCCCTGAACAGCTGTTAGCTGTTAACTACTGATTAAATGGTGGCTACGACCACAGCCGATCGTCGGGAACTTATGGAGATGGGCCCACACCGAAGATGAACACGTGGTGGTGGTGGTGGTGATATGACGCGTATGACAATCTCGCATATACACCGACTTCTGTCATATAGATTATCGTCTATTGCCCATATATATCGACTACTGTTAGCGAGGGTCGCGTATGCCAAGCATCTAGTGTAATCTGGGACCGGCAAACCGACGTTTCCTGCTGACGAACTCTCTACCGTGTAACGTTATATCTTCTTACTTTAAAAGCCAATACTCTCTCTCTCTCTCTCTCTCTCTATATATATATATATATATATATATATATATATATATATATTTATATGTGTGTGTGTGTGGAACACCCTTAAAATACCCTGACAGCTTACAGCTTGCGATTGTACTTAGATCGTCGCAGTAGTAGTAGACCCGAATTATCTATCATCGTGCGATGAACGATATATGGTCGTTTGCTGTCAACAAGTGGTACCTATGAGAGTAGACCGCCCTCGAACCGACTGAATCATCGCTATATACATAGGTGTTTTTCTCATAAACAAAAATCTAGCCTGTCCGGATATACGTTTGTATATGACATTATTTTTTTTACATTTTAACTAACACGTAAAATATACACGGTGCATGCATTAAAAACAACAGACGTAGACCACTATTGAATTGTTAAGGGGGGTTAAATATTTTACGCCTCAAATCTTTGTCTCTCTCCCTAAATATATATATATATATATATATATGGTAACGTAGTGTTGGACACCGCGCACTTGAGCTCGCGGTGATTGAGCCTCCGAGATCGGGACCCGTTGGCGCGTACGGGCTGTATCAAGCCTGTTTTTTGTCTGTCAATATCGCCGCAATAGGCAATGTGTCGTCACACAAACACAATGAAATGGCACGTCGGAAAAAAGCTAAACTACGACGGAAACTAAACTTGGTTGACTACAGGTAGTTTCTACTTTCAGAAGGAAGTAGGAGGAGGTCGAGGAGAGCGCTGACGACGCAGGAGCAGCTATAGTCAGCAACGAACCGCACTGACACAATGTTCGGCCGAACTACATATGCTGGTGGCACAGCTACGGTCTTCATTCATAGCTGTGCTGTCATGGCGCTGATGGCGCTTCACGCTTTTTCGTGAGACCGTTTCGATGGTATTGGTCGTCCTGATAGTGATAATGATAGCGTGCAATGTCTGATTATAGATATTTGGACGTTTCTGCAGGCCCTATGTGTGTGGCGACCTTTGACTGATGTGTGGTGACCTGGCAATCACAATTGATGATGGTACTTTTGATTTTGTGTGGCCATGGTTCCGACAGTGCTGACAGAGAGATATGGCTGCTGTTGATTTGTTGTTTTGATGACGCATTTTTATGATAGACGTTGTTTTGCATGCTTTCATGGTAGCGATGGTGCGCATTGTTTTGATGGTGGTTGGCATGGTTGGTTCTAATGATGGATGCCGATAAATGGCGGACGTGATCTAGAGGCCTAGTGCGCTAGTCATGGTTGTCATTTACCGAGGTGTCGCCGGTTAGATCCCCGATTTTGATCGAGTTTTCTTTGAGCGACGCTCTTTGACAATTTTGATAATAAATGATATACCGCTGAGAATCGGTGGCTATGCTGCTGTCACATGGAGTGTTGGGAAAACCCTATTGTTTTAACATGTCTTCAGTCCTCTGTGTCTCATTGAAGATATTCGTCGCACGGCGCGCATTCCAAGCCCGTAGGGGACAAAGGATGGTCTGGAATTAAAAACAACCTCTTTTTAAAATGTTCACTACAGGACGAATGATGCCGATGAGTTTGATATCGTTAGTGTTGGGGCTTAGGTGGTGAAGATGATATTATGATGCCGAAGGTTGTGATGTTGATGGTGGTTTCGAATGTGTCGATGGTGTTGATCTTATGTTTTGATGGTAAAGTTTTCGGGCTGACCCTCAGCCAAGATTTAACGTCCACGGAACTGTTTTTCACATTGCTTCGTAGACGGACCCCCATAAATACAAATGTGCAACGGTGGGGCTCGAACCCTATATGTCTCCTCCGGTTGCGAGGCGGAGACTTAATCCACCACGCCAACGGGCTCGACCTGTCTTGATGGTAGTGGTGCTAAACGTGATGCTGTCATTGATGACGCCGACCTAACGTGTGACTGACGCCGTCCACGTCGCTGTTCACTGCTGGTGCTGCGGCTAGGCGGATAGATGATGCATGGATAGATAGATGTATGAACCCGTTCTGCTGTTTACTGCTCTGTCTGTCATTCTTCTCAGCATTGGGCCAACCCGCGGAAGACAGTAGCGATCGACCAAAACGATCGAGCGCCAAAAATAATCAGGCATAACTTCCACACTGCTACGACTCTAGAAGCAGCCGCTTCTGTCGCTGGTGGCGCCACCAGTCTCTCGCCGTCTCATTGTCGTCCCCATCATCAACATCATCACCACCTTCATCACCATCATCGTCGTCACCCACCATTATCATCGTTGTTTTGTCATCATCATCATCGCTTGATGGTTTATTGTTGACGTCATCATCATCACCATCACCACCACCATCACCATCAGGAGCTCTTGATGGTTCACCATTGACTGTAATATAGTTGTGCGGGAGTTAGAGGCAGGCAAAATGCGACGACCACGACCCACACCAACCCATCTCCGCATCTCACATAGGCGCCGCCTTCCTGAGCTGTCAACCTGTCAATCATCAACACCGACGCTGACGCCGCCGCCACCAGAAATATGTATTCAAGCATGTATGCATGCGCATGCACATAGACATGTACACATACATATACATCGCATCATGAATTCCTCTGCCGGCAGCACCGGCAGGCCAACGCAGGGCCTTTGATCAGCCCCCCCCCCTTCCTGAACGGCGTTGAGTTTTACATAATGATTTTCTTCTTCTTATTCTTGTTCTTCTTCGACGACGACTACTTGTACTTTTTTGTTTGTTTGGTGAGAGGGAAAAATGCTGTTACGCACACCCAAAGCGGGTTGTGTGGGACTCGATGTTGTTGGCATAATACCCACTAAAAAGCTTTCACCTAAATGGCCTCTGGAAGAGGCGAGGAGCTGGAACCATTCTTTAATACTCTAATAATGGTTAGTACTAAATGGTAGTAGTAGAATGGCTACTACTACTACTACCACCGGAACTACCAGTGCGGCTCATCATCAACCAGAGCCGTCAATATCGTCAAAATCGGGATGCGTCGCCTAAAGTTCTGCAGCGAACTGTGGGAGAAATGGATGGTAAGGGCGAACGAAAAAATCTGAGAAATCTGTGCGTGTGTGCGAGAGAAACGACAAGAAACGCGATAGGAAATAGGCGAAGAAGGAAGAAAAGTTGGGCTCATGCGGCCGCTGTCTAAACTGTCCACAGGCAGCAGACGTCACTGAACGTAGTCGATCCACTTCATGATGATGATGATGAAGGTTGTTATTATCATATTATTTTCGCATAGTCGCCACTACGACGCGATATGAACGCGAGAACGATCCGACCAATCAGTCAGGTATGTGGCAAACAGGTGGCTCGATTGAAATTTCGTTTCAGGAGTGAAGGGAGCGCTGCAATTGCGTTGTTGTTATTCTTGCTATTGTTGCTATTGCTGCTGTTGTTGTTGCTGCTGCTGTTGTCGTTATCGTCATTGTTTTTTTCTAAGATCGTGTGTGCGCTGCTCTATTATTGTTGTCGTAATTTATGATGTAACTGCTGTTACTCATCTCGTTGCTGTTTTTCTTGTTGTTTTTATTGCTGTTGTTGTTGTTGTCGGCGTCGTTGTTGTTGCAGTTGCTGCTTCTGCTACTGTTATAACTTATGCTTGTTGCTCTTAGATTATTTTGTTGGCATTAGAACAGTCGCGGCGGCGCATTGCTTATCAGCAAGAAATAATACTCGACACATCTCAGCATATGTTTGTTCGTTTTCTCCTTCCTGTGTTTATTTCTTATGTTTTATTGTTGCTGTAGTCGCTGTCGCCTACACTCTCATTTTCTTCGTCCCTATGCATTCTTCCGACAGTCATCAGACGTCCAAAAGCTATTATTACTATGCTTTGCCCATTGCTATTATTATGATTATGACCCGGGCGACTATCACTCTAGGCTAAGTTGTATGCACGAGTTGTACGAGGCGACCCCATGCCACGCTGACTTCGTCAAGATCCGTCCTTAGGACTTTTCTGCTGGGTCGACACCTATGTCGATCCAGCGCTCAGATAATGAGGGGTGACTTTCAGGGGGTGGCTCAGCTCTCAGTTCTCCGATTCTCCCCTTTTCTTTCAACGTTCGATACGACGGCGAGTCCAGCCGCTATTATAGCCGGGATCCGACCGAGAGGTGACTCCCCCCCCCCCGCTAACGTCGAGATGACTGGCTCATCTTTGGGTCGCTTGCTGTGACTTCACTGGAGGGGTTCATCATCCCGTTGGTCATCAACGATAGGACGATGACGGGAGCGACAGGAACTACGCCAACTATGAATGTGACTACGAACCGCCATACCAGCAGCAACAGCAGCAGCATGGCAACTGCGCTGATGACGGCTCCCGTCATGCTCACACACGACCACCGTTAATCATGTCTGTGTGAATTGATGACTGTACGTCTGTATATATATATATATATATATATATATATATGTTTGTGTCTTTGCGTGCGTATTTGCGTATGTGTTTGGTGGCCAGCGTGTCAGCGATGCTGATGGAGGAGACAAGTAAACAAGTGCCATGGCAGCGTTCATCGTTCATTCGTTCGCGTCGGTTTGTTCAATAGGACAACGCCGACAAGAACGATGAGACAGCGAGAATCGCAAAGTCACAACAACAAGAGCAACAACAACAACAACAAGAGCAACAACAACAACAACAACAATAGCAACAACAGCGACGACGATAACTGCTGCACATTTGTCAGACAGGCGCTCTGTTTCTGCTAGAAGGGAATTTGCTTACGCGCAGCTGCGGTCCCTCTTCGCAATTCGTCGTCGTCGTCGTCCTTGCATCAGTGTCTTCGTCGCCGGCGTCATTTTCGCTGTCGGTTGACGTCGTGGTTTGTTGTTGTTGTTGTTGTTGTGTTGTTGTCGTTCTATTATTGTTGTTGTCGTTCTATTGTTGTTGTTGTTGCTCTTGTCTTTGGTATTGCTGTTGTTGTTGTTGTTGTCGTCGTCATCATCATTAACTGCCAACGGGCCGTAACGAGGACATGGTTGCCGCTGCTTGTCGTCGTTTCCTTGTTTCGTCCACTTGTTGGTCTGACAGTCCGACGACCGTACATCCATCCACCTGCCCGTCTTCCGTCAGTAAGTAAGCAAGTCAGTCAGTCAGTCAATCAATCCATCACCCATTGTGTGGTGGTCAGTGGTGAAGAGCCAGTGGTAATCAGTGAAGATCGATCGAGACAGCCTCTTCAATAATGATGGTGACTGCAAAGCCCCTGATGACGAAGCACCCCACCCGCCCGCTCGCTTCCCGGTTGTGACGACGGTGACTGCCCGCAACTTCAGCAGCAGCAGCAGCAACACAACGATGGCAACCTAACCCGGCGCAGGGACGGATCGCCACCAGCGAGACGCCCAGTTCGTCATCACCCAGCCGGACAACAGTTAAGCTAGCAGAAGCATACGCTACGGCTATGCACCGTAACGTAATAATCACGACGCAAACGGGCGACGGAAAACAAGGTCGTGCCCAACGGAACCACCAAACAACTCCAACGCTTCAACAATATCATCAACAGCAGCAGCAGCAGCAACAGCAGCACTTACGCACAGCAAGAAATATCTATTTGCTAACGAGCGAAATACACTGCAACGAAATTTGGATGGGAAAACGCATGCCTGCGAGCCGAGAGAAGTTGAAAGCAAAGTTGCCGCAAATTTGTATGAGCCCGTCTGGCAAGACACGGAAAGGTAGAAGGTAGAGCAGAATGAAAATATCTGTTCTGCGTAGTTTTAACTGTCGATGTTATTTGCCTCGATCATACTGGGCATGTAGGCAACGGACACGTTAGATAAATACCAGTCAATGCTGGCCCAGAAAGGCTACGTTGTGTCGCCCCACTGAGAAGTGCAGCACTTGATGCTCGCATTGCGATACGTGTCGATAATGACGAATGTCATAAGACGTGCCAACGTGACGAATATCATAAGCCAATATCGGACCAATGTTATCTGGTGTAATAGGAATATCAAAGTGTTTCACCTCACAATTGGTTTGCGCAAGTTTCCTTCAGTTCGGATGTAAGTGGTCTAGAAGAAATCCACTGTACTACTTCATTTGTATTATATTGCTAAATTGATTGCCCCAGCAGAGCATAGTCGGACATTCGGAAAACAGAGCGTTGTTTGCTCCTGTATGTATCATATGTATATACCTGTGAGATTGGCTTGAGTAAGACTAGTTAGTGTACGTTTAACGACGGGTAATTCGGTGGGGAATTAATAAGGATTGCCAATCTTGCGAGACATAAGCACCGCCAGTAAAGTTTAGTTAGAATGTGTCGTGAAGGTTTAACGAGGCGAAGGAGTTCATGAACTTGGAGTATTAGCCACAACAATAAACAATGGCTGCTGCAATCAGCCGGACTTCACAACAGAATAGAATAACCATATATACACATTTTGACACATCGTAGCAAGAACCGTACCCATTTTGAGGCTACTTTTAATGAAGCTTATCCTACCGGAGATGCTGTAAACAATGTTGTAGCATACCCATACACAAAGCTTGTAACAAATTATTCGATGCTTAAAAATTGCCAGGTAAACATAAAGGCGAGCTTTCCTCGTCTGTTTAGATGTGTATTAGAGTTTTCTGGTGAGGAATGCAAAACCAAACTTAATAACTAATAACACCGTTATGTAATAGTAGGGGCAGACACGGGCGATAGCATTTCCTGGAAAATACCCTTAATTGTTGCAATTGTTGAAAATGTGCAATTATGGAAATTTTAAGCTCAATGTGGGATTGCTATTTTTAAATAAATTTTCCCTCCGGAAAAGACGGTCCCATAAAAAAGCGTTTTCATCTCAATGCCTTCCTTCTCGCAGCCCACAACTACTGGCATCGTGTCAGTGTTATTGATATTGAAGGAGTTAGCAGGAAACCGACATTGCGACACAGAGCGACAGGGCAGTGTCGTGCGCGTACACTTAAAGCCCTTAAATAACAGTTAATAGGTATTGACGATGAGCAGTTTCAACGAGACATCTTTAACTGTAATACAGCTTGTCTGCTTCAGGCTGACGTTCTACCACGAACAAATGCCAGTATTAACTATTGCTTTTTTTGGCTCTCTGGAGAGTTGTACAAATACCATTTAAAAACGAATAGTTTGCATGTTGTTCTTGATTGTATGTGCTTGCGATATGACAAGGCGTAAGGTCACTCCAACTTGAAAAACTCAGCTACGATATTATATTGGCAGGTGCTTTGCATATTGTGTTAGCATCCCGAACCCTTAGGGGCAAACGAGAAGATTAGAGTTCTTAGTCAGTAGCCCACGACCATTGGGGAGTCCCACACTACCCACGCGCTTCTCCACGCCCAGACTCTGCTATCTGCGCTGGGTGTGCATAAAGTGTTTTCCCCGAACCTCACAAATCAAATTTTGATGGTCTTTGCCTAGCCGGATGTTTTAGGTAATGCACGAAAACAAATCTCAAACACGACCGGCCGGCCCGGCACACAAGCGGTATTAAGCCAAATTCGTGAAAGAACAGTGCCTGATTGTTTCGGTGTCTGTTCAGATTACTCAAGCCCACATTAAGTACAACCAATGGGACACCACACACGATAGTACCACAGCTAACACCACAAATAATGGTACCACCACTAACACGACGAATGCACGGCCATTATTATTACCAATACTATCATAATGGCTGCCCCGCAAGGTTAGTCCTTAGATCTTACGACCACGATCGCACGCACACCTACGAGGAAAAGTAGTTGTAAGAAGAAGAAAAAGAACTAAGAAGAGGACACGATTTTCCGATTTCCTTCCGTTCTTCCATCTTTGCGTACATATACGAATACATTATCATATATGAGCATGTATATACACAAGCTCAAGCACAGATTCATGCACACGAGCGTGCGTGCTGCGCTGCACAGACAGATGACGAACACCAGCTAAAAGATGCGGATTGGTTGATGCGAGGTTGGGCGGTTCGGTTGTCAGTCAGCGGTCGGTCGGACGAAGAGAGCAGTTACTGTTCTAGCAGCCGCAGTTGTAGTCAATAGTCGGAGCGCTCTCATGCTCTCTCATGGGATCTCGGAGACGCCGGTTCGATCAGGCGGAGGTTGACCAATCTTTTCACTTCTTCTACTCAGAGCAGAACAGCAGTGTCGCACATGCCACCACCCCCACGATCACCCCCGCTTCCTACCCCCCCTCTCGTCGTCGTTGGTCGCTGTTGGCGCTGGACGACCCACTGAGCGGACGGGCAGGCGATCGAGGACGTTCCCAAGTGATTCCCCCTCCTATTCCCCACCGACTAAACAACAAGGCGACAGAATTTGTGCGCCCTCTCAGCATCTCGCCGTGTTGCTCCCGTTGTTTTCTTTCGTGGTGGTGTTTGGTTTGTTTGTCTCTTTCTTGCGTCTCTTTCCATCATCATGCATTGATCGTTCCATCGTTCTTCTTGCTCACTGTCCCCTCCGTTGTACTCTCTTTGACTCTTTGCTTGCTTGCTTTCTCGACCTTCTTCGATTTGTTTCATTTTCTGACGGCTGTATTCCGTCAAAGTCAAACCTAAGCAGCAAGTCGTCAAACACGCTCGAAGGATCCTCCTATCTCTCTCGCGCGCGCTCTTTCTTTCTTCTCTCTCTCTCTCTCTCTGTGCCGCCCGTTATGTCCACCGACAAGTTCGGCAAAGGGAAGATCAGCTTTCTTCCCGGAGAAGAGGCGTTGGTCTCTGGAGACCATGCGAGTGATGCGCGAATTCTGCCTAGCCCTTTTCCCCTACCGTGCGCCCCGCCCCTCTCTTTCCCCGTCTCTCTTCCTCCGGATCTCTCTCTCTCGCTAATCTCGCTTTCTTTCTCTCTCTCTCTCTCTCTCTGTATCGTTGATGTGTGCGTGTCTAGACGGATGGATGCATTCGCGTTGCCAGCAAGAGCGCCCACACAGCGGCAGCCGCTGCCGCCCGGGTCGG
The DNA here is from genome assembly GCA_003439945.1 of Dermanyssus gallinae. Classification (NCBI taxonomy): domain Eukaryota; kingdom Metazoa; phylum Arthropoda; class Arachnida; order Mesostigmata; family Dermanyssidae; genus Dermanyssus; species Dermanyssus gallinae. The sequence goes on along the minus strand of QVRM01005553.1, from coordinate 74,013 downwards.
GTGGGGCGGCGTTGTAGCTCCGCATAGAGACAGACGCCCGTTTGTTGTTGGCCGGTTAGAAGACGAGAAGAGCATACGAAGCGAAGGTCTTTCGCATCTCCCATTCACCGCCGGGAGTGGCTGGAAGCAGCTACTGGCAAAGTGATGAGACATGAATACCTACGCTAACAGTAGCAGCGGCAGCAGCAGCCACCTTAGCAACAACAACAGCACCACCGCCAGTATCAGAGACGACAACAACGACGACTACAGTAGAAATCCGTCAGTAGTTCTTCCATCACCAGGGAATCGACCGTCGACCGAGAGACAACAACAGCAACAACAACAACAACAACAACAACAGCAGCAGCAACAACAACAACAACAGCAACAACAACAACAACAACAACCATATCGAGCAAGTGAGCGCGCTACCCTCTCAGATGATTGAGCTGCCAACACTGACTTCGAATAGTGATGGTTGTTGTAGTAGGAGTAGTAAATCATTGTCTGCTTGTCTGTCTGACTGTCTGACTGACTGATAGATAGATAGATGGATAGATGTTGGACGACGGACAACAGCGGACGATGGCGGCGAGCGCCCTGACAGACGGGCTGGGTAACAACTGACTGTTTCCCTAGTGATCCGAGGGAGAGCAGGAACTACTACGCCTACTACTACTACTACGACTACTCCTCCTCAAGGAACTCGTTGTCCTCTGGCGGTCGCCAACAAACGCCGCCATCCTCACCACAGTCGTTGGCGTCGGCGTCTCCACCGCCGCCTACTCGTCCTCCAGAACCACAACGATGACGACGGCAACAACAGCAACAACAACAACAGTCATAACGACGACGACGACAACAACGCTGATGCTCTACCGTCCCTTTGTTTCTTGTTCTCGCGCTTTCAATCAATCACCCTATCTAGTCCTCTGTTCCGCTGTGTCTCTCGTTTTCTCTCTCGCTCTGGCTATTTATGCTGGGCTCTGTTCGATCGTGGCTTGTCTCGCTCTAAATAGACTACTACAACAACAGCAGCAACAACAACAACAACAACAGCAGCAGCAGCAGCAACAACAACAGATTGCCGATATCCACAACAACATCACCATCTTCATCATCATCACCACCAACAGCGGCTACTATTGCGGCCTCTGAGTGATCATGATTGTCGTGGCTCAAAGCTAAGCCAGGACAGCAGCAGCAGCAGCAGCAGCAACAACAACGACGACGACAACACCACCACCTTCCCCCAACAACAATAACAACCATTGATTGGTAAGGATGGAATGCAGAGAGACACGAAGTGGGAAGTGGTATGAGAACCAAAGAGGGAACCAACGAAAAAGAGAAGGAAAAAGAGCACATGTCAAGAAGATGACCAGGCTTGAGCAGCCAGAATGACGGTTGACACCGTCGTGGTTGCTATGGTGATTGTGGCGATGATGGCAATGGTGGTGATGGTGGGGGTGGAGACGATGGCGGGGGTGGCGGAGGTGATGGGGGTGGTGGTCGAGGTCGAGATTGTCGTCATCGTCGGTCAGCCAAGCAAATAGTTAGGCCCAGCTAAGCACACAGACAGACGGAAAGACAGACGGACAGAATGGCTGACCCGACGAGTGATTGAGTCAGTCAGTCAGCTAACCAGCCAGCGAACGACGGTTAGCGGCGGTCGTTTGGCCGGACGGCTGCGTTGAAGAGGAGGAGGAATCAGATACATATATCAATCACGTGCTGGTCGATCGATTTCGCGGCACGCATGTTGGCAGCGCTCATCGGCCAGTCAGTCACAGAAGACCTACGGACAGACAGAAGACATACGAACAGCCAGACGTAGCAATAGTCGAATTGCTAAGATTCGTAGAAGAATAGTGTCGAAGTGTCAAGAATCGTAGAAGTCCTACTATTACTACTACTACTACTACTACTGCTACTACGACTACTACGAGTAGGCTACTGACGTAGTAAGACGAACACACGTCGAGTCGAGCTCATCACATTGCTTGCGGCTGCTTGTTTGTTCGCCACTCACTCACTCACTGACTGACTGACTACTAACTGGCTGACCGTACGGCAGCCCGTCCGTCCGTCCTCATCTGTGCGTCCGGCCATCCATCATCTATCATCTATCCATATAGTCAGTGAGTTAAAGAGCGACGGGCTCGTTTCTTTCGTGGCCATCATAAGACGGCCCTCCTCTCTCTCACTCTCGCGTGGCCCGTACATAGGCCGGTTCCCCGATCTCTCATTCTAACATGGTCCGTAAAGAGTGCGGTCTCGCACTCTCTTCTTCTCTATCATCTCACTCTCTTTCTCTCCCTATCTTTCTCTCTCTCTCTCGCTTCCCCGTCTCTATCTTTCTCTCTTTCACTTTCTCTCGTGAACGCGTACAATAGGCCGTCTATCTATCCCTCTCTATCATGTCCCGTACATAGACCAGTCTCTCTCTCTCCCATCCCGCCTTCATTCTCTCTATTTTTGTCCGTATATAGGCCGGTCTCTCCTCTCCCTCTTGTTTCGTTTTGTCAAGCAATGTATTGTTTCTGTCTGTAAGTCGGCTACTCTTTCTGGTCTGTCTGTCTATCTGTCTGTTTGTCAATAATTTAGTCAGTCAGTCAGTCAGTTTATGTTTCTGTCTATGTGTGTATTGTTTTGCATACGTTGGCTGGCCATTGATTGACCAACAACAATGGGCAACAGTTGAAATGTCGACCGATCAGCTGTGTTGTCGGCCGTAGCTTTGGACTGTTATGGCTGCTACAACGGTCCCAATAGTAGCAACAGTTCCAAGAGTTGTAGTAGTTGTAGTCATGTAGTAGTTATAATTATGCTATGGGTGTAATAGCCATGGCGAGTAATAGTATGGGTGTAAACGTCATGGCTAGTTAGTAGCAGTAGTAGAAGTCATATCTGCACTAGTTAAAACAAGAACAGAGAACGTTGCAAGCGACCAGCTTTGCTAAGCGCTCTCAAAAACCGCCGCTCATCGGCCGACAGCCGATTTATGTCCACAAGCATTTATGTCGAGTTATATATATATAAATATATATATATATATATATATATATATATGTATATATATATATATACGTCTTTCCAGCGTACACTTATACATGAACCACTATAGAGTGAGAGATTGAGAGAAACAAAACAGATATTAAAATATATATATTGGAGGAAACAGGGAGAAGGAAAAAGGCATGACGTTAACAAGCCTAGAGAACCGAAAAACACAATGTAAAGCGCAAGAAGGACCGAGAAGAAGTGTATGTGGGTGTCTCTGTATCACAGACACATAAAAAGACGATCAAAAATACAGCAGCGAAATGCACAGCTCAGGCCTTGTTCCTCGAGCTTCTGCAGGAGTCACTTTGGCAGCAGCAGCAGCGAGCGACAGCGGTAATGGTATCCTAAAAATTCGCACGCAACAGCACCAAATCAAAAAGAACGAAAAAATAAATGAGAAGCACAGAAGCTAAAGAGAGAAGCAGAGAAAGCTTAAGAGAGAAGCAGATCGAATATAGACGGAAAGAGGCAAACAAGCAGAAGATATCGGCTACTTCGCAATCTCAACCAACCCCAAACCCAGAAGCGTCACCGCATCGCCGGGCTGAGTGAATCGGATCTCGTTGGTCATCGCGGCAGCCGACTGACTGATTGGACGAGGTGAATTCGACGAACAGTAGTGCACTGCGAAACCAAACCACACTGCAGGCACGCAGGCAGGCAGGCCAGGTTCTGACCTCCCCCTATGTCCGCTCGATTGTCTAATTTGCTCATTCTGCGCCGTCGACACAAGAAGGCCGACGATGCTCAGACGTGGCTTCGGCTAGAAATCGAACCAACCAACCTCCGACGAGGACACCCGGCGAGGTCACAACAAGGTTCCCGAAGAAGACCCACCATTGTCGTCGGCGTCGTTCTGGCGTTGAAGCTTCGGGGAATAGGTCTTTGTTGGTCGACCTGGTCACTCTAGGGACGACAACGATATGATAGAAACAAAGCTTGATACTGGTCGTATGGAGATCGCCATTGCTATATGTATATATATATATATATATATATATATATATATAGAGAGGTTGCTGCACTAACAAATGCATGATGGAACGATGAGAAAATCAAATTCGCGTAAAATCGGAGGTGCAGAGGGGGAAGAGGAACGTGGGTGTGGGAGGGCAGGCATTTCGAATATGATCGTTGAAGCAGCAGCAGCAGCACCCGCTCATGTGTTGTTGATCTGATAGCCAGCCTATCGGCTATCGGGTAGTTAGACTAGTGGTGGCGGGTTGACCGTTGATTACTACGTTGACCGACGGTTGTGAGCCAGTCAAGTCAGTCCCCGGCCAATTACCTCTTTCTTCCACTCGAATCGGGCCACATTGCGGCTATCCGCATCAGTTTTCCGCGATCGCATCGCCACCGCCGCCGCCGCCGTATCGTTCGCACGAACACCGGACAACGCGTGGATGGGGGGGCAGCTTGTTTCACTCCTCTTAGTACTCGTTATGTCTCGTCTCATGTCTCTCGTTGGTCTCCCGGGCATCAGACAGAAACAGAAGAAGAAGAAAAAGGAGAAGGAGTTGTTCTTGATGTTGGGGGTGGTGGACGACTACGGCGACGACGACGAAGACCACGACGCCGAGATTAGGGGGTTCAGGCCCCGGTGTTGGGGTCCGCACCATCCACGTGCGTCGATTGGTCCTCTACGGCTGCCGTACTGAGGCGGCTACTGCACTGTTACCGACAAACTGCCGCGGCTCGCTCCACGATACAATGTGTGCAATGCGCAAATCGCCGGTGCTACAACACGATGCGCGCGGAAAGGGGCGGCACATTAATTATTATTCAACTAATTGCACTTGCATGAAATTCATTGAAAACTATTACATTGAGCTGAAAACGCCGTTCAGCGTAAGATTCTTTTATGTGATTATCTATTCGGTACGGCCTTGGTAGGCCATCTTTTTAGGTTTGTCAGGAAGGGTTCTAAGCATAGTGTAATCCACTTGTTCGAAATGTTGGCCGATAAGAGACTACTGCATGCCATCTTTTTTCTTACGTTATTACGTTATAGTTCCACAGCTGAAACCGCGGCAGTGATCTTGTAATCGTTCAAGGATTAAATGCGACAAACGAGATAAAACCTAACAATGTGATTAATGTTAATTAAAACGAATAACATTACTGTCGTACTAGTCCAAATAGAAATCACAATTATATATATATATATATTTATGTTTATGTTTTTTTATAGGTATCTACAAGTTTCACAATTACTAATATATAAATTATGTAAGCAATATTGTCTCTATTATATCATTGCTTGATAATAACAATAGTAATATGAAATTGCTGCAATTGAGGCGACACGTGTAATAATAATAATAATAGTACTAATAACGAACACGGACAGCGACATCGATTGCGCAGATGTTAATTCTAGCTGCATTTGTAGTCGCTGCATTTTATGCACGCGTATACGTGGCCATTACTGATCGGCGTTGTGGCAGCGTTTTCTGTTTCGCTCGCTCACGCTGGATGTCACGTGTGTCTGTTGGTTGAGGACGGTTGCGGCAATGGCAATCAGTCCGTCAGACGAACAAACAAACAAACAGACAGATAGATAGATAGATAGATAAACAGACATTATGCTGCTGCAGGGCGTGTCGGGCTGGCTTTTTCAACGTTAGACGTTCGTGAATCTATTATGAGCTGAACAAACGACAACAACGATGACGACAACGACGACGACAAACGAAACTACGAGCTCCGATCCGCCAAAAGCACCGAAGCACCGAAGACGTGCTCTGGTCGTTGTTGCTTCGCAGTGTTTCGACGCATCGCCGTCGCCGTTGATCGCTATTCATCGTTGGGTTGTCCGCCTCAGCGATGGGAATCGCCCGTCGTTGCTGTTGTTGTTGCTGCTGCTGCTGATGCTGCAGCCGTCATCTATCCATCCATCCATTCATCCTGACAATCAGGCAGACAGCCTCTGTTTTGTCAGTCATCTATCTCTCCAGCTGCCAGCCTGCCTACCGTTGGCCATGACGGTTTTCTGCGACACGACCGGTCGTACATAGACCGTCATCCGCCCAATCATGAATGAATGAGTGTATTGTTTATTAAACTATATTTGGTTTATGCACAAATCCGCCCGATCATACAGACCGACAGACACTCGCTGTGATGATGTTCGTTGTTTGCGTAAGGTTAACGTCGGTCGGACCGACCAGTCCGTCAGTGCATATCTCTTGATTAATTAATGAAGAATCAACCATTAGCCAATCAGTCAGTCTTGTTTTGAATGGTTCATCGCAAGCTAGCGTTGTCGTCGTCGTCGCTCAGTTGTTGTTGTTGTTCTTGTTGCTGTTGTTGTTGTTCTTGTTGCTGTTGTTGTTGTTGTTGTTGTTGTTCTTGTTGCTGTTGTTGTTTCAATTGATGGCTTTTTATCTTATTTCATCGTTCTTAGTTTGTTGTCCGTTTGCCGTTTTTGCAATAGCAGTGACAGCATTGATCGAAGCGGGATCGAAGCCTGGTGTCGCAAACAATCAGTCGCAAGCGCAGCCAACTAACTATATAGCAGCTAGCCTAACTATGTTAGCACGTTTGAGTGTTATTGTAAATAACAATAACAACAACAACAACGGCAACAACAATAAGACTTTCAATTCCTATTACTGTTACTACCACAACGTTGATCTCTATAGTCATTTCTTCTCACTCTCTCTCTCTTTCTGCTTATCTGTGTTTTTTTCCGTTCTCTGTTGCTCCCCCTCTATCTTTCATTGTGTTCAGCTGTGTACGGATCATTTACTGTTTATGTCTGTATACGTCTAGATGAGTATGTGAATGCAATTATGTATGTATGTAAGTGTGTGTGCGAGTGAGTAATACCAGTCCGTTAGTCTATTAGTCCGTCCATCTGTCCGTCTGTCAGTCTGTCAGTGGGTGAGTTGAGTGATGCGTCCTTCCGGTCCTCGTTCTGGTCGGCCGTCAAAGAGGCGTCAGACATTGATGGAGGCTGGCTTTAGCTGTCACTTCGACTGTAATCAGGCACAAGCCTCGTTGTTGTCGGTGTTGTTATTGTTGTTGTTGTTGCTGGTGTCGTTGTTGGTGGTGTTGTTGCTGGTATTGTTGTTGTCGTTGTTGTTAGTGTTGTTGTTGTCGTCTTCCTCATCAGACTCAGCTCACAAAAACAGCGCATCTATCCATCTAAGCATTTAGATCAATACAGTTCAGCCTAGTTCTCAGTGTCAATAGTTTTATCCTTCTTCCAGATCGTCGTCGTCGTTGTTGTTGTTGTTATTGTTGGTGGTGGTATTGGTGTTCTGGTATCGATGTTGCCCATAGTCTCCCAACAAGAGCAACGCCGACAGCGACGGCAGCAGCAGCAACCCAAGCCGCAGTGGCGGCAGAAAGATCACTCCCTCCGCTCCTAAATCACTCATGATGAGTTGTTTATAACTTGGGTAAGTGTCGCAGTCAAGCGGCATTGGCGGCAACTAGAACAAGAACAACCGACGACGACGACGACGATGGCAATAACAAAAACAACACTAACAACAATAGTGACAACAACAATAGCAACAACAACAATCACTACGACGACGACGACGACAACAACAAAACAACAACAGAAATAAGAATGACAACCATGAGAATGATAGCAACGACAACAACAACAAACAACAACAACAACAAAAACGAACATAGAAGCAGTAGCGTTAATGCAAGCGTCGTCGTTTTAGTAATGATAATAGCCGGTTGTTCGGCTCTTGCATTTCGTCCGTCGAGTGAATAAAGTCCGGGTGAGTGTTTCGAGGTGCGTGGGTGCACCCACCCACACCTGTGCTCGAGAGTGGCTTGCGAACACAAGGTGTGTAAACGTCTATACGTACAACACACACGCATGTTAGAGAGATGAGCGTCATGCGTTTACGGGCTTAAGTTTGTCGTCAGTGGCAGCATCGTCACTGAACGTTACCCACGAAGTTGGTAAATTGCTGTTGTTGTTCCTGTTGTTGTTTTTGCTATTATTGCTATTGTTGTTGCTACTATTTTTATTGTTGTTGTTGTTCGTGCAACTGTTGTTGTCATTGTTGTAGCGACTGTTGATCGGTCACATCCTTGCTTTTGCTCTACTAATTCGAATCACCAGCAAACGCAATATTAGCATTAGTAGTAGTAGTAGTAGTAGAGCCGTGACGAGATCCGTTCGACAGCCGACAGGAATATGGGTGTTAGCCGACGAATGATCTATGTCACTGTCTTCCTGCTTTTGCTATTGCTTGCCATTGTCATCGGTGTTGTTTGGACGATGGTCGACAACTCCGTCCTCGGACTACTACTGGCCATACTAGATCGATAGATTGATATATATATATATATATATATATATATATGGGTGTGTAGCTGCTCCCGTTGTTGTTTCACACCATTGTGGCTTTGGAGGTAGTAGTGACGTTAGTGTCCTGGTCGTCGTAAAGGTGGCTATGGTAACGATGGTGGTGGTGGTGGTTGGTAGAGGAGGGGGTGGAGGGGGGGGGATGGTACCAATTGTTGTTCCTGTCACACTGCCGTCGTTATCGTTATGGCTGCTCGTTATAGTCGTCATTTGATGCGAATGGTCTACCCGTCTGTTTGTCCGCCCGCCTGTCTCTCTGTCCGTCCGTCCGTCCGTCTGTTTGTCTGTCTATCTGTCTGTCTGTCTGACTGTGCGGTTGTATTATGGAAGTAGTAGTGGTTGTAGATAGTAGCGAGTAGTTGCGTAGCAAAAGAGTAATAGTAACACAGTAGGTCTGTCATCATGGTCTGTCTTGAGCAAAACAGCAGCAGAGCAGCAGCAGCAGCAGCAAGCTCAACATCACGAACACCATGGTAATGATGATGATGATGATGATGAGGATGATGATGATTATGGTGGTGGTGGTGGTGGTGGAGGAGGTGATGATGATGATGATGAAGATCATGATCAACATCGTCATCGTTAGCGTGTCGAGCGGGGCTAGGCGGCGAGGTCGTAAATCGATCAGACATCAGAGGGAGACAGACGGACGGACGGTCGGAGGGACGGACGGACGGACGGACTGTCTATGTATCTATCTATCTAGCTAGCTGTATGTCTGTCAATCTAACTGTCTCTCCGTCGGTCTGTCTCTCAGTCGCCGACAAGAAACGAAACGAGCCACCGGCCAACAAACGAAACAACGAAACGAACGGCCATTGATCCATTCGTCGTCTCCGTCGTCGTCGATTTCCTGCTCCGTCCAGTCCCTTCTCAGTTCTCTCCTTTTCGAGCAGAACAAACACGTTGTCGACGCGTCAACGCATCCATCGATCCATCCATCCATCCATCAATCGATCCATCCACTCACCCATTCATTCACCCATCAATCGATCCATCCACTCACCCACCCATTCACCCATCAATCGATCCATCCATCCATCTATCCATCCGTCAATCAATCTATCTATCTGCTTGGCCATTGTGGGCATTCTGTTACTACGCGATGCGATGCGACGCTATCCTACGCCATGCACGCATCGCGTCATGCTCTATGGCGGGGGGGTCTGTTCGCGCTGCCCAAGCGTGTCAATCGTCTGCCCGTTCGTTCATTGTCCACATCTGATCGGTCCGTCAGTCGCGCCTGAATGATCATGATGACCACATCCTTGCCTCGCGTCTATGGGTTGTTGTTGTTGTTGTTGTTGCGGCTTTTATTGTTGCTGCTGTTATTGTTGTTGTTGTTGCGGCTGCTGCTGCTGCAACATGAATGGTGGTGCTATTTGTCGATTGTGTCGTTTGACTGTTCTGTGTGCGTTTGTATGTGTGAGCGTGCCATGTCGAGCAGTCACATCCAACCGATATAAAACAAGATCATTGTCGGGTTTCATGCCGGCGAGATCGGCGTCAGATGTCGTAGTATCAGCGTGTAATGTAAAATGCTGGCGATAGCAGCGACGAGAACGACAATAACAACAGCAGGACAAACTACCACAACAACATTAGCAGCAGCGACAACAACAACATCAGCAGCAGCAGCGAAAACAGCAATATCGGCAGAAGCAACAACAACAACAAGAATAACAACAACATCGGCAGCAGCAACAGTAACAACAAAAATAACAAAAGAAGCAGAGCAACAACAGTAACAACAACAGCAACATCAACAGCGACAACAACATCAGCAGCGACGAAAACAATATTGGCAGAAGCAACAACAACAATATCGGCAGCAGCAGCAGCAACAATAACAACAACAACAGTAGCAGCAGCAGCAAGAGTAACCACAACAACAACAACAACAACAACAACAGTAGCAGCAGCAACAACAACAACACTAACACCAGTGGCAACTATAAATGAAATATTGACAGAACAAACATAACAAAGCGCTAAGAATATCGACAGAACAAACGTAACTAAGCGCAATTAAATCAAGTATATCGGGACTGTATAGATAACGTTTCGAGTTTTTGGGGTCGTCGTCTTTGTCTTTGGCCAATCTGATGACGCTACAGTTAGCAGGAACAGCAACGGCAACCACAACAACAACAACAATAACAACACAAACAACAAGCACGACGACATCAACAACAACAACAACATCAATCTGTCTTTATTGTCATCGACGTTCTCTTTATCGAAATCCTTGCACGTGCGGACCTACGAGTTTTTGGTTGCCAACGTATGACACGTGACGATGAGGAGAACGATCAGTATTTAGCGTGACCACGGCTTCATCAACAAAATGCAATGCATGAAAAAATCAAAGATTATGTTATGCATAGCTAATGTACCTTCATTAGCCGCAACTGGAAAACGCAAAGAACACTTTCTCGGACGGGTCGTGGTTTGCGCCCCCAGATTCCCCCAGATAGAGCCTGAGTCGAGTGAGAGAGAGAGAACCTGCTGACCGAACAACTAACCCCCATTGACTGACAGGCAAACCGCCCGGCCAGCTGTGTAACTGACCTCCCCCCCCCCCCCCCCCCCCCGCCCCCATTACCGTCAGCCAACGATTGATTACACACTACAAACTATCGGCGCTATAAACCGCATACATTTGTATCTATATACATACACCAACCAGCTGACTAATTAATGGGTAAACTTGGGTAAGCGGCATCCAGACGAAGCAAGCCCACTCACTGACTGACTGATGAACGATGAATCAAGTCCAAGTCTACTAACTAACTGATTAACTGACTAACTGACTAACAGCCGAGTGACAGTGAAAAGCTTGATCGACGCATTTCGTGCTGCTAGATCGGGCTAGACAGCTAGCAAACATTGCCATTGGGACCGAATAGGCGGCTGCTGTTTGCTGATTAACTTGACTGTAATCGCGACGGACGGAGGTCACGATCAGCTGACAGACGAACTGGCCGACTAACTGAGTGACTGACTGACGAACTAGTTAGCTGGTTAACAAGAGACTTATTCTCTCTTCTCTCTCTCTCTCCTTCTCTCTTGCCCCCCCCCCTCTCTCTCTCTCTCTCTCTATATATATATATATATATATATAGATATATATATATATATATATATATATATATATATATATATATATATCTGTCTCTCTCTCTGATTGGCGCAAAAAGAAACAGACGGACAGTTGGATGACCACCGAATTGACCACTAGGCTGACTGACTGACTGAGTGGTTTGCTGACCAACAGACAAACGAACCACCTCCACAAGACGAGAGCAGATGATAGACTGTTGAGAAATAGACATATAGATATGCAGATAAATACATAACTAATTATGTAGAAAGATCGATAGACCAGGCAGGGAGAGACCGACTAACCGTTTCGAGGCCGAGTGGACTATTAGACAAACCGACAGACAAACAGATAGACCAACTAACTGAGTGATTGATGACTGACTAATTGATGACTGACTCATTGACTGAGTAGCCAGTGGCAAATTGCTTGAGTGGCTGACTAACGAAATGACGACAGGCAAGATTTTCGACTGCAAGAAATGGCCCCTGCAAGTAACTTCAAGCCACACTGAATCATGAACCATGATATAATCTGGCCATGTAGGTTAGTGGCTAGCTAACAGGGTTTTAGTAGGTTTATACAAATTTGTTTCTGGTAGCTTGTAAAAATAGAAAAAAGGAGCTACCTGATTAACAAGCAGACAGCAAGCCAGCCCGTCGTAGAGACGGGCGATTTGACCGGTCCGCCGTTTGACGGACTCACTGACTGACCGGATTGATTGATTGATAGATTGACGGACGGACGGACGGACGGACAAACAAATAGATGTAGTATTTGACCGGTCGATTAATATCTATAGTCTTACTGAACGGATGACTGCTTGGTCAGACATGGCTAGAGCGACTGACTGACTGAACAACTTAATAGTGGACGGCGCTTGTGACTGACTGATTCACTGACTGACCGACCGACCAACCAATTGATTGGCTGATGGACGGTTAACCTGACTAATGCGTTAACAGACGACCGGCCGTTCGGACTGACTAATTGGCTGACTGGATAAATAGTCAGAGAGACTAACAGACTAGCGCAGATAAACAGACAGAGAGACGGTCGGTCTGTCTGTCTGTCTGACTGACTGAATGAATGATTGACAGAGTGTCAGACGAGACTGCCTAAGTGGCTAGAGAGAGAGAGAGAAAGACGTGCAGACAAAGTCTCAGTCGGAGCGTGGACAAACAAACTGATTAACTCACAACTCACAAGTTAGACAGCAACAGCAACAACAACAGCAACAGCAACAACAACAACAACAACAACAACAACAAACAGCGACTCAGCGGCGACTGACTCTGGGACTAGCAACCAACTGGCTGACAACTGACTAAGCTCATTTGCAGGCAAATACGTTCACAGGTAGCATAGCTAAGCATAGCTGACGGACAAACAAACAGAAGAAGGTCGGACGGATAAGGACGAATAAAAAAACAGAGCCGTCCTGTAGATTAATTGATTGATAGGCCAACAAACCTAGATTGACACGGGCGGGCAGACGGACGGCCAAATAGTCAGGTAAACAGATGGCGACAACACATCACTGAGTCACTGAACAGAACAGACAGACTCTGATGACTATGATGACTATGATGACGATGAATGATGATGATGCTGATCAAGTTGATTGAGTCACTCTGGATGGACCCATCCTCTGATGGATGGATGGACACACACTAATAGAGTCATTGGTGGACGGATGTACTCAAAGTAGAATGAGGGTGATGATGATGATGACCAATGAAAAACCAACATAAGCAAACGTAAAAGAGACCTTATGGACTACTCAGTGAATTTCCCTATCGAAGACCGTAGATGAAGGTTTTAGATAGACGCATTGCTGATGCTAAATGGACTGTTACTTTTGCTGCACGCAAATGCGCTTGACGCTTAGCGTACGTAAGTCGTGGTGACAAATGGCCAACTCGTCTTCGTGCGGCTTCCAAACCGAATCCGTACGCAGCTTTGATTTTTACGTCTCTGAGTCATGGTGACGAATAGACGACGTAAAGTGCTTCGAAACAGGAATACGATCTTAAGTGTGTGTCGGCTTTTTATGCTTTTCGTGGAGCATGTAATGTCTGCACGTAGGTCATCTTTCTGACAAGCTATCTGCACAGAAAAAGATGGCAAAAAGGTCGTGTTATCCGACCTCAGCAGAGAGAACCGTTTTAGTTCAACAGGGCTCTAGCTTGCCAACTGGAATAACCTGAAATCCGAAGGGCTGCTAACAGCCTTGCTGAGTTCAAGATCATGCTGAGGAATGATCTATTGCGTGATTGAGTCACCACCATCACGAGGTCGGGAAGCTGCCAAAGGGCTTGCCCCCCTTAAACGTAATCCCCTCTAGTGAATGCAACGAAAGAATTTTTCAATTTTAGGAAACAAACAATGTGATGATGGGTAGTAGTTATGCATTGCCTTCTCCTTGCCAGTTGGTCAGGCTGACTGAGTCACTGATGAACTCATTATTCTCTGGTCAGATCTGACGGACGGACGGATCGAAACCCAGACGATAAACGAC
>QVRM01005553.1:17500-55000 GCA_003439945.1 Dermanyssus gallinae | reverse complement strand
CTGCAGCTGTTACTGCAACTTCTGTGACAATGATTCGCGTACGGAGCCGATGAAGTGAACAGTGAAGTGCGTCGTCTGCGTCGACGCCACCACCCTTTGACGACGGTCCGATGACTGAAGTGAGGCTGAAGGCGGGCTAGCTAACGCTAGGCGGTGACGATGTCGTCGGCGAAGACTTCAGCGTTGGCAGCTTCTTCAAGAATAAAGAAAAGGACAATATATGGATAACGTTTTTTGCTGCTGTTGCTCATGCTGCCGCCGCCGCCGCTTCTGGGACTTTGACTTCGGCTTCTGCTACTCATGCTAACGATGTCGTTGTCGTCGTCGTTGTTGGTTGTGTTGTGTCGGTTGTTGCCGTGATCGGCAGTCGTTGTACTGTGACCCGTTGTAGCTTAAGACCCGCACGATGAAGAACAGCTAGTAGTAGTAGTAGTAGTAGTAGTAGTAGTGATGGCAAACAACGACAACAGCAACAACAACAGCAGCAGCAGCAACAACAACAATGAACATAATGCCAATAGAGTTGTCAAGTTCGTCTGTATACCCCCACGACCCGCTCCCTCTCCCTCTATAGTTGAAATAGAAATGCAATAATAATAATAATAATGATAATAATAATAATAATAGTAATAATGATAATAATAATAATTAATTAATTAATAAAAAATTGTTACCTCTAATATTTAAGCAAATAAAAGATTATTATGAAATAAACTACTAACGTTAAAAAAAAATATACAGGTAGTTCAATAAGTTCTTAGAATGAAAACCAAGAATTTTCCAAATGATGTTTTTAAATTTATCTTATTCGATATACTCCCCGAGATGCTCAATACACTTTTCCCACCAAGATTTCAGAGCTTTTATACCTCTTAAGTGGAATTCCGCGTCTTTAGACTGAAAATAGGCATTGACAGCAGCCTTAACCTCTTCATTGCTGGAAAAACGCTTTCCACCGAGACTATTCTTCAAATGTTCGAAGAGGAAATAATCAGAGGGGGCCAGGTCTGGAGAATAGGAAGGTTGTTCAATAAGTTCGAACCTCAGTTGGGCCAGTTTTGCCGATGCTTGCCGGGACTTGTGTGCAGGAGCATTGTCCTGGTGAAACAGGACAACCTTCTTCTGCAAAGCGGGCCGTTTCACGATGAGTTCTTGCTTCAGGCAGTCCAACAGTCTTGCATAATATTCTCCCGTGATCGTTTTACCGCTCTCAAGGTAGTCGACCAGAATTATTCCACGTTGGTCCCAAAAAACCGTAGCCATCATCTTTCCGGCCGATGCCGTTGTCCGCACCCTCTTCGGAGGTCCTTCACCAGGTGCACACCATTGACGAGATGCTTCTTGGGTCTCGGGAGTATAGTGATGGACCCAGCTTCCATCGACGGTCACGAATCTGCGCCAAAATCCGACGGATTTTTTCGACATCTTGGCCAAATTTCGCTGTGAAGCGGAAACACGCGCGTCCTTTTGGCCTTGGTTGAGCAAATGCGGCACCCATTTTGCTCTGAGCTTTTTCATCTTCAAGTTTTCGTGCAGGATGAAATGCACACTACCCAAACTGATCCCCAAGGCCTCCGCTATCTCCCTAATGTTCACTCGCTTATCTGCGGCAACGATTTTCCGCACCTTTTCCACGTTTTCCTAATCAGTTGCCGTTTTTGGGCGTTTTGAACGTAGTTCATCCCGGTGCTCCTGCGACCTCTTTTTAACTCATTAATCCAGTTGGAAACAGTGGCAAAACATGGCGCAGAGTCACCGTACACCTCGTCTAACTCAGTTTTCACTTGGGTCGCATTCCAACCTTTGAAATAAAATGCTTGATAACCACTCGAAACTCTTTTTTCTCCATTTTTCAAAATCACGCCGATACGTTGCACGGGAAAAGCGATCAAACGAAATCGCAACGGCCAATTACCATAATATTTTGACTGCTAGCAGTCGAAAAGTTGCCGTTTCTAATAACGGTGAAAGCGCGCCAAAATTCGAATTCTAAAAAGCTCATTCTAAAACTTATTGAACTACCTGTATGTATATATAATAATAATAATAATAATAATAATAATAATAATAATAATAATCACAGTATTAGTAGCGATAGCAGCGACAACTGTGATGATGATTACTGCAACAATAGTAACGACAACAGCCGTGATGACGATAATAGCAACAGCAACAACAACAACATTAGAAACAGCAGAATCGCATTGCCAAAACGCATTGGCAGTCCACTCACTGATCCACATTTGTCAAAGTCTAATCTTACCTTGACGTTGTTGTTCGGAAGTTCAGCAGCAGCATCAACAATAACAACAACAGCAACAACAACCATAATCATAGCAACGGACGAATTTCTCGCTGATTCCGTGTCATCTCTCCGTTTCCGTCACCGCTTTGCTGGTGCACGGCTGTTGTTGGCTGCTGTTTTAGCGTACGTAGCGACTTTTTCTCTGCTCGCCACTGTTGCGCTCCACTGCTGCAGTATCAGCAGTATCAACAACAACAGCAGCAGCAAAAGCAAACGAATCAGATAGATATATAGATAGATAGATAATAGATAGATAGATAGATAGATAGATAGATAGGTAGATATACAGATAGATAGGTAGATAGGTAGATAGATAGGTAGATAGATAGATAGATAGGTCGATAGATAGATAGATAGGTAGATAGATAGATAGGTAGATAGATAGATAGGTAGATAGATCGAGAGCCAGTTGGTCAGTCAGGGCAACCGGCTGTCGAAAACTAATGCTGAATAATGATGACACGATGATCATCATCTTTCGCATGTGTTTCTCTCTCCCCCCTCCTCTCTCTTTCTCAGAGCTCTCGCTTGCTTTTGCGCGCGCTCTCCCTCTCTCTCTCTCTTTGTTCGCGCTGTCATTTCATCATCAAGCAGTCACCCGGACAGACTGCGATTCAGCCAGCCAAGCCAGCGTGTCTGCCTGCAAGGTGGCTGCGGTCAGTAAGTCAGTCAGTGAGCGAGCCAGTCAATTCGTTCCTGAGTCGGAATCGTGATGCAGAAGAGCCAGTTAATACGAGAGTTCAATCCTCCGTCGTCATCGCTTTCGTCATCGTCGTCATCGTTTTCGTCATCGTCGTTGTCGTCGTCCTCAGTAAGTTGTCGCCTGTCAGCAGTTGAATCAATCAGCGTGACCCGACTTGACCAGCTTTTAGCGCCAGCAGCAGCAGCAGCAGGGGCGGCGGTCGGGCGGACGTCGTCGTCATCGTCGCCGTAGTTGTCTTGCGTCAACCGCCGACGTAACGCAGCTGCTGACGAAGACGCTGCCGGTTGTGTGACAGGGCTGCAAGTTGCTCTGTTTTCAGCAGCAGCAGCAGCAACGACATCACCAACAGCAACAATAACAAAAACAGCAACAATTATACGAATAATA
Source organism: Dermanyssus gallinae (assembly GCA_003439945.1). Lineage (NCBI taxonomy): Eukaryota > Metazoa > Arthropoda > Arachnida > Mesostigmata > Dermanyssidae > Dermanyssus > Dermanyssus gallinae. The sequence goes on along the minus strand of QVRM01005553.1, from coordinate 51,605 downwards.
AAAACAGCAACAACTATAATAACAGCAATAATTATAATAATAATAATAGAACAGCAACAATAATAACAACAACAACAACAACAACAACAACAACAACAGCAGCAGCAGCACCACCAACAGTAGCAATCGCTACAGCAGCAGCATTAGCAGTAATAGCAACGGTACCGTCACCAGGGCATAGCAGGCGTTGCAGTAACAACAACAACGATAACAACAAGAACAACAACAACGACGATAACAGCAACAAAAATAGCACCAACGGCAGCAACAATAACAACAACAACAAAAACAACAACAACAACAACAACAACAACAACAACAATAGTAGTAGTAGTAACAACGTTAGTGCTATGGAGATCATAGTAGCGATGAATGGTTGGTTGAATATTCGGCTGGCCAAATCAGGCGGGCGACGAAGGGATCAAGGGCTGGGGGTGCGGGAGTGGGAGTGGGGTGACTGACGGCGTCGATGGCGATTGGCCAGAAGGCCAAGAGTATGTTTGTATCTATTCCCCCTTCTCCAACCTCTCTCTTTCTTTTTTCTCTGTATCCCTACCTCCCTTTTCCCTGTTTCTCTTAGTCGACACTATCTCCTCCCCCATTTATCTGTCTCCGTCTCTATCTAGATATCTATGTATCTCCCTCTCTCTATCGCTGGCTCGCCCAGTCATAGCCAGGGTCTTTCGGTAGTATGTTGTTGATCGTCTTCGTCAACTTTGACTATCATTTCGTCGTCGTCGTCGTCATCATCGTCTTATTCTTCTGCTTCTTCTGCTGTTGGTGGTTGTGGGGCTGACGCTGCCACCACTGCCTCGTCATAGCCGTGTCGTGGTTGTCTTTCGTCGAAGACCGCCGTGTCTTCTTCTTCGTCTTTCATCTTTCAACCGTTGTAGCTGTTGGTCGTCGTCGTCGCTGCTGCTGCTGCTTTGAGACAGCATCTCGCAGATATCGATGTTTATTTATAATATATTGGCTTTATGAAAAATAGCGACATGTCATCTCTTTCCCCCCCCGCCGCTCCCCCGACCTCCACCGCCCGTCGCCCGCCCGAACGACCGCCCCCTTTCCTCATTCTGCCATCCTCTCATCCCCCCCGTTGATGAAAAATCGTCATCGCCGTTGTCGTCGTCGGCGTTCGTCTCTTCTTCGTTGCTGTTGTTGCTGCTAGTGGTGTGTTGCTGTTGTTGCTTTTGCAGCTATTGTTGCTGTTTGGTGTTGTTGTTGTAGTTTTTTGTTGATATTGTAATCGTCGTCGTCGTCATCATCATCAAACGTCTCCTCCCCCCCCCTCTCTCTCTCTCTCTCTCTTTCGACGAATAATTCGGCAGCGATACGAAAAACGCACGTGCATTGGCGGACAGATCGGCGGACAAACCGTCAAATTTGGCAAATAAAGAATTTATATATATATATATATATATATATATATATATATAAAGAGATAGATCCGAATAAAAATAAATCTGAAAAGCCAAAACGTTTTACTTGGAAGAAAGAAAGCAACGCAGCCAGAATGAAAGTGAAGCACGATCCGAGAAGCAGCAACACAGCATCGGATGGTGCACAAGTGGACCGATACGAGCGGTCAGGTAGGCGGTCAGTTCATAGTTGGTGAATAAACTATGATATTAGCAATTAAATCAAGCGCTGGATAATAATAAACAATGAGTGCGATCCAGTGTAGCATTTGATGTGTTTCAAAGGCTGTAAAAGTCAACCGTCATCATGTCACAGTAGCCGCGTAACGGTTGGCTTTCGTCGTTGTCGAGAGCACGACGACCGTTATCACGATCAGCCGTCACCAAATATGATAAAGCGGCGGACAAACCATACTTATTTTTATCATTATTGTCAACGTACAAGAATCTAAATATTTCTTAAAACATTGCTTAAATAAGAGTTATTGTTGCTGTTGTGATGTACTATAGTAATGACGATGCTGCTGCTGATAATAATAATAATAATAATAATAATAATAATAAGTATTATTATTGTTACTACTACTATAATTATTAAGTTTTCTTGGTGACAAATGTACGATACTTGGACACACAGGAGAGAAATATTATACAGAAAACGACGGACAGGTTGGCATGCATATGAAGGCGCGGCGACAATCAGCTAACAAAGGTAGCAAACAGAAGCACAGAGCTGGCAGACATGAAAATGCTCGCCACGATGGTGGTGGTAGTAGTGGTGAAGTCCATGACGGCGGAGGAAAAGCCAAAGTAACGTACGTACAGAGAAGCCAACCAATAAATGAACAATGTAACAAGTTCAAGCAAGCTGCAAGACATACAAACCGAATAATTAGAGAGAGAACGAGAGAGAGAAAGACAGTGTGTGTGAGCGAGATAGAGAGAGAGGGAGAGAGAGAAGGGGAAGGGATGGGACCCCATTAAGGGTCTTTTCCGCCCCATCTTGGTGGCTTGATGGCTCAGTGGCGAAAAGAACACACAGACAAACACACCGAACCCATCAATGCGCCGTATCAAAGAGACGGCGGGTTGATGGGTTCCACCATCAACCATCTAGCTGGTCAGGTGTATTGCGGGTGCACCTCAACAATCATCATTGCCCTTTCTCATTCCGTTTATTTCTCTCTCCCTCTTATTGTTGTTATTGCCGTTATTGTTGTTGTTTTGTTGTTTTTAGTGTTATCTATATTGCTCCACTTGTTGTTAGCGTCGTGGTTCTCTTTTCTGTTGCCGTCTGCTGTGCTTGTTGCCGGTGTTCTTGCTATTGTTGTTGTTGCTGTTGTTGTCGTCGCGGGCTCTGAGATTGGCATGGATGTTTTCGTTGTCGCTGCTGTAGCTATTACTGCTGTTGCCCTTACATGTTACGAATGTATTGTTGTTTTTGCCTTTAGTGCTTTCCTGGCTGTGTGATGCCGATACAACCGAGCAAAAATCGCTATCTCTGTATCTCTCCGTGTCTGTGCGTATCGTCAATGGTCACCGTTTTTCTCTTGCCCCCGGACTGTAGCCGGTCCGGTGGAGCGATGAAGGCACAGGAGGAGGTCTTCCTCCGCCCCGATCTTCTTCCATCTGCTGCCCACCTGGACCTCGTCTTCAGAAACGCTGTGCCGAGTTGACAACACCGATACAACGGCTGATACCGGCAGGATTTCGACCTCTTCCAATTTCTCACCCACGTACGCCTACCTCGTCTACAGCTGCAGACACACAAGTCGCGCAATGCGCCATTCATTAGAAATGCAAAGCCAAACAACAAGCAAGATCTCCAAGACAATCAAGGGTGTAAGTGACGTGATTGACGGGGAAACAGCGGAGCGCTCTGGTATATCCTTATACATCGTACATGCAAGTCTACTGACAGTACACGCTGATACTACAATTATGTTGTTGTTGTTATTGCTGTTGTTGTTGTTGTTGTTGTTGCCGTTTGTTGTTGAGCTTTTATAGTACGCGATAGAAATCTGTTATTGCTGCCGGTGTCTGGTGCATTGTGATTTTCTTTGATACGTAAGATAATGGACCTCTCTCTGCGTTGTAGTTCTGGTTGTTGTTGCTGTTGTTGTTGTTCTTGATGCTGTTGTTGTTGTTCTTTATGTTGTTATTGTTGTTGTGTGGGTCGTTGCTGGCCAGACTTTTGCCGCGAACACATGCTGGGGTCGCCGGCGTTGTTATTTTTCGTGGCTCTGAATGAAACTATACCAGATCATCGCAACACCGGATAAGATCCACATACCACTGATTCGAACAACTGATAGTAGATTGTCAGTCATGTCGTCTCTGGCGTCGGCGGCGACAAAAACGGCTTTGAAAGATCGACCGACCGACCACCTTGTACAACGTTTTGTTTTCACCAAGACAACAAACACGGGAAACCCTGCGGAAAGATGCGAATAAGCGAGCAATACGCTTGAGTTGGTTGTATCTATACTATGCTCCGTCATTCACATTTTTCAGTAGATTCTTTTTTGGTAGTAAATTATACTACCGCTACATCTACAGTGTTATTGTCCAACGACTAATTACTGCGTGTACTGTGGCTATAGCAACTTAGTGACTATTGATGACCTATCTGTACAACAATGGAGCTTATTATTATTAATAATAATAATAATAATAATCATGTTGTTTATTATGTGTGTGTGTGTGCCCGTTGTGTAGGTATGTGTATCTGAACGAGTATGAGCGTGTGTATGATGCGGGCGCGAGAAAACGTAGAAAATGAAAGCCTGCATAGACGAGTGGTTCGAAAGTCAGGTAGGCAGTTCGATAACTCATGGCGCACAGAATCGGCAGCAAACACCACACGCACGCCGATCGAAGTACTCGAATCAATGGCCAGATAGGGACTATTACGTACAATAGATACCTCTAAGATGGATCAACTGATAACCAGACACTTAGCGGTGCTGCTGTTGTTATTATTATTATTATTGCTGCTGTTGTCGTCGTCGTTGTTGTTGTGGTTGTTATTGTCGCGATCGTCACTGACCTCATATAGCTATCGGGCCCCCGGCTTCAAAGCACCAACGACGGCGTAATGGCAGACAGACAGACCGACAGGCAGACAAATAATAATGGAGGACCGTGCATACAGGACCGTGAACAGCAAATACGCTCCGACGCAGTGGTGTCAACATTCAACACCAACAGAATAGACTGACAAATAAATGGCACATCGACGTATCACTCACGACCACCTACTAAATATTCGTCGTCCGCACAGCCAAACAGCCCGCATATCTGCAGTGCGGCAGCATCCCATCATCGGATGGAATTAAAACTCTGATGGCAACCGACTACCTACAATGATTTCAACGACAAAAGTAATAACGACAATGACGACAGCAACAACACCATCAACAACAACAACAGGAACAGCATCAATGCCATCAACATAAATTACATTAATAGCAATGAGAACATCCTCAACAACAACAACAACAACAGCAATGAACAGCCAGAGCAAGAACAACAACAGCAATGAACAGCCAGAGCAAGAACAACAACAGCAACAACCATGACAACAAAAACGAGAAACTCGAATAAACTGCGGTATGCCTTACCAATGACAGATAATCCAAAAAAGGGTATAGATCAAGTCATGGCATCAGCCACTCCGACGACAATTTCGACAACTATGACGGCTACCATTAGTCCTGATAGCACATGCTGGGCAACTGTTTGTTATTTGGAGTCAAGAGAACAAAGAGAGGTCGACAGGGAAGAAGAAAAAAAGAAGAAGAAAAAGATACAGAGGAGAGTTTCGCGTGATACCGCCGATCGCATAGGTTCTCCATCGACGATCATCTGAGCAATATGGGCGTTTAGGGCTCATTTCGACAAGATGCGACCGCATTCGTATATCTTTTGCCTAGACGGCGCGGTGCTTCTTCTGGCTGTAGTCGTGCAATTGTGCCGATATTACCCTTTGCCATCAGAAGCTGTTGTCTAATGGTGACACGGTAGTTTACAGCGCTATTACCCCGTAACATCGGCCGAGGGCCAAACAACACACAGACATATGTATATATATATATATATATATATATACGTATTTAGACAACGACATCAGAGTGCCGATAATTCGGCATAAACGACATCAGCAAGTACACGCACAGACGTCGAAATTTGTTCGCCAACGCCGACTTGCAGTCGCACAGAAAAAAAACATGACTATAATTGGCGTATCGTGAGGGGTCGACGTAAGGTTGAAACCGATCGCGGTCGGCGAGCGCGAGGTGAACCGAATGTAAACTGGAACGATGATGGTGGTGGTGGTGATGGCGGGAATTGACGCGCTCTGGCGATAGCTGGCGGGCTCTCATCTCAAATGTCCGAATGAGCGAGTACTTAACTGGTTAGCCCGTTAGTTAGTTAACTCGGTGCCGGGTCGGAGCGAGTTTGTCCGGGCTACGACTATCTATACCGCTCATTTTTTGACGGTTCTGCAAACAAGAGTACTAACCGACCGGTCGGCCGGCAGTGTCTGGCCAGGCGAGACGAAACACTCCAGAAATCAGCGAGTCAGATTGATCTTGTTTTCCAGAGTCGCCAGTAACAACGATGGTGGGTGGGAGGGTGGCTGAATCGAGCGAATCCTTCGACTCGAAGCCATCAGTCAGTAATGGCCGTCGTCCAGGCCGGATCTCTGCGGCGGGGTTTCGTTATGGTTGCCGATGGTAGCCGAGCCGAGCAGCCGAGGTCCTGCAGGCAGCACGCCAAACCCAGTAGCACTCAATGAGGATGACCGTGGTGGTGGTGGTGGTGGCGGCGGCGCCGGTTATGCAGGGCCGGTTGGTTGTCCTCTAGACCAGTTGTTGCTCGCATACGGACACACACCACAAAGACCGAAACCGAACTCCGCCCTCCACCTACGGCAACATCCCTCAAAGTTGTATGTCCCTGAGCACAACAACAACAACAACGAAACACTGTACAAATATTCTCTGTCATTCTCTCTCTCTCTCTCTCTCTCTCTCTCTCCCCTTTCTCAATCTCTCCCGGAGGATGACGATACATCAATCTCCAAAGATGTTTGAATATGCGCGGACATTCGATCATGCAGCGCCGACATCCGACAAACACGACATACAGACAGACAGAAATATGTACAGGGCGCGCGGACAGGGACAATTCTTCGTGTCTGCCAAAGAGTCAAACACGTCCTTCGTCTTCCACTGGTCCTGCGAGCGACGACGATGGACAGATCATCGTCGTCGTCGTCCACGGCACCAAACTAACTCCCAAGACGCCGATCAAGCATCAGTTCTTGCAACCGACACATGGGTGGGTGGGTCGACTGTCCTGTCGACCACGCTGCTATTACCTACCGCTGAAGCAAGACAATTATAAAAATAGCAGCTTTGGCCTCAAGCCTGCACGCGGACGCAGTAACAGAACAGCATGCGAGTAAACACAAACGGCAAAAGCACCAAAAAAACGGCGACCACGACGACGACGACAACAACAACAACAAAATCAACCACTGCAACAACAACAACAACAACAACAACAACAACAACAACAACAATACAATCCACCACATCATCAACAACAACAACAAAGTCCACCACAGCTACAACAACAACAGCAACGATTTGAGAGAGCGAATCAGCTTGAGGATGGCACCAGCAACGCGCTCAGCGTCAACATCAATAGAAGCAAAAGCAACAACGCACGCTGCCAGAGAAGCGCACATGGAAAGCGCCTAAATTGGCAGGCACGTGGTAAGAAACCAACAAGGTTTTAGAGCCGCTAAAGCCGAACTCGTTCAAACGTGCCTTAGCAGCCTAGTACATAGACCAATCCTAGCTTCAAGTACGGCCGGTTCACAGCGAGTGCGAATTGCGAGGTTTTCGTAGAAGCCAGTTGAGGCTTTTTTTCTCACATAATAGCTCTCCCATAAGGAGATCGCTCGACATTTTGACCTCGCCGCCACTAAGTAAACGAGTAAGGACCACGCTCGTAGATCGCTAGTTTTGTCTTCCATATGGTTACGACTTTGACGGACGCGCCGATCTTTTTCGCTTTTCCTCTCTAATGTGGTCGAAGATATACTCTTTTTTTATGGCTATGTTTTATTAATACTCTCGCGTACTTAATCTACAATCATCTGCGTGATTAAGCAGAGAAATAGCACTCACAAAAAGAAAAAGAGGGTGAAGACAGTCACAGACACTGTCTTCGGTGGCAGCAACATAATTCCTAATCTAAATTTTAGAATAGCTAATAAAAAAACACACTAAATGGATACCATTGTTGCGGTTGCGTTGTCAAGTTGTTCTTGCCGCTTCTTTGAATAGCGAATATGATTAGTTGTATAATAGTTAAGAAACAGCTACAAATGTCATGTCGTCCACGTTTGTGCCGATGGATAGCGACTTGCCTTCGGCGTGGACGAACGAGTGTTGTGTTGTCGTTGTTGTTTTGTTGTTGTTGTTGTTACTGTTGTAGTTGTTGCTGCTGCTGTTATTGTTGTTGTTATTGTTACTGTTGTTGTCATCGTCGTTGCGCAAACTGCTATTATTACTGCCGTCATTGACACCTTGAACTGCAAGAAAGGCAAAACATTTCACAGCCATACCCAGTGCGGTGGCGGCGGCGACAGCACCAGCAACAATGACAACAGCCGTCGTAATGATGCAAATGATGACGCTCCTCGTAGAATCTGCAGTAGAGATAGTAGATAAATAATAATAATAATAATAATAATAATAATAATAATAATAATCATAGTGCCTTTGAAATCCGTCTAGCTCAAGCTTTCTGCTTGGCAATGCTGGCGGCAAGCGGTGGCTAACGGATCGTCGTAGCAATCGTTTATTCTTAGTTCGTCGTTTGTGCTGAATTGGAGGGGGAAAGGATTCACCAGAGTATAAAGAGGGAACTCTTTCTCTATCTATCTATCTATCTATCTTTTCTCTATCTATACATCTATCCATCTATCATCTCTATCTCTCTAGTTTGCCTCTCCTCTACATATGTCTGTGTTTCTTTGTTTGTTCTTTCTGAGTTCACCCCAGCCGCGAGTTGGGCAATTGCCCTCCTCCAGTAGTCGTCATCGGGACAGGCATGTACGTATGTGTTTGTGACTCGATGTGACTTGTGATATCGATGTCCGCGTTTGAACGTAGTATGGCTACACACTATAAGTGTTTGTTCGCCTGTGAGCTTTATTGTGAGCGTGCTAGTGTGTGCGTATGCGTGTGTGTATGAATATATGATATGATAGATCGTACTGGTTGTACCAAGTATGAATGTCTGGCTGGTTCGGTCCGCGATCCTGCTAGTTCGTAGTTTGTGGCTGTAGTCCCCTTTTTCTTCTTTTTCGTCGTCTTCTTCTTGTTGTTGTTCTTCTTCTTCTCGCAGTTGAAGTTGTCGTCATGTCAATTCATCGTAGAATCGAAGTAATCGTAATCGATAGCTAGCTAGCCAGCCTGTTGAATCATCTGTTTCATCCATCTATGAATGCATCCATCCGCCTGTTTATCGGTCGGCCGGTTCGTCCGTCCGTCCGTCCGTCTGTCTGTGAATCCGTCTATCGGTCGGTCGGTCGGTCTGTCGGTCCGTCTGTTTGTCTGTCTGTCTGTCTGTTAGTCAATTCGTCTATCGGTTTGTCTGTCTGTCGATCCGTCTGCCCTGTGTCAGTCGGTCGGTTCGGTCCGTCTGTTTGTCTGTTAGTCAATCCGTCAATCCGTCTATCGGTCTGTCTGCCCTCTGTCTGTCTGTCATCCATCAGCCAGTCCGTCTGTCTGTCTGTCTGTCTGTCGTCCATCAGCCAGTCCATCGGTCTGTCTGTTCTGTGAATCCGTCTGTCGGTTTGTCTAACAGTCAATCCGTCCGTCCCGTTTGTCTGTCTGTTTTTCGATCTGTTTGTCCGTCCGTCAGCCAGTCTGTCTGTCTATCCGTCTGTCCGTCCATCAGACGGCAACCCGTCTGTCTGTCGGTCTGTTCGCCTGCCGGTCCGTTCAACAGCCGCTCTGTCTGTCGGTCTGTAGGTCTGTGTCAATTCGTCTGTCACTCATCCATTCATTCGGTGAGTCAGTCAGCCAGTCAGTCAGTCGAGACGCGCAAAGCCGTCTGCCGCCGCGGTACCACTATAAATCATCATCATCATTATCTGTGTGTTGTGCCCGTAGAATGCTAGGCAGGTAGATAGGCAGGTAGTTACCTGCTGCTGCTGCTGCTGCTTCGATGATGATGACGATGTCGTTGATGATATTGCTGATGTCGATGGTGATGATGATGATGATTGTGCTGTGTGCGCGGGCATGTGTGCATTTGACTGTCTCGAAATATTATTGCTACTACTACTACTACTACTACTCTATATACTATGTGTCTTTGTTGTATATAGCATCAGAACGACCAGCAGCAGCCGCAGCAGCATCAGCGGCACTAGCGGCTGCTGCTGTTGTTGTTGTTGTTGTTACGGCGATGCGATGTGGTTATTGTGCGACTCTATCTGCGGACGACCGACACAGTGTGGCTTATGACTTATGGCTTATAATGATGACGAAAACGACGACGACGACGATGAATCAGTGATACTGCTGATGATGTTGAGGACGATTGTTCGACGGCCAATGGTCGGATGACGGACCACCGACGAAACACATCAAACTCACCGAGTTAACGATTGACCGATTGAGAATGAGTGAGCGGCAGAGAGACAGAGCGAGAGAGAAGCGGGAGGGGGGAGGGGCGATAGACAGAGCGAGAGAGCGAGAGAGATAGAGAGAGAAAGGGAAAGGGAGGGAGAAAGAAGGAGAACTAGATTTTTTCCGCTGTTTTTTTATCTCCTCGTCAGCTTAATCTGAGTGTCCCTTTCTATCTATCGATCTATCTATCTATCTGTCTATGGATATATTGATTTATTCATCCATCTGTCTCTTTATCAATGTATTTGCTCGTTTCCTTCTCTCTCTCTCTTTCTATTGGTTAGTCGGTCTCTCTATCAGTCAGTCAGTCAGTCTGTCCATTTGACTCTCCGTCCGTCCATCCATTTGACTATCCATCCATCTATCCATTTAGGGGTCTGCCAGTCAGTCAGTCAGTCAATCAGTTGGCCTGTTGTGTGTCTGTCCGTCTGTCCGTCAGCCAATCAACCAACCAACTATCCAACCAGGCGATGATGATGAGTAGCGACACCACCTTCGCGACGGCAGCTAGCCGCCGCTGCTACCGCCGCTGCTCCTTCTGCTTCTGCTGCAGCTCGACCAACAGCAGCAGCAGCAGCAGCAGGGGCGGCCGCGGCGACGGCTGGGGTTGTTGTTGCTGTTGCTGCTGCTGCTGCCACAGGGGCGGCGGCACTGACAGTAGCAGCAGCAGCAGCGGGATCATTGCTGCTGCTGCTATCATCATGATATCCGTCATCGTCATCATCATCATGATCATCATCATCATGAGCCACATTATCATCATCATCATCATGAGCCACATTATCATCATCATCATCACGATCATGATCATCTCCATCGCACGCTCACCTGACAAAGCCAAGCCGGTATGACGACCGGCAGGCAACCTGGCAACCGAGCGGTTGGGTGGGTGAACGGGAGGGCGAGTGGCCAACCAACCAACCAAGCCGGGCATCAGCTCCGGGCCATGTCGTAGTCCCATCAAAATCCATCCAGCCAGTGAACCAGTCATCCAACCAGTGAACCAGCCTGCCTGCCAGGCAAGCAGTCAGTCAGCTTGGTTGGCCGTTCGGCGGTTGGCCGTTCGGTCGTCGGTCGGTGAAAGACGTCTCTGAATATCTGTCCATCTATCTATCTATCTCTGTCCATGACTAGTCGCCTGCCTGCCAACCTGCCTGCCTGTCTTTATGTGTATGATTAATGTTCGCAATTGTGGAATGCTGTTGCTGCTGTTGTTGTTTGTTACTGGTGCTGCTGCGGCGACTTCTGCTGTTGCTGTTGATGCCGGTAACACCGCTCGCTCGTCGAAGTCTCTTCTTCGTCTATCATCTTTTGCATCGACGTCGTCGTCGTCATTGTCGTCTTCGTTTTTTCGTCTCTATGTCTCGTTGCTGTTACTACTGCCGCCGCCGCCAGTGTTGGCGGAGTCAGCACCGCGGCAGCAACAACATCAACAGCAACAAACAGCAACAACGGCGGCAGCGGCAGCCGGAGTAAAAGTAGCACTACCAGCTTCTGCTGCTGTTGCTGGTGGTGGCGATGGTGTTGCTGTCGACGACGACGACGACGACGCGAACGAGTGAGATGATGACGAAAATGTCGTCGTCGTCGTCGCCGTCATCTTCTTTTTTTCGTCAGAGTTGCTGCTGCTGCTGCTGTTGTTGCTGCTGCTGCCGTTGTTCTCAGTATGCGTGTTGGTCCTGTCGCTGGAGCTTGTGGTGGTGGTGGTGGTGGTACTACTGTTGATGCTGGTCCTTGGGGTGATGATAGTACTGCTGGTACTACTGTTGCTGCTGCTGCTGCTGCCCTCTGTAGGCGTCAACGTCACCAACAACAACAGCAGCAACATCAAGAACAACAACAACATCAGCAACAACAACGGCGACGACGACGAAGCCGATGCTGCTGCTGCTGCTGCAGATGATCATTATAGAGATGGCGACAACCACGTTCGGCCGGCCGCCACGAGATATGAGACGATGGTGAGCGATTGACAGCAAGAACCCATTTGAACGACGAGAAGAGTTCTCCACAAGCAGAGAGTCAACCAATAACAACCATCAGTCACTTGTTGGGCCTGGCTGGCTGACGGCTGGACGGCTCACGGCTATCATGGCCACCGCTACCCGACTGCAGAAGCGGCGGCCGCAAACCAAGAAGAAACGGCCGGCAGAAACAGCAGCAACAACAAACGCGGAACAGTGGCGATGATGCCAGCTGAGATGACCAATCGCGACCAACGACAGAAAGAAGCCTTCAGCGTTCGTTCGTTCGTTGGGCGCGATTCGATACGACAAAATGTCGTTCAACAGGCACCCCTCCGTTTTGGCCAGGTTGGAGTTGTTGTACGCTGCTGCTGCTGATTTTGCTGCTGTTGTTGTTGTCGGGGTTGTTGTTGTTGGGTTGTTGTTGTTGTTGGGTTGTTGTTGTTTCTATTGTTATTGTTGTTGTCGTCGCCGCTGTCGGCTGTGAGTCGTCGTGACGAAACACCCTAGGTAGTATCGAAACTCAAATTGATGTTTTTGACGATGTCGGCACCTAGCATATGTATGTATCATTTTGCCAATTGGTGCACCGCAATCCGAAACGAGAAGATCTGCCTCGCTGGATAACTGTTATGAAAATTCGGATCGATGGAAAGGTTTTCGCAAAGTTGCAAACGATTTTTTAACATTTGATCCATAAAGTGCAATAATGCGGATTCAATGAAGGCGTGGCGTTGACCGTCGACGAACGGACATGCAAGCTAAACATCGGCCGAGAGAATATATATACAAAGACTAATGAGCGGAGATTACCAACCACCTAGCACGAAACCACGGAACTCAGCGAATTTCCGGCCCATGATTCCAGTGTAAAAGCCAGTTGATAAAAATATAATCTAAAGTGTGCCATAATAACGACTGCATACACAGTTCCAGCGCGAGCCGTCTTCATTACAATGAAACCTCTATTTTGGTTCGTGCTTAAAAGGTCGTTTACGGTTGTTGAATAATACAAGAACTATTAGAACAATATGGACTGGCTATATGTGATACGGAAACGTGTCTTGAGAACCCCCCCCCCAACTTTGCTGCTCTTCAAGCAACACATGTGCCTCAGTGTTTCCATGCGGCTTCACTTCATGAAGCTCATCTTCCAAGTAGAAATCGTGATAGTCAAGTAGAATGACCGTCCCAGCATTCACTGTGCCCTTTTCCTTCTAGTCGGAGACCTGTTCGACTTTCGTCTCCACCACCGATGGTGTCAGATGGTCGTGCAGCTAGATGTTAATGATCGGTTGTGTGTCGTTGATCAGAAAAGGGTGAGTTCTTCAACATCCTCGTTACGCTTCAAGACACAAATCCATTCTGGTCAGTTTTCGGGCCAGCGCGCCTGGGCACTATGCTCCAAAATGCGCCATGATGCGCGTTCTTTCTTCCCCACACCCCCTCTCTCTCTCCCCACCTCCAACTTTCATCTATCCCCACCTCCACCTCTCATCTATCCCCTTCTCTCTCTCGGGCACATTCCTCATTTCCGTCTGTCTCTTTCACACACGTACTACTAATAGCAAAGACGTCGGTGACGAAATTAACTGGTACTTCGGCAAAAGACTGCCAGTGCAGCTGCTGCGTCGATCAACCTGCTGGGTTGGTGGTGTGGCACCACCACCACCTGTAGCCACCCTACGCTGTGGCGATTGAAGTCAAAGTGAGGGGGAAAAAAAAGAAAAAATGGGATAAAGAGAGAGAGAGAGAATCTCACACTGTAGTGCGTGCCCGCCGTAGTGGCGACCTCCGACCAATGTGGTGGCAAGAGGACAAATTTCCAAGCGATAATCTCCACTTAAGCGACCATCCACACGCGGCCATCTTTATATTGGGTGCAGCAATCGATCAGTTCTTGTGTAAATGTGAATAATAGGAATCGTATGACTCCTTTCCACCCGCGATTATGCGATCGTAGTTAGTCGCAATTCGAATTGCGATATAACAGGAATACTAATAATAGTGTAAATCATAATAATCATAATAGTATAAATAATGAGTATAATAGTTCACATCATTGCCAATCCGAAATCCCACCCCCAACAATCGATTCTATGTCCAGAGCTTCACATAGCAACTAACCGAGCAAGGGCGCTTAGCAATAATTAAATAGCAATCGATTACATTGCTTCATCTCCAGGAGGAGGCGAGCCGCTCATGTCTTCCATTTTCCAGACGAGGCCACATTAGTAGGCTGATGAGGAGTGAGAGTATTTGTTGCGGATGTTGTTGTTGTTGTTGTTGGTTTGATACCGAAAAAGTCATGGCTGAGCCATTTCGGCGTTGTTTTCCTCATGCAATATAATGGATCCATTCCTGTAGATCATTCATTATTTGGCACATTATCCCGCTTCGCGGTAGTCGATTCCGATCCGCCAAAGCCGGTCGATTACCGCTGCGTCGTTATATTGTGTGGGCCAGTGACGACAATTCGATGCTTGTACTTGCTAGCCATGCGCGATCAGTTACGGCAAATGCGCGGCAGGGGGGAGGAGGACACGAACCGAGAGAAAAAAACGAGGAATAGTGAATCCTCACAACTGTTTAGTGTTTATCTATCACTACGTGTCTCGGCACGACACGGGGTCTAACCGATTGATGATGACGACGACGACAACGGATTGCATCCAATGCAATGCAGCCGATTTGATTGATTTAGAGTGTTATCGGAGATACTGTTGTTTCTAGTGAGCAGTCAAGACGAAGAGCGGGCGAGCGATCGAAAGGGCTAGAGAGAAAGAGACGGAAAGTCAGTAGATGTTGACCATTGTTGTGATCGATGGGCTCAAGCGATGACGATCGTGGTGAGGCTAGCCATGGCGACAATGGTGATGATGATGGTAATGATAATAACGCACGATGCACGCTCATTGCGCGGCAGTGCTTGTGTTGACGCCCCCAAGGACGATCCTGGCAACAACAACAACAGCAGCAGTCCTTCACCGGCTTGCAGGGTCCGCGTGCAGCATGCAGACGGAATAATCCGTCTGCCACGCGTGCCTTGCCGGAAGAGGGAAGGCGCCGGCGGGGGAGGCGACGGTGGTCTGATGAGGGCTCTGCTAGGGGGGGGGGGGGGGCGCAATGGGGTTGGGGCACGGCCTCATGTGGGTCTGCTACCCATCGTCGTCTGTACGTTGGCTCGTTCAACAACACTGACGACGACAACGCCAAAGCGTTGTTGACACCAAAGTGTTGCTGCTGTTGTTGTGGTTGTTGTTGTGTTTGTTGACACATGTTTGTGTGCAACGTGGCTCTGCCCGCGATCATCGGTCTACGCCACACACCGAGGCCGACCATGGCACGTCAGCGTTTAGATCCATCATCTATCATCATCTCCATCATCATCATCATTCATTATTTCAACCAAACGACCGTCCGTCCGTCCGTTTGTCCGTCTGACATGCCGACCAACAAACTGACCGACCGACAGCTCAGCAGGCAAAATAATGAATGACTAAGTCACTCTGTCTGTTAGTTAATCAGTCAGCTGGTTGTTCAGTTGGTCAGTCAGTCCGTTTATTCCGTTTATTCGTTTGTCCGGCCAGTCAATTAATCAATGGGTAGGCGATCAATATTTAGCTAGGCTGATCATAGAAAGCGATGACCACCAGCCTAGCGAAATATTAATAGCGACACACAGCGATGCCTGTTGACGCCGCCGCGGAAATAGCAAACACCGCAACAGCGATTCGTTGACGACACCGATGACAATTTGGCCGCAAGCATCGCTGGCTAAATGAAATGCGTTCTAGCCATCATCACCATCGAACGACCACCAGGTGTGCAGCAACAGCTGCCGATGAAGCTCTCTGGTGAAGTGTTCCTTTGCAATCTAGCTATACGTGCTATCGTTACCACTACCGGAGCGCAATTGCTGTCATCTCATACGGGCGACCTCATACGATTATCATTTGCTTCAGTATTCATATTAATACTAGTCCACCCATGTGTGTCCTCTGTCGGAATGACAGGCACTATTACTACTACTACTACTACCGTTGCGGTCATAGTTTATAATATGCAATCAATTAACAAAAGTATGCAATCGTGTTAACCGTATTGACCACATGGCGATTTTGCGATAGCCGATCGTCGAGGTAGTTTTGTCGTACGTAGCCCGCGTAATGAGCTCAACGCGTAGGTGGCTGTTGAATTGATTCGAGTGCAGTGCGCAATTCAGATATTTGACACGTGTCCAGGGCGTACTGATAACACGTAATTTGGTAAAGGTGTAATTTTGATAATGCTATATAGAACAGATATTGTGTACTACTACCAGTAAAACTATAACGTCACATAATGCGACCATCTTTCGACGGGGCTCGACGAAATTTCTCAACATTTCAACGACAAGCCATACGAAAAAGTTGCATCACTCATGTATGTGGTGTATCTTTGTCGTGCGGGATGACAAGACATTTTTGTAATGCACAGATTTGCTCGAAAGTTTGAAGTCGCCCGCATGTAATGCGTTAACGCTTGCATGCTAGTATTTTTGGGGCGCAATGGTAGATGAAGTTCTTAGCTCTCAAATGAGTGGTACGATATTGTGAAAGCGGTCGCAGACGCGTAGCCACGACACCTGGGCTCGTTTCTGGTAGACCGCTGGTTGGAAGGTGGATGATGTTGAACCTACTAATCTAATCGAATCAACAGTGCGTCATCAGGCGAGCCTGCAAGATGAGGCCCGTTAGGTCCACCTTTTGTCGGGCCCGGTGGCGTGATGCATTCGCGTGCGCTTCGCGACCGGAAGAGACACATAGGTGGAAGGGTTCGAGACCTACCGTTAAACGTTTGCATTTATGGGATCAGTCTCACGAAGCAATGCGAAAGCAGTCCTGTGGACGTTAGATGTTGGCTGAGGGTCAGCCCGAAAAAGTTAAGGTCCGCCTTATAAAATTAGACCCTTCCTATATTCCTGTCGCCTTGGACAAAATGCAAAGTGGGCTACACGTATACCGTAGTAATATGAATTTAGTTGGTAGAGGCTATTGATATTGTATATTGTCCTGATAAACAGAGACACTATTTTACTTCAGAAGCGAGCAGAGGGTGAATCAACGGATTCTGCAAAAAAATTGCAATCAGCGATTTGACAGAGGATTTGTTTACCTGCGACTTTGATTTCCTAAGTCTCGACAACATAATAGAAGGATGTCGAAGCCTTGCTTCATGCGCAACTCTGCAGTTTCAAATAAAGCACATTCCTATAAGAACATCTACAAAAAACATTGTTTTTAATGCCTCAACTTGTACGCTCGCGTGCTCTGTTTGGCACGCAAGAATACATGTACACAATTGGAGACGAAATGCAACTTGGAATCTACACAGAAGACGGTCGTAATTGTATAGCTGGTGTACGCCGACGATGAAGCAAGCCGCAAACCATACCTAAATACTTTGTGATCCAGAAATATCCAGGAAGGCCCGAAGTGGGCAGATCGAAAGGAATGCCAGCGTCTCCACCTGTTCTCTCCCCTTGTATTGTGATACCATGTGCAGGTTGTGCGGACTGCAGGACAGGACAATGTATGCAATGTGAACGACGCTCCAGCGTGCTGCCAGAATGCCAGCGCTGTTGGTAACACATGGCAGGTCTAGGACACCTAGAAGAAAAAGAAGAAGAAGATAGTCTGTACGTAAATAGGCTCAACCACAGACCACACCCATCATGTGTATGTGCGGCTCCGATTGCCACGACATAGTCGTGAGCACAGTGAACTAAACCTGTTGGCTGATAGCTCGAATAGCCAGCGGACATGCTTGTTGTGTAAACATCATCTACGTATATACTCGTTCATACGTGTAGATACGATAGCAGGCACGTTTCTTCGGCAATCTCACATACTAAACCTCAAGTATAGTACAACAAAAACTGCTTCTATTCGATGACTTCTGTAGACAGAGGCGCTAGCACACACCTGAAATAGCTAAAATATAATTAGTGTGGCGGCGCATTCGTCGTCGTCTTCGCTGTGAGAATCGGCATTGAGATGAGCTCTATGTGCACTATGTGCAAGATGATCACGCGAAAATGAATTCCTTCTCTTTCTCTCGCTTTCGCCCCCTCTGTGTATATCTCTCTCTTCTCGCTCGCTCGTTCTCACCTCTCGGTGTCGCATAGTTGAGCATTCAGGGCGTTCAACAGGCTAAGCATCAGCTAAAGTCGCTGAGGAGCGGCGGTGGTGGCGATCGACAGGTAGAGGGGGAAGCTGGGTAGAGCTGGGGCGCGATGGACAGAGGTCTTCAGCAGACATTCGATACAACCGAGCGAAGTTTGCTGCCGCTGCTGCTGTTGCTGCTGCAGATGTAGCAGCAAGTGGTGGTGGTGACGAAGATGACGACGACACGACGACGACTCGCCAGCAGCAGACAAAGATGAAATATGACTTCTGCGTTGTTGTCGAGCTCTCGGATTCTGGTCCCCCCTCAGCCCTGATTCTCCTTCGTTCGCCCTTCGTCCCCCTGTGTTTGTTGTTACTGTTGTTGTTGCTGTCCTTCTTCGCCTTCTGCATCTCTTTCTTTTCCCTCTCCTGCAGATTCTGTTTTTAAATTCGATTCCGCTCCGAACCGTGGTTACTGCTGCTTGTGTGGTGTCGATGATGAATGAAAGAGATGAACGGCTGCTGGCTGGTGGTGCACGCGCGAACCTGCTGAGACCGTCATGAAGTCTGCTGTGGCTACTGCTCTCTCTCTCTCTCGCTCTCTCTCTCTCTCTCTCTCTCTCTCTATATATATATATATATATATATATATATATCAGCAGTCAGAGTGATTGGTACACACATCTCATCAACGCTGGCAAAGCCAATATATGATACATATGTATATATATATATATATATTTTTTCATTTATAGATTGATTTATTTTCCGTTATATATATATATAAAGGGGGGGGGGGGCAACGTATGTGCAAACGAGGCTCGTGTTTTTATCAGTACTAATAATTGAATGACTGCTCCTACCGGTGCCGCGACTGCCACCACCAAGCCAATCATATAGAAAATGATGTAATTTACAATAAAGCGTATTTGCTCCAGTGAATAATTGTTGTTGTTTGCGTATGCCGTGCCACGCCATTGATGAAAATTGTGAACTTATTGGACACACTTTGACTACTCACAGAGTTTATGTTGTTGCCCCTGCTCGACTCGACTTGGGGGTGGCTGTCTGGTCTCTCTCTCTCTCTCTCTCTCTCTATATATATATATATACGGAGTAAATAAACCTAGCAAAACAATACAAAAAAAACAATATATATATATATATATATATATATGCCAATAGAGGTATTATAATAACCCATCGTAATAGCAATTGTAGATGAGCAAGTATCGAATTCGGAAGTAGAAGTATTTTGCCCGCCTGTTGCCCGGTTGCTTGACGACGGCAAATAAAGCGTGGAAACGGTCGCAACGTTTTCACGTTTGACTAGAACGAGAAATTCGAGGCACTGCCGAAGCAATTTGCAGAGCGAATTTTTGTTTTGCCGTTCGTCCGGGCCAATGATGCGCGTCATTCGGCCTGCTGGTGGGTCGGTCGGTTGGTTGTGTTGTTTGCGTTTGCGCATACACCCGCTTTTGGAATTGAACGATGTTCATCATTCGAAGAAGAATAGTTAGTCGCTCATTCATTTATTCGTTTGTTCAGCCATCCATTCATCCGCCTCAACAACATGTCGCTGTCGAAAAAGACGACGACAATTCAGCCTCAACCGAATTGTTGCCGGTGGTCAACCATCGAACCATCGGATGAATGGTTGATGCATCATCTCTCCCTCCGTTCATCCATCTTAACTAGTTTGTTAGAATGGCTTTGAATCTAGGTGGCTAACGACAGTAGACTGGCGGCGGCGGCGTCAGCGGCGACGCGGCGGCAAATCGGTAGGACTTTGGGAATCGCGGCAATCGCGACGGCGGCGACGGGACCGAGCCAAGTCCACTCGCTGACTGGCGTGGCGTGGCGTGGCGACGTTTAAAGCGAAACGTAAATAGTCGGAGACGGTGATCATCACCGCTGCTGATTGGATTAGAAAGTGCGTCCAATTTCTCCGACGCGTCTGTCCGTCTGTTTGTCTGTATGCCCATCCGTCCGTCCGTCTGTCCGTTCGTCCATCGGCGATGGCTTTCTTCTTCTTCCTCTCGTTCTCCTCGTCCTTCTCGTCCACTTCCCATCAACGCCCCCCTCATCCCCTGGCAGCACCCCTCATCATTATTATGATTATCACTATCATCATCATCATCACCACCACCACCACCATTGTCGTCCTTATGGTGATGATGATGATGATGAAAATGATCATCGTCATCATCCTCGTCAAACCTTCGACGGTGGCCGATCCGATCAACGGACAGACCAACCACACCGATGGGCCGACAACCGATCGACCCCCGAAAAGTCCGGCCAACGAACGGCGATTCGCGCTCGCCCAAAGCGTCAGCAATAAACAGCGGCTCTTGTTGCTACGTGGTAAGTAGTAGTAGTAGTAGTAGTACCAAGGCAGACAAGCGAAGATGAAGAAGAAGAAAACCACGACGTCTCCACGTCGATCATCTCTACGTCGGCAGCCGGCAAATCGTACGGCGTGTGCGTATGTGGTATGTAGCCCCTACCAATAGGAGGAAGATACAAGGAAGCTAGCGCGAAAGAAGGAGAGAGGGGGGCAAGGAGAACGAGAGAGGGAGAGAGAGAGGAGGGAGAGAGAGAGAGAGAGAGGATGGGAGAGAGACGAGGGATCGCCGAGAGAGAGTACGAGAGGCCGGCCCTCCGTCCGGCAAGGTCCTCCTGCTTCTCCAGAGCGACGAGGGAAGAATCGCTGAAGATTGAGGAAGCACCGCTCCTCAACCGGCGACCGACGTTGAGCCGAACCCGCCAGCACTACAGGAAGCCAGCACCACCAGCCACCATCACCAAAGTGCCACCACCAGCTAGCTCCACGATGCCACCACTACAACCAAGAACCACCACGTTGTTGTCGTCGTCGTCGTCATCCACCTCATCCTGATGATCATCGCCATCATCATCGCCGCCACTGTCATTGGTCATCGATCATGCAGATCACTGGGAGGTCCTTAGAAGGACGACGGCTTGTTGTTCCCCATGGGTGGCAGTGGTGATGGTGATGGCCGTGGTCGTGGTGATGGTGGTGATCTTCTTTTTCACTCGATCGCTGCTTGGTGATGTCGTCGCGGACGGATGGACCGACGGACGGACGGACGGACAAGCCGAGCGTTCAGCTGGAGCCATTCAATCTTTGTAAGCAGGCCGTTTACGCTCGCTGCCATTAGAGAGATGGATGGATGGGTAGAAAGTCAGGAGGGCCGGGGGAAACAGGGGGAAACGTGCCCGGAGACGGAGGGGAGGGGGGAAAAGAGAGAGAAAACGCGCGAGGAAAGCTAGACAGAGAAAGAAAGAGGAGAGAATGTAGAGAGAGAGAGGGGGGTGATCTGGCACGTAACGGCCCGCACAATCAGTGATGACTGGCAAGCCAGTCAGTCGCAGCAACTGGCTCCCAACGGAAACGCAGCGTCGTCATTCGCTTTCTTCGCCGGCGTCAATTGTGGCAACGTTGTCTTTGTTGTTGTTGCTGTTGTTGTTGTTGTTGCTGCTGAATGGGATTGATTGGCAAATGTTTCCTCCCCATTCCATGACATTTGTCCCCTTTTTGTTTTCTCCCCCCACGCCCCCCCCCCCGCTCCAGCCTCGCCGCCCCACCTAGTCGCGGCCCACCCTCTGCGAATGGGACGCAATGTATTGATTGTGCTCGCCGATTGCGGTACTGATCGGTACTAATTCGGCGCTTCGATCATAGGCTTTGCTCGTGCATATGGCCTTTGTGGCATCTACATGTGCATCTACATAGATGTGGTGTCTACATGCACTTCTTTCTTGCTTTTCTATACGATATGCGGCTTCTGCCACTGTCGCAGCTGATCCAGCCAGTCACGCTAAATGAGCATGATTTTGGCTCGAATGGATGCCTACGACGAGTACGAGCTAGTAGTAGTAATGCTACAGTGATGTAGCAGCAAACAGATAGCTGCTTAATTGACGTTTAATCGACTCGAATCAGATGCAGATGAATGAGGACGCTTCGTGAGTTGGCGTTGGTTGGCGTACAAGTTGAGTCGTTGATGAGATACAATTTGTTGATCTGTTGCAGCAGATTCGGTCAACTCTACAAGAGACAAACAGGCAAGACAGTTAACGCACTACGTGTGCATTTAATATAAAGCCAAGCCATTGATTAGTTAAGCACACTTTGCATATATAAACCATACTCTCTCTCTCTCTTTATATATATATATATATATATATGTGTGTCCAAAAAGAGGGCATCGGTTACATGTGGGTGGGTGTGAAGGTGGAATGATGTGGCAATTTTCGAGTATTCGATATAGGGTAAATTTGTCACTATATATATATATATATATATATATAATATGATTACACTACGTGTATAAGATAACATTTATCACATTTTATCTGATTACCATATTGCTACACAATATAGCCAGGCGTAGAGCGTAAGAGAATTTCTGAAAAGAAAGCGAGAGAAAAATTTCGCATTATTCCTTCTTTTTCGTGGACGACCACTGTCCCGCAACTGTTGGCAGAAAGTTACGGTAAATTAAATAAGCTACTAGCCGAACTGTTGAATTTAGGGTCTAAACTGACCTAACAATTACGCCAAAAACAGCATAATCGTGATTTTAGTAAATCATGGTCTGTGAACACCGATTTCACTGGAGGTACAGGAGTTGCTTTTAGCGGTGGTAGAACAAACGTACAAATGTGTTGACATCGAGCCGTACGACACTAGAAAGTATCGATGCGGAGAAGAGGAGGCTATCTGAAAGAGAATAACAGAATAGATCAACCCATTCAAATGCTAACTGCACTCGCAAAATCTTTATCAAAAATGTTGGTCGCCAGAAACACGGCGGTGGCAGGAACAGCGCGTGTTTAAATGGTGACCAAAATTAAGTTTAACACGAACTGGCTTATAACACATATAGAACACGGCTTATACTCGGAGACAATGACCCACGCCTTGCGCATCTTTGAATGCGACAACGGTGGTTCTTTTGCAGCTAATACTATAGTCATGTGGTGGCAGCCATACATGTAGGATAAGAAAGCAATCGCGCATATTACAGTCGGACTAGTCAGAGTCGCTCTTGGAGCGCTGGAAAAAGGAAACTGCATATACCCGTCTATATATATATATATATATATATATATATATATCAGCGGCCATGCTATCAAAAAGACTGTTGGGAAACTAGGCGTTTCGACATGTCTGCTTATGCCGGCCGCTCCAAGGGTAAATGATATAAAAGGGTGACATATATATATATATTTTTTTTAGGTACAAATGTCAAGCCAATATAAAATCCATATATATATATAGTGAGAGAGAGAGAGAGAGACAGCGAATCACCCACACCTGCGCACACGGTTTCGTGCTGTCCTAAATATGAGCACTATGATGACTAACAATAAGGATAGGGGAACGCGAACAGATGACCAGCTCGTCCTTGCGTACCACGAACTGTTAGCCAGTTACTTAATGTGGCATTCTTGTCGCCGCCGCCGCCGACGCCTTCACCGTCGAAAAACGTTGTTTTCTCAGACAGCTGAAGAGCACAAAAAGCAGGAGGAGAGATAAAGAACGAAAACGGACGATTCCGGGACGGGGGGCTCGGAGGTCGGGGTTCGGGGGGTTTAAAGGGGACGAGGGGAGATGACGAGAGTGGAGACGAGGGCATTAGGAATCAGGCCGAGGAGATAGATAGCTATGCGCCACCATGGATGCTTGTTCTGGTTCGTGACGTTCTTTGACGGCGTTGGCGGAGTCTGTGGAGCTGAGCTTCCTCGTAAGACCACACTAAGGTAACAGATGAACGGTCTCCTCGGCCAAGAGCGATAGGTGGTGCGATACGGATGGAGCTGATGGATTCCTACAAAACAATTACCTCCAGAACCACCACCAGTATTGCTGTTGCTGCTGCTGCAGTGGTCGCTAGAACGACCAATACCCCCAGCTCTACGACGATAACGACTTGGATGGAACCTACGATGACTGATGCTCTTTTCTCCTACCGCTCTTGTTACGGCCGTCATTATCATAAACTAGCGGCTACCACTGTGTGTATGAGCGTCTAAGCGTATGTGTAGTACGCGTGTAGTACGCGTGGCATGTATGTACGGATGCATACCAAGCGATATATACATATTAATATATTGTTTTTTCGTCTTTTTCAAAATTTAAAGTTGAACCAATAGCGACATTCGGTACATTACTCATATGGTAGAAATTAGGCAAGGCAGATCTACAGTTCTGTTCTGTTCCAGCAGTTCAGTCAACAGGTGAACTAGCAAGATGAGAAAAGATCCAGTGACGTGAAAGAAGTACCGTTTATGTTTGATGTATGTGTTTTTTTTATCTTATTTGATTGTTAATAAACTATATATATATATAGCGAACAGACCGAAGGATGTACGGGTATTGGTGTACTTCAATGTGTGATTCAATCATGAATGTGAAATGTGTGGAACCAAAATATAGTCATGTTCAGCTGCTTGGCCATTAACGGGCGAGACTACGTACAATATCTTCACGTTAGCGAGATATTAACAATTAATATTCACTATTAACTATGTACAATGGTGTCAGTGACACCGAAGACTCGTAACCATGACGATAATCTGACGAAGATCTATGACGACCACGGTGATGATGATGATAGCAAACCAAGATGGTAGGCCAAGAGATGGAGGTTGGGGTGTGGGGGTATTTTGTTCATTCGGTGATCTGTGCGCGAGTCTTTGTGTTGACTTGTTGGCGATCTCTTTTTCGTTAGTTTGTTTGCTGGCTCACTTTGACGAAGTATTGCCGTGAAGTTTTTGGATTGGTCGTCTGCTAATCGTCTGCAGCAGCAGCAGCACCAACACCAGCAACGGCAGAATAGTAACACCGTCGAAGTCGTTGTTATTGCTGTCATAACAAAGTTTTTGTTGTTGTTGTTGTTGTTGTTTTTCCCATTGTTGCTCTTATTGTCGTTGTTGTTGTTATTGCTGCCATTACTCTGTTTTTGCTGTTGTTGTTATTTTTGCCATTATTGCTCTTATTGTCGTTGTTGTTGTTGTTTTTCCCATTGTTGTTCTTATTGTTGTTGTTGTTGTTCTTGTGTGCGCGTGTTCCCATTGTTGCTCTTATTGTCGTTGTTGTTGTTATTGCTGCCATTACTCTGTTTTTGCTGTTGTTGTTATTTTTGCCATTATTGCTCTTATTGTCGTTGTTGTTGTTGTTTTTCCCATTGTTGTTCTTATTGTTGTTGTTCTTGTGTGCGCGTGTTCCCTCTACGCGCAACACGTAATATAATGATCGGTTAACAGAGTCAAGTACGTTATGTTTGTTGTTCTTGTTGTTATGAGCGACGTCGTTGTCGTTGTTGTCGTCGTCACTGTTGTTGTTGTTGTTGTTGTTGCTGCTGCCGTGGTTGTTGTTGTTGTTATCGTGTGACATCGATGACGACCGGCGGCGTCAGCAGCAGCAGCGTCAGTTGTTGTGCGAAGACCTCCGCTACATCGAGTGGGGGCGCAGGGGACGTGGCCATCACATACAGTAGTAACAATGATAATACATCTATGTTGCCGAATGGTCGTATGTAAAAATTCATAGGAGCAATCGACGACGACGACGACGACGCTGCCTTTGTTGCTGTTGCTGCTGCTGTGGCGTCCACCCGCCGTCGCCGTACGCAGCAACACCAACAGCAGTAGCAGCAGCTGCAGTTGTTGCTGGATCCGTGTGTCTATCAGGAGCGAGAAGGCTGTTGTTGTTGTTGTTGTCGATGTTGCTGCTGCTGCTGTTGTTGATGTTGCTGTTGCTCGTGTTGATGTTGTTGTTGCTGCTGCTGTTGTTGCTGTTGCTCGTGTTGTTGATGTTGATGTTGCTGCTGTTGTTGATGTTGCTGTTGCTCGTGTTGATGTTGTTGTTGTTGCTGCTCGTGTTGTTGTTGTTATTGTTGTTGGTTGGTTGGTTGACATGAAGCGCGCGACATGACAACACCACGGCCGCAGCAGCTAGCAGCAACAACAACGAAGACCAACGAAGATGGGGACGGCGACACACACAGCCGCCACTACCATCATCACCACCACAGCGGCTGCGGCGGCAGCGGCTGCGGCGTCAACAGCAGCAGCAACTGCAGCAGAAACGCGCGCGCAAGAGAAAGAGAGAGAGAGAGAGAGAGAGAGCGGAGAGTGAGTGAGGCCGTCAGCGTCAAACGCGACGCGCGTTCGAAGACAGCAACATCGATCATAAATTATTATAAGTGCGCGCCTTGTTCTTGTTGTTGCTGCTGTCGATCTTCGCCTCTCCCTCCCCCTTTTCACACCCACCGCCCCCCTTTCCGTTTGTCCGCCCCTCTGTCCGTCCACCGGGCCTGCGCTGCTCAAATCGCGGCTGCTGGAAATATTGTCGTTGCGTTATTGCTACCACTGCGAGTTGTAATTGTTGTTTCTCTTGTCGTTGGTGGTGTTGTTGTCGTTGATGTTATTGTTGTTGTCGTTTCTGTTATTATGGTTACTATTGTTTCCATTATTATTGTTGTTGTTGTTGTTGTTGTTTCTGTTATTGTGGTTACTATTGTTTCCGTTATTGTTGTTGTTGTTGTTGTTGTTGTTTCTTCTGTTGCTATTATTGTTGCCGTCATTTCTGTTGTTCAACTTTCAAACGTGGTTAATTCAACGGAACTGCATTTTGCAATGCTGAAGTTCTCGGTAAATAAAAATGGTTACAAAATAAATCAAACACCGAAACAAAAGTCACATTCGACAATATTTCAATGAATTTTACTATTCATGTTGTTGTTGTTATTGTTGTAATGGTAGTTGTGCCGAATTTTGTCGTCGACCTCTAATAGTAATAAAAATACTAGTATCACACAAGTCAAAACAACAGCAACAGCAGCAGCTGAAAGGGTAGCAAAAACACAAGTGGTTGTTGGATGTTGATAGTTTTCCGCGGATGGGTCCATCAAAATGCGCAGGAGGACAACGCATGTCCGCATTCGGCAACAGTCTCACTCAGCCTCTCGCATTCACACTATCATGTCACTGCTGTCTTCCGTGTTCTTTGTTTCTATCTGATTCCCTTTCTTTTTTTTCTGTCGTCGGGGTGTCTCTCTGCGTTGCTGTCGTTCGTGTCGGCGTTCTTCTGCGTCGTCGTCGTCCAACGGCAGATCGTCGCCGTTGAAGAAGTTGGAGCGAAGACAGGTTGGCTGTGATTGGTGAACGTCGATGAAGACACCCAGAAACATTTGACACAGCCACCCACAGACAGACAAACGGACAGACGACAGACGGACAGAAAGACGGACACAAACAAACACGCGAACAGACAGAAAATCACGACAGACGACAGACGACAGACAGATACATCGATAGATAGATAGATAAATATATAGATGGATGATCATCGTCTTCGTCCTCGTGTACGAAAATGACGAACGAGAGAGGGCAGATGACCGGATGGCAGCGACGTGTTGTTATTGTTGTTGCTTGCTGCCACTGATACTCTTGTTGTTGTTGACGTTGTTGTTGTTGTTATTGCTGCCACTGTTACTCTTGTTGTTGTTGTTGTTGTTGACGTTGTTGTTGCTGCCACTGTTACTCTAATTGTTGCTGTTGACGCTGTTGTTGTTGCTGCCACTGTTACTCTTATTGTTGTTGTTGTTGTTGTTGCTGTTGTTGGTGTTGTTGTTGCTGTTGTTGGTGTTATTGTTGACGTTGTTGTTGTTGTTGACGTTGTTGTTGTTGTTGCTGTTGTTGGTGTTATTGTTGACGTTGTTGTTGACGTTGTTGTAGTTGTTGTTCTTATTACGACGTGCGCTGGCTGGCCATTATGACGTTTACGCCGAGAGTCGACTATCGAGAGTTGTTGAGGAGAACACAAAGGAAGAGGAAACCGGCGTAATAATTGTACTGACGGCTGACTGGCGCTGGCAGACCTGGCAGACAGAGACACACGGACAGATAGACAGATGAACTGACGGACTGACTCAGAGAGAGAGAGAGAGAGAGAGAGAGAGGGAAGGTTGGCTAATGAGCGGCTGAATGACGAAGTCGTTGATGGTCGAATTCGTGAGCGATTGTCCGGCGACCAATCAAGCGCCTCGCAACTCATCACCATATCGTGTCGTTCGTTGTACGTTCAGCAGCTGCTGTTCGAAATCATTGGTGCCTTTGTTGTCGCTGCTGATGCTGCTGGTACAATTGTTGTTGTTGTTGTTGTTAGTATTGTTGTTGATTGTTGTCGGTAGTACTGTTGTTGTTTTTGTTTGTTGTTGTTGTTGCTATTGCCATTTTTTATATTCATATCAGCTACTATTGCCGTTTTTTATATTCATATCTTGTTGTCGTACTCATCGGCACTGTTGTTACAGTTGTGACAATTGCTGTTGTTGCTGCTACATCTGTTGTTGTTGTTGTTGCAGTGATACTTTCTGGCCTGTGTTGTTGTTGTTGCTGTTGCTGCTATCAACGTTGTAGGTATTCGGTGCTAGTTGAGTATTATTTCCATTCGTGTGTTTTGCCACACTGAATATTCGTGGCAAACTGAAAAGTAGTTAACAACAGCTTGCCTAAAAGCTACGCTTATCTCTAGGATAAACATACAAATCATGCTGTGCCATATTTTATTGACAAATGTTATCAGAGGCGCGTCTGATCCTCCTGAACAGCGATCAATAAGGTGGAGTCGTAAGGTTCGAGTCGAGCTACGCTAGTCGAATTAACTCCCGCCCAATCGCCTCGAACAGTAGTAGTAGTACGATTCGAATAAGTTCTCCTACCTCACTTCAGAATAGGTGTTTCGTTCATTCGTTCGTACGTGTTGCGCATGCCAATAGCTAGCTATTCATATTGCAAATGGCGTAATGCACAGCATTGAAACCACTCGATGTTCGCAGACTCCCCTTTGATCTAAAACCACACCTAGCCGATTCAATGTTGGTATGCTGTCACAGTCGGCAGAGCGAGAACTGGCACTTTTTTGACAACACGAATTGTGCGAGTGGCGCAAAGTTTAGTTACCAGTACCAATTAAGTTAGGCCGAGTCTTCATCACACACACACACACCAAGTAGCCAATGTCTAATAAGCTCACCAGAAAGAAGTGCGTTTAAATGTTCTGTGAAGTCGAACATTCGACACGACTTATCATTCCTCGTCTCGTAAGCTTTAACGGCCTGTAACCACGTGGCGCAGAACATTGACGGTGCGTGGGTTTACCTAACTGCCGCTGAACGAAGATTTCATTTTGACCTTTTACGATAAGTATGCTTGAGATGTATTCACAGTCAGTTTGCGTGTTTAAGTGTTCTACATAGGTTCCGTGTTTAGGCTACTAACTACAGTTGCGATGCACCGTTGAACTAAACCTGTTGTTGTTCGATGTTCAAAATGCTGCGCTACCGAATCATAGACGGCCGTATACCAGCGCTGTTCTGCAGCGCAGTTCCCGCCGCATCACTGCGACACTGATCGGACCTCGGAGAGAGGCACAATGAACAGGTGTGCAGTAACCTGCTGGTTGAGTAGCTTGCTGAACGCTACAAGCCGGGGTAGGGCACATGTGGGCTCATTATTAATATTATTATTATTAGTATTAGCATGACTGCTACTAGTAGTAGTAGTATACGATAGACTAGTAGACCACTACCCCGCGAAGTAAAGTGCATGCAACATTTCCGCTGGTTTTCAAATAAACTTGCCGTATCACAAGCGTGGTCGGTCCAATTAAAAAAAGTAGACTTCTACTAATAGTGGTCAGCAACGAATCGACAGAAGTGACGCCATCCTCACTGAGACTTTTACTAGGCGACAAGGTTTGTATATAGGCTTGTGCATTATAACATCGTGTATATGTGCAATATGAGTACGCAGTTTGGACGTACACACTACGTATGCGCCTGTGTAGTATATGGGACCGGCGTTGGTCGTTGGAGTTTAGAGTGAGTGGGGAAAGCGACAAAGGATCCCGCTACACGTGAAGGCATGAAACGAATTTTTGCAGTGTATATATATATATATATATGTGTGTGTGTACATTTATTTATTGCTATTTCTGCTGTTGTTACTTCTGACGACAATGTCGTTGTTGTTGTTAAAATTGGGGGGTGTCGTCTGCGCGTATTGGACGTCGCTTGAGGGCGAGGAGAAAACGAGAGAGAGAGAGTGAGAGAGCTGGTCCAGGAATGTTCAAACGGCGAAGTCGCAGACGAAGACGGATGGATGAAGCCGCGTGTGGACACCATGTTCGACAGGCGGACGGGCGGGCGGCTCGCGGCGATCAGAGATGAGAAGAGCTAGATCTTCTCCTCGTCTTCCCGGCCAAAGCGTTATTAATGATGGCTGGCCCTTCTGACCAGCTCGTCGTGTGGCTATTATTCCTACATCTATCTGCACCACCGAACGGCCCGAACGGACCATGGACCATCGTCTCCATCGTCAAATGGATATCATCGCGTCGCGTGTTGATGCTGCTGCTGCTGCTGCTGCTGTCGCTGGTGCTGTTATTGCTATAGCTGTTCTTATAACTGTTGTTGTTGTTGTTGTTGTTGTTGTGGCAGTTGTTGCTGCGGCAGCTGCTGCTCTTGTTGTTGTTGTTAGTGTACCTGTGGTTGGTGTTGGTATTAATGTTGCTGTTGTTGTTGTTATTGTTGTTTTCGCACATCTGATTGACAAGTTATTGTCGTCGTTCGCATCGTCGCGGTTGGTGGTTCTATTGCTATTGTTGTTGTTGTTGTTGTTATCGTCACCGTTGTTATTATTGTCGTTAAGCTGCCGCTAGGATTACTAGTTCGCATTGTTGGTATACAATATAAATAGTTACAATGTTGACTGTCATTAATGCCATTGTTGTTGTTATTGCTATTGCTGTTGCTGTTGTGTTGTTGTTGTTGTTGTTGTTGTTGTGTTGTTGTTGTTGTTGTTGCTGTTGCTGTTGTTAATATTATTATTATTATTATTAATATTGTTGTTGTTGCTGCTGGTAGTAATGGCACTGTTGCCGCTGCTCTCTCGATAGCTGGCGGCTGTTCGTGCCACCATCACACATTGATCTAATGACGCAAGGTCGGCGGAGCGTCAGATGAGCGAAACAAGAAAAAAAACTCGAGAGGAAGAGACGATGTCACGAAATTATAGTTACCCGTCGAAGCACTGCGTTGAATTGGTTTGTGCAGATTGCGCGGCACCTAAAGCGGCGTTCGTGACGGCCATTACCGGCACTGCCAATCAATGCTGCTGTTGATGAATAAAACCCCCATTACTTGGGGAGTCGTACTTTGGGTGGCCAAACCTGAGGACAAACCTTATTTTCACTGCCAAGAATATGCAGCCAGTGGTGTAAGCCGGCCCTAAGCTAGTAATGAAGTTTTTGTTGTCGTCGTCGTTGCTATTGTTGTTGTTTTTAGGTAAGCTAGCAAAATTTGTGAGTAAACAAATCAAACTTGTTTGTAGTATTTGCGTATCGGCATAGTCATAACACGATGCTACAACCTCGTTATTTTCGCTCCGCCTTCTTCGCCCCGATAGCTTTCGATTGAGCTGCGTCGGTTGACACATGCGTTTAGTTGGAAAATGCACGGCAAATTGTGTCCCTCCCTACGCGGCTCTGGCTTGCGTAGGAGATACGAAAGTTTACAAATGTTTACTTAGCCGGTGGTTGCGATTTGACTCTTGTATGGTCCTTTGTCTCCATGTGCGTAAAAATTATCTAGTTTTCTGCAAGAGCAGCATCTAAGCCTTTACGTGGCAACATCAAACTAGTGATGTCCGTTTCGGTGAATGAGCTCGCTTTTCCTCTATGACCTTGAATATCAGCCGCCGTATGTATGTATATTTTTTATATAAAGAGAGAGGTTTTAACGGCCGCTTTGCCATATAGACACGCCGATCGAAAGTATAACTTTTTGCTATGACTGACAAAGCGTTGGTAGTAAATAGTAGCACACATATTGTTTACTCGTAATGAAAAAATCTGAACAAAGTTATGCGGCAATGGGGCTATTGCCGCATAGGTCTATATGATTACTTACGTATATGGTGGGTTTATATGGATACACCCGTGGATACACGTTTCCCGTCGAGATTTCAGAGCATTTATACCGTCTGGGTATAATTTAGCAAATTCAAATATAAATGACAGCAGAATTAACCTCTTTAAGCCCCGGAGTATACGGGGTTGTTCAAATGTTTGAACCTTAATTTGACCAGTTTTGCCAACGCTAGTCGCAGTTTGTGTGCAGGAGCGTTATCTGGTGATATATAACAACCCTTTCCTGCAAAGCTGGCCGTCTTTTCGCAAGTTCTTGTTACAGGCGGCCCAACAATCTTACATTATATTCTCCTGTGATCGTTTTACCGGTCTCAGGGTAGTCGACCAGAATTATTTCACGTTGGTTCCAAAAAACGTAGCTATTACCTTTCCAGCCGATGCAATTGTCTGCACCTTGTTCGGAGGCCCTTCACCGGGCGCGCACCATTGGCGAGGTGCTTCTTGGGTCTCGGGAGTGTAGTGATGCACCAAAATTTTATCGACGTTCACGAATCTGCGCTAAAAATCTGGCGGAATTTTTTGACATCTTGGCCAAATTTTGCTGAGTAGTGATGATACACGCGTCTTTTTGCCATTGATTGAACAAACGCGGTGCTCGTTTTGCTCTGAGCGTTTTCAGTGTTAAGTTATTGTGCTTTTTTTTTTTTTTTTTTTGTTCTGGGAGGTTTCGGTAATGCATGATGCACATGCGCCACTAGCAGCCTGCGTGACTAGTGTGAGACTCGCAAACCCACTAAACCCGGATTCCTCCCCACCCCCCAGGCTCGGTATTACTTTGGCATTACATCGAAAGTTATTGTGCTGGATAGTATGTACACTACCTAATCGTACCCCAAGGCCTCCACTATCGCTTTAATGTGCACTTGTCTATCTGCGACAACGGTTTTCCTCACTTTCTCTACATTTTCCTCATCAGTAGCCGCTTTTTGGGCGTCGTAGACGTGGCTCATTTTTGGTGCTCGTGCGACTTCTTTTAAGCTCATAATTCCAGTTAGAAACAGTGGCAGAATGTAGCAAAGAATCGTCGTGAACCTCATATAACTCATATTTTTTACATGGATTACATTCCAACCTTTGAAAGAAAAATGTTTGATAACCGCTCGAAATCATTCTTTATTTTCCAAAATCACGCAAATACGTTGCGCAGCAAAAGCGATCAAACGAAATTATGACGGCCGATCACCAAAATATTTCCGCTGCGCTTTCCAATAGCGGTGATGCGCGCGCGTCAAAATTCGAATTCTAAGTTGCTCATTCTAGGAACTTTGGAACAACCTAGTATGGTGTATACATGGTGTGTAGAAAAATGTATATATTTATATATATATATATATATATACATATATATATATATATATATATATATATATATATATATATATATATATATATATATACACATATATATATATATATATATATATACACATATATATAGTGAGTTTCTGCGAGTGGCGAGACCGATGTGACCGATATGACATGCTCTTATCTGGTTGCTAATCGAAGAAGTGTCTGCACGAAGACGTCTGTCGGGCAGTGCGGTCCATTCGGCTGGTATCGGCCGTTATCTGCCCCTCGCGCCCTTTCTCTCTCTCTCTCTCATGTTCTCTCTTTCTCTGGGTGTAATTTTTCCCTTTCTTTCTCTGATCTCTTCGCGTGTTTTCTCTCTCTCGCTCTCTCCCTCTCTGCATCTCTCTTCATCATCATCATTTACTGTGTTTGGCCAGTGGTCCACTCCTGTCTGGGTGGCTGCGTGTCCGGCTGGCAGAGGAGAATGAGGAGGCGGCAGTGGCCATCGCGGCGGGCGGAATTTGAACCTAAATGT
>QVRM01005553.1:0-12500 GCA_003439945.1 Dermanyssus gallinae | reverse complement strand
GTTGCAGTTGTTGTTGCGGTTGTTGTTGCTGCTGCTGTCAGTGTTGCTGTTGCTGTTGGCGGTACTGTTATGGCTATTGTCGTGGTTGCTTTCTTGGTTTGTTGCAGATGATGGATCTGTTTCTCTATTGCTCTCTCTCTCTCTCTCTCTTGGTACTTCTGTCTTCGCTCTGGCTGGCTGGAGGTCTGAAGAACGAAGTCTGTCCGGTGTTGGGCGACGTCCATCCAGTCGGCTCAACGGTAATACCAGCAGCGGCATAACTATATCATGCCTATATTCGCGATAGCCACCGACAACATGATAACGGCCGATGATCTGACCGAACCCCCCACTCCGCCACCAACCACACCACCACTGCCACCGTCACTACCTCAGCGGCTCCAATTGCTCTGATGACCACTATGCGCCCGCCAGATCCAAGGCCTGTCGGTCGGTCTGTTATGCCGAAACTTCATCATTTCAGTCGTAGCAGCGAGAAACAGTAAACAACAAGAGCGGCACTAGACGAACAGAACACGATATAGCAAACGATATAACCTCCGCAACAACTACATCGACGACAACAGCAACAACAACGACAACAGCAACAACAACGACAACAGCAACAACAACAACAACAACGACAACAGCATCAACAACAACAACAAGGTAACCGCTATTAATAACGTTAGTAAACACATTTGTCATAACAACTTTAATTAGTAAAAAGCACATGTGCCGGAAAAGCAATCAAAACATGTATTGATAGTAGTCACTATCATGAAAATATAGTATGCCCAATAGACGCTCCTAGAAAAATTATGTGCGGATACTTTCAAAAAAATCCTGCTGAGAATAGTGATTCGCCAGACATTCTCCAACAGGATCAGGAATAATAACCCGGTTATCTTGTTGTTGCTGGTATACCTGCATATGCCACATGGCTCAACCATGTGGCATTTCGGTCTGCCATTGCATTGCTATCTTGTTGTTGTTGCTATGCATACAAAATATAAACGTGACTCAACCGATAAATACCTAGACGTCGAGACGACGTCTGTACTCAGCAACTTAATTGGGCAGAAAATACTCGCTTGTTTCGAGGGGTGTCGCATGCGTAACGAAGGCGTTGGCAAACGCGCGAGTCATCCAAACCACAGGCCATATTTCCGCCGTACGAATACGGTGCTCTGAAAAGTTACATTGATCTGTCCAGCTGCGAGCCTTCAAAACCACTGATAAACGACATTGAATTAGCCACTTCTATATATATATATATAGACATGTATATATATATATATATATATATATATATATATATATATATATATATATATATATATATATATATATATATATAGACATAGTATTGGCGCAATCAAGTGCCAAATTAACTCCAAGTGTTTAACCTATTGGCAGGGCTAAAGGCTGAGCGGGTTTCACATCTTTAACAGCTGCTATTCCACGCTCTCATGCAATAGGCTGATGAAGCCGGCATTTTCGGCACCGAAAATGCCTTTGTACAATACTAATTAATTGTACAATTATTTTTTTTGTAGGGTGATCGTGCCCTGATGCAAATAATGCCATGTGTTAGCTCAATCAAACGAAATATAGAATTATTATCGCGGTGTCGACGCAAAATCTTTGTGGCTTAGTAAGCTCATTTCACTTTGCAAGCTTTCCTTTTTATGGATTGCACGAGCTAAGTCGTTTAAAACTTCGCTGTTGCAAATGAAAATCCAATGCTGGTGAGTTATACGGTGTCTTTGTTTTCGTGTGGCTGGTCCTTGATTCGTTACACGTGCGTCTCTTATTTACATCCGCTACTTTGATTTAGTGTGTTCCTATTTCTGCTCGTTTAAATCTAAATCGAAATATATTTTTCTTTGCTCCGCGTCTCCTACATGCCGATGTGGCCCGACGCTGACCGCAACCCTCATTCGACCGTGAATGTTAATCATTATTCAGTCATCATCATCAGTATAACAGCAATATTTATCTTTCTTTCTTTACTTATCGATATCCCTGGCTAGTTCTTCTGCACATCCAGTCGTCTGATTGATAGCGCCTTTTTTGTTCTGATATTGCATTCTCTTCTACCACATCTGTAGAAGAAAGTGTCGAAAAAAGATTCCAATGCAATTTATAATTACCGCCCAAGGTCTTTTAAATTTCTACCGGCATAAGTTCGCCCGCCTGCCAATGATGACAATGGCAGTAGCAGCGACGCCATGTAGCAACATAAACAGTTGAAATAAATAAATCGGTAGCACATCATATATATATATTCTTTTCTCCTTATATATATTTTTTATGTATGGTACTTGGATAATGTCGTGTTAGCTGGTGACCCTGTAACGGTAGCCCGTGATATTCAGAAGATACTGGATTTTGCAACAAAGAGCGGGTTGTGCCTCAATCCACAAAAATGCGAACACTTCGTGTCGGGATCAGCAATATCCGACTCCTCGGTCAGACTTATAACCGACCTTCTTCCAGACTGTATCAGAACCATCAAGACCAGCCTTAACTTATTAGGCGTGCCACTTCTTGACGACGAGAAAAAGGAACAGTTATCTGGTTGGGTGGATAAGTTAAAATCGTCCTCAAGTCGCTTGGGCCTCTTGGGTGCACACAGGGGATTGTTCTTATTAAGGTCCTGTTTCTCGACAGTATGGGTATCCCACCTGCTCCGTGGGATTGACTTAACGCAAGATATAAATCTCTTAGAACAATTGAACACCCACACGTTGAACTCCCTGTCTTCTTTGCTTAACCTTACTTTACCAGAGGCAGCTTGCAGGCAAGCCCTTCTGCAAAAGGAGGCCTAGGCATTCCAGACGCTGCCTTGGTCGCAGGTCCCGCGGTGGTTGCCTCAATGTCTAGTGCCTGGCAAAAGGCGTTAAGGATAGTAGATTCCCCAGCTGTCGAACGCTTACGTACTGTACTAGAATATTGCAAGGAATGTATCTTAGCACGCACTGGAGCAGCCCCTTCGGAGAATCCGATTTCCCAGGCAAGCTGGACCGCGCCGTTGGAGGATATGCAACTAGCCAATCTCCTTAATTCAGCACAGGTGAAACAAAGCACGGCTCCAAGCAGTTTCATCTAGTGGTGCTGGTGCATGGCTCAATGCTCTACCGAGTGCTCCCGTTGGAACTCTGTTAGAGGACTACGTTGTCAGGATCTGTGTCGGTCTTCGCCTTAGGATCCCTCTAGTCGAAGAACATGAATGCAGCTGTGGCGAGAAGGTCTCACCCCTAGGGCACCATGGCTTATCCTGCATCCGCAGCTTAGGTCGTAGGACGAGACACGCTGCTTTGAATGATACCCTAGCCCGTGCTCTAAGGTCCTCTGGCTACCCGTGTGTTCTCGAACCCGCAGGTTTGTATACAGACGACTCCCGTCGACCTGATGGGATGACCCTAACAGCCTTTGAGAGTGGCAAGAAACTCGTCTGGGATGCTACCGTGACTGACTCTTTAGCACCTTCAATAGTCAGTCACGGCGCTACCCAGGCTGTTTCGCAGGCGGAAAGAAACAAGTGTCTATCGGAGACTCTATGGATTTTCGACCTTTTGCCTTTGAGACCTTAGGGGGCCCAGGTAAAATTACTGAGGGAGTTATTACAAAGGTATGCAAGTGTCTAAGATTGGCCACGGGGGACCTGCGCGCTGGTGATTTTTCCGGCAAAGGCTGTCATTGGATATACAACGTGGTAACGCCACGGCGGTGCTTGGAACCTTGCCCAGGTGGTCGACACCAGGCCTGGACCTAGGGCTGGTGTAGTTTGTCGTCACGTTCGCTGGGGGAAAATTGTTTACACCCCGTTATGAGTTAAATAAAAGAAAGAACTATTATCTATTCGGGTGAGTACCTATATTCATATATATATATATATATATTTTATTTTTGTTTTTATATATATATATATAGAGATGCTCATAGGATGTAGTTGAATCTTGACAATCTTAGCCTGTTTTTCCATATAACACAGGCTAGAATTGTCAAGGTTCAACTACATTCTATGAGCACCTCTCGCGTTGTCACACTCAGAAGAACTACGACGCAGTTCTCTAAACGAGGTCACTCTATAAGCGAGGGTTGCCTCGAGATCATAAGTATTATTTATCTGGCCGCCTCCCGCATGCTTTGCTAATTCAGTTTAGTCCCTTGCAGGTTCACTGATTGATGAAGCCACGCATTTAGAAATTTAGAACAAGACAACCTAAGCAGAACATGTCATTAGAGACGTGCTTAATGCGGGCGCTTCTCCCAGAAGAACGTAAACAGAAAATCGGCCAAAGAAGATCTAGGCCAAAGAACCTTCGAACGACCAAGAGACCGCGCTGTGTTTCTGGCGGTTTAAGGTGCATAAGCGGAGGGTAGATTAAAGACCTGTCCTCGCGTCACCTCGGGCCCACGCTGGATGCTAATTCCTTCCACATGGCTTGCGCGCTGAGAATACAGGTGATCCGGGCTGTAAGCTATTTTTATGCAAACTATGTAGAGAGGCCGTGCATTCTAACGGTCTACATCCACTGAGTTGTCTCAGAAGCTTCAGTAGACTGGCGCCTAAACATGCAGAACTCAACAGCACAATCCGAAGAGCCCTTAGAAGGGATAATAAATTCATATAGGTTATAGAATTAGTATTGATTCATGGTATATATAATCATGGCATTAATTAACACCCAAACCAAGAGGCTCGACAGATGTAAACCTGTGAAGCATGGCCTAATAGAGCTAGCTATCTTGTTATGGGCAAATGCTTGGTGTGGAACGTGACGGTCTCATGCACGGCGGGCGTATCCCACTTGCACCAGTGCGCTCAGTCAAGCCAGGATAGGTAGCTGAACACGTGGAAACCGTAAAAAGGTAGAGTAAACAGAGTTCTGGACTGGCTCGGAGATACATTTTCACATGGATTTCGCAATGGATACTCTGGGATCCATCAGTAAGAAAGCTGACTCGTACTTAAAAATGCACGCGCGGAGGAGATTGACAAGAGACACAGTGTCTGAGGCAGATGTTGTTTTCTGCTGTCCGTCGGGAGCGGGCGGCTTCTGGCATTGTGAGCGAGTGCCATGGGCTGAGCTAGTGAACAATGAAGATCAAGCAGACGCTTAAATCTCACAATTAGCTAATTGAACAAGAATGATAAAATTATAATAATTATAATGATACGAGGATGATGATGCTGATGATGAGGGAGAAGGAAGAAGAATAGGAAAGAAATGTACACGTGGCCGTCGTTGTACGGCTATGGTCAGTCGTCATCGGAGGTGCCAGCATCAGAATCAGCTCCGTCGTGAGTATCAGCTTGAGCAGTAGTCGTAATAGTAGTAGTTGTAATAGCAGTAGAAGCCGCAGCAGCAAAACACGTCGCAACACCTCCAGCGTAACAAGGAGTAATACGCAACTAATCATGATGACGATGATGATCATGATGATGAGACAAGTAATCAAGATGACCACGACGACTACAATAACAGCAGCAACAACAACATCAACAACAGCAACAACAATAACAACAATAACAACAATAATAACAATAATAACAATAACAACAACATCAAAATAACGACGATACAACCAAAACGGCAACGAAATAACAACGACGACGACGACGACGCCGACGGTCGCCGCTGCTGCTGCAGCAGGCAACACCTTGCAACAGGCGACGCGACGGTCGCGACTGATGATGGGGACGACTCGCTGAAGACTGAAGAACGTCAATCGGGCCAACCAACCGAGCAACGAACCAACCAACCAGCTCCTCTTCTCGGCCTTTGTGCTTCTTCCACAATATAATTGAGTCGATTTGACGAGTTTCGACCGTTTGACCACGGGCCGTCCCGCCGACCGTCGATGATGCTAGATGACGATGATGGTGAGAGTTGTGCTGATTGTTGGTAGTGCTGATGATAATACGACGATGACGATGGTGGTGGTGGTGGTGATGATGATGATGATGATGATGATGATGATGATGAGGACGATACACGACAACAGATACGAAGTGAATGACGACGTTAAGATACGCTAAGAACGCCACACAATACCGGCAGTGAGGCGCTGATCGAGCTGAACGACCATCGTGGCCAATGAAGGCAGAAGCCGCCAGACAAAACAAGAACGAGGAGGATCATACTTAGACAAATATATCCATGTGAACATGAACTGTTTAGAAGCGTGTGCATATATTTTTTCATTCTGTCTGCTCGCTTTTAAATTTCTCTCTCTTCTCTATCTAGAGGTAATCTATAATTGCTAGCCGGTGCGGCCGGTTTTGGCCGAAACGAAATCGACAAACATCGTGTATGATATGTCGTGTTTGTCGATATGGTTGTTGCACGGCCACCAGACGTAACGCCATGTTGTGACGCCACGTCGCACCTCAATACGCAACAAATAGCATGAGACAACAGGCGATGCATGCCAGAGTGTAGACCTGAACAGGTAGATAAAAGGGTAAGCGTCTCATCGGCGGGAGGGCAACCGTTCTCAAGACATGAATCGGCGTTCAAGTGCGCGGCTCTACGGTGCGCGACCGTACTCCAATGCCGAATTGCGATATTTTTTTAATTGTTAGTCCTCGTTTCTTTTGGTGGTGCTCCCACACTGACCCGTTCGAGCATGACAGACACTCGGATCGGTCGAACCCGGTGGCGTGGTGCATTTTCCTGCGCCTCGCAACCGGAGGAGGAGGCACATTGGTGCGCGGGTTCGAACCCCACCGTTGCACATTTGTATTTATGGGGTCCGTAT
Source organism: Dermanyssus gallinae (assembly GCA_003439945.1). Lineage (NCBI taxonomy): Eukaryota > Metazoa > Arthropoda > Arachnida > Mesostigmata > Dermanyssidae > Dermanyssus > Dermanyssus gallinae. The sequence continues at coordinate 5,747 of QVRM01005553.1, read as the reverse complement.
ATATATATATACTACTTCTAACTACTATGCCTTTCTATTGGTAGGGTCTAACTCGTAGCCTATGGCATTAGACTCGCAGACTACTATTGCCATGCGGCCTGCGCATGCATATATATATATATATATATATATACTATATACATATATACAATTTGTGTCAGCACACACGTGTACACGATCTTCGACTAAGCACGCGTGCCTAGTGTAGCAGTATTCTTTGTTCTTCTTGTTCTTGTTAAACATCATGTGCGAGGCAGGACTTCATGATGTGCCTTCTTTCATGTTCTATGTGTATGTGTGAATGACTAACTGACTGATTGACTGAATGAATGGTTGTGAGACGCGCCCGTCTTCACTTGTCTGCCTGTTTTCTATTTTTTTTTCGGTCGTCGGCGACGTGTTTAAGTGTTTGTAATGCACTCGTCATTAGCGACCGAGTGGCCAAGCCGACGACTAGCAGGAGATGACTACGTTTAGATTTCATTCGTCATCACGGCACTCCATAATGACGACGACGACGACGCGGCAGTGACACCGCCCCTGTCTTCGCCAACGCCTCTGTCTCATCCGTGTGAGCTCAGATAGGCGACCGCTTAAACAAGCCGGCAGGCTGACCGACGGACGGACGGACAGACAGACATCTCCGCGCAGCCGCTCTGAAAGTGGGACCATGTCGGAGATGACTTGGGGTCGTTGAAGGTTGGCAGGAGGGAGGAAAGAGAGGGGAGAGGACACAGAGAACCATCCGAAACCAAAGACCAGCGAAATCAACTGACACGCACTGAGGCAATGTATATATATATATATATATGTATGGAGAGAGAGAGAGGGAAATAAGAGTTGATAGACAAAGGGAGAATGCGCCATTGCTAGGAAAATGCTCCCAGCGGCCACCAACGCGGTTGTTGCCGTTGTCTTCTTCGTTGTTGTTGTTGCTGTTGTTGTTGTTGCTGCTGCTGCTGTTGTTGTTGTTGTTGTTGTTGTTGTTGTTGTTGTTGTTGTTGTTGATGCTGTTGCAGTCCTTGTCGCGGCAACCGCTGACTTAGCGGGAACTGAGATGAAGTTAGCGCTTCGAACGACGCGTAACGACGGCACGTCGAAACAAGAACGCTCAGAGCCACACGGAGAGCCAGGAGGATGTGACACAAACCCACACCACACCAATATGGCGTGGCAACTAAGAGCAACTGGCCAACTGAGGCGGCCACCAATCTCATAATAGCCGCGACAATAACAACAGTAAAAACAACAGCAACAACAACAACAACAACAGCGACCGACACGCAACAAACAAATGCAGCTAGCCGTGTTCGTCGTTGACGATCCACGATGACGCCGGGCGTCTCCGGCAGCGCAGTGATTAATGACCTTTCACTATGATTATAGTCAAAGTCGTACTAATAATAATGCCTACAATTATTATTATTATTATTATTACATTTACAACTCCCGCTGCTGTTGCTGCAACAACAACAACAGCAGCAGCTGTAGTTGTTAGTCTACCTGTGAGGCCAAACAGATATTGTTAGACTATTAAGTGGGCAACGCGCGCGCCGGCTTCCATGCGTCTGGCCGTATCTGCCCGTGTGCTGGTATGCACTTTCTGCTGTCTGAACTTGTTGCTGTTGTTGTTGCTGCTGCTGCTGCTGTTGTTGTTTGTTGTTGCTGCTGCTGTTGTTGCTGTTGTTGTTGTTGTTGTTGATCGTTATGTTGTTGTGGCGCTGTTTTTAATGCCGTTGTTGTTATTCGTAAAAGCGTCTGGTTCCTACCAACAATGGTACCGATACCGACAATCGTATCACGTTTGTCAAAATAAGAACGCAACAACAACAAAAACAGCTTAATCATCATCATAATGCTAGTAACTCTTACCATTATTATTATGATGATGATGATGCTAATAGCAAAACGCTGTTCTTACTCCTGTGGCTGCTGCTGCTGTTGCTGATTATGGTGAACGTAACGTAATGGTGTTAATTGCGTTTCGTTAATGATGGGACGCACAGGCAGACGAACACACGAACGAACGGACAATTGTAATTAGAGCAAGCTTGTAATCGGTGATCATGGTCGTGGTGACTGACCGACAGACTGACTAACAAACATACGTATGCTAGTGTATGGAGAAAAGGGCCTTGATGCCGCCACTTCGGTGCAGAGTAACGGTGTTCGCGATGCCAATGACAAGATCGCTTGACGTGTTATCCCTGCTATCTCTATCTATTGGTGCGATTATCCTTAGGGCAACGGTGATTGTTACTGATCTGAACAGATAATAACTAAAGTGCTTGTAAGCCGCCTGGAAGAGCTCCTATACGATAAAATCCCACACGCGCTACTGTCGTCATCGTCGTTGATAGTATTGTTGTTGTTGTTGTTGTTGTTGTTGTTGCTGTTGTTACAAATGTTGTGACTGTTGTTGTGTCAACAGAGGCAGTTGTTACTAATATCTGTTGATATTAGTAACAATATAACAGATACCATTACAGAACATGGTATCTGTTAATATTGTTACTAACATATTAGAAGATACCATACTCCGTCTACTTTGACAAATATAGTATAACTCTTGCTACAATTGTTTATTCTATGTACCAATGATTGTCTTGCTAGATAATGCCCAGTATAATCAGTATCCAACGACCCGATGTTGTTCTTGTGTTACGCGCGATACCGCAATGCACTCGTCAAGCCAGAGAGGCGAACGATGACGACGACGACGACGAAGAGTGGTGAAGCGAAGGGAGAAAGGGAGGAAATGTTGGATGATGATTGTGCTGATGCCAAGCGGATTGCTCGTGGGCTCATGGCGGTGAATCTGGCACGAGTCGCCTGAGATCGGTCGTGAGGAAGAGGAGGACAAAACAGAGGACGCAGGAGAAGTACGCAGGAAAGAACGCCAGAGATAGCTGGGTGGCTACTGAGGCGAGGTGAGTAAGGTTGGTGAGGTGACGTGAAGTCGTCAGGGTTTAGAGGCGGCAGTCGCGGCAGCAGCAGCAGGAGCGGCGATGGCGGCCACGACGACGACGACGAACTTCAAGAGCCAGTGAGCGACTCATCTGGCCGGAGGGTGTTTGAGGTGCTCGTTCAGTATGTGCATGCCTTCGTGCTTTGTACGCCAGTCCGAGTGCAGAGTGGCACGGGACGGGGGGAGTGTAGAGGTTATAAACGTCACTCAATAACACCATGTTCCCGCTCTCGCTGTCCGTCCGTCCGTCATTCTGCCTTTCTCTCTGTGTGTTCTGCTGCGTCTGGCACTAACGAAGGCACTACAATTACAACAACGACATCAAAGAGTACAACAACAACAACAAAGACCTCAACAACAAAAACGACCATTACAACCTCTATTACGACTTCGGCTACCCCCTCTATTTCTGCTACTACTACTACTACTGCTATTACTACTATGACTGCTACCGTATCATGACGAAGCGCGGCCTCGAGATGTGCTTTCGTAGGCCAGCATCTTGGCCATCCACCATCAGAGAGATCTCTGCTATGGCCATCACCGCCACACTCTGGACGCCCCCCCGATCTCTCTACCTGCCACACGATTTATGCGTATTAGCTGTTGCTACTTGCAGCACTGTTATTTCCGTTGCTGCAGCAGCAGCAGCCTCCGCCGTTGTCGTTGTTCTTGTTGTTCTGCTATTGTTGTTCTCGTTGTTGTTGTTGTTGTTGTTATTGTTGTTGTTGTCTTGCTGCTCTTGTTTTGCTGTTGTTGTTCTTGTTGTTCTACTACTGCGGTTATTATTTTTGCTCTTGTTTTGCTGCTGCTGCTGTTGTTTGTTGCTGTTTTCCTTGTGCTTCTGCTGTTATTGTTGTTCCTATTGTTCTGATGCTGCTGTTGTTGTTGTTATTGTTGTTCTGTCTGTTTCGTCATCGTTGCTGCCGTCGTAGTCGCCGTCACTCATACACGCATCACATGCGTGCTCGTATAGACACATAGACGTGTATCAACGCGCATACATGTTGATGCACTACACAGATGAGCTACAGCACCGTATAGACAGGCAGACACACACTAACATAGTCACACTGGTACACACAGGCATAACAACGACAGGTACTGCTTGCTATGGGCTAACTTCTTCTGTTGATGCTCTCCTTACTACGTGTTCTACGACGACGACGACGACAATGACGACTACGTCGATAACGACGACTATAAATGTTATTGGTGTCTCGCTGTTGCGAGAGGCGGCGGCAGCAGCAGCAGCACTCGAGAGTGTGAACCAAGCAGCTATCGCCAACAATGACAGTGTTCGACGGTGCGCCGATAAAGCGAACCAAGTAGTTCACTTTTAACTAGTGAGATAACTAGCACGAGAGCGCGATATATAAAAACATATATATATATATATATATATATATATATATATATATAGAGAGAGAGAGAGAGAGAGAGTGAGAAGCAGAGGGTAGCTAGGGGTGGGCGCACAGAAACGCATACGAAATGTGAGGCGAACTAAACAGGCGGCGACAAGCACAAACGACAACGCAAAACGAACAGATTGAATGAGGCGGGATAATAAAAATCGACGTCTTGTCGGATGGCGACAATGTAGAGCGACCGACAGAGCTACTGAACAGGAAATAGAGAGACAGGGGGAGGGGGAGATACAGAGAGCGAGAGAGAGAAAGAATCGGAGAACAGGAGAGATAATAGAAGAAATGGGAGATCATTAGTGAGAGAGAATATCGTAGATAGAGTGGGGGGGGGGGGGGGGGGTGGCGGGATAGGTGAAAGAATACAGACAAGAAAAGCTGGTACGAATCATAAAGGTAATGTTTCTATAACGACCGATGCTGTCTATGCATGCTAGTTGAAGTGTCACTAGCAATAGTTGTTGTTGTTGTTATTGTATTTTTTGCCTGCGCCTCGGCGACCGGAGAAGACACATAAGTGCGCCGGTTCGAGCCCCTCCGATGCACATCTGTATTTATGGGGGTTCGTCTATGAAGCAATCTGCGAAAAGCAGTCCCGTGGACGTTGCCTCGGTGACGGAGTCAACCGTTATGTACGCCGCTTCAACTGAGGACCAAACGCCACGAAGCTGAAGAGAAACAAGAAAAAGCTCCTGAAATCGCAACGAAAATTGGTAATACGAATCGCCAGCGCATACAGAACAGTCGAAATAACGGCCATCATCGCGATAGCAAGGCTCATACCATGATGATCCAGAATGATCGAAAAGCGAATGAGGAGGAAGTAGAACCGGTCCCTAACACAAAAGCCAAATCCCGGAGACGGTCAATTGGGATATGGAACGAGGAATGGTCATCCCGACCTCGAGAAATGGTTCAACAAAAAACACAGAGAAATACCGTCCTGACGCAGGTATTGACGGGGCACGGGTGCTTTCCAAAATACCTGCATAGGATATGCAAGGCTACAGACGCTAAATGCATCATATGCGACATAAGCGAGAGGATGACGTGATCACACAATCCTCCTATGCCCCAGCATAGACATAAGACAAGACTCACGGTAATGGCGTCTCCAGGCATGATGGTGACAGGCTTCGTCACTGCTAAGATCAAATGGTAAGTTCAAATGGGAGCAGGGCATCCGACTGGTGGAAGAGATAATGAAAAGGAAAAAAGGACTGGAAAACAACGAACTGAAAGAGTGAGCCGACGAAGAGATGGAAAACGGCTAAAAACCAACATTGGAATGGCACAATTAAAAACTGAACGCATAGAAAAACCTCAGTTTCTAGCGAAGTAAAACGAAAGTAGTT